>CM053788.1:470169643-470769643 GCA_028749045.1 Cupressus sempervirens
CTTTTGACATTTTCATTTTAATTAATTAAATGAAAATTAAATAAAAGAAATTAAAATTAATAATAATAAAATAATAAATAAATAATAATAATGGAAATAATAAAAGAATTAAAAATAAAAGGTATAATCCTACCTAGGAGTGAATGCGCCTATTGATTGCACATATGTCAACAACATAGGAGTTAGCGCACAAATTAAGCACATGGTGTCTACAACCTTGTGACTCATCTAGAAGGTTGGAAAAGACTCATGCTTAGTTGTCAACACTTTCTGGTTGTTTCTAGAGATATTCTAGGTGCTTCTTGAGAGTTCTTTATATTTTGGCACTCTTAGAAGATCAGAGAGGATGTTTGGAGAACCTGGGAACATTGGAGAAGGAAGGAGCTTGCTCTGTAGGATTCTGAGGAGAAGTGATTTAGCATCAGTGTCCATGTAGACACTTGTGATTTTTGCATATGATATTTCACTTCTTGTACTTCTTGTCTTCTTCGTGTCTTCTGAATGTTATCTAAGGATTTTCATATCTTGGTTGTATGCATTGTGTCATGGGTAGTTAAATTCCATATAAGAAAAAAATTTATGCATAGATCTGAAAAAACTATGAGGGTAGGGTTTTTAGATGCGTATGGGCAAACCTATTTAAAAGAATTAATGGATAAATTTAGAGAACAATTACTACTTAGGAGAAATTCTCAATTCATTGAATTGGAAAGCCCTATTTGTTTAAAGCTAGGTATATGTTCTCTTTTAATATATATAAAATATGCATGCAATTTGTTAACAGGCATGATTGCATTCTTTTTTCATAAACATATATATATATATATATATATATATATATATATATATATATACATATACATATACATATATATATATATACATATACATATACATATATATATATATACATATACATATATATCTACATATATGTATATATATACATATACATATATGTAGATATATATGTATGTATATATATATATATCTATATATATGTATACATATATATCTACATATATATATATATATATATATACATACATACATACATACATACATATATATGTTTATTAAAAAAGAATGCAATCATGTCTGTTAACAAACTGCATGCATATATATACATATACGTATACACACACACACACACATATATATACATATATACATACATACATACACACACATATAGATATACACATATACATATATATATATATATATATATCTATATATATGTATATATATATGTATATGTATATATATATATGTGTGTGTGTGTATATATATATATATATGTATATATGTGTATATATATATATATGTGTATATAGGTGTATATATATATATATATATATACATATGTTTATTTAAAACACTGATCATTAAAATCGTGATTGAAAAAAACTTATTAAAATTCAAATTGTGATCTGCATTGAGAAAACATTTTAAAAAAATGTTACAGAAAAAGAAATTATTATTATTATGGAGAGGGCAGATTACACCCCCCCTCATACCCCATACTTATTACTATCGATCCACAACCCCATACCTGCAGTCGTAGGTACTGCGATAGCCATCGCAAGCCCTGCAACGGTAGGTAGGGCCACATGGCCTTTTAAAGACAAGGAAGTCAGCATTTTAAAAATTATTATTATTATTTATATTGCACAGTATGACTCGTATGCCATGGGGGGGTTTAAATTATGTTATGTTATTTTCAAAAATTATAATAATGTTATATGAGATTGGTGATATTTCGAATTTGTTAGGTATCAATATTATTTAATATTAATAACTTTTAAATGTTAATTATTATATATGTTTATTATTATTTTAACAAAGTTAAATTTATATGTAAATTAGTTTGTTTAGAATTTATATTATTTAATATTAATTTTATTTAATGTATATTAAATACTATTTAATATATATTAAATAATTAAGAGATGGTAATTTATATTATGTTAATAATAGTTGTTTAATGATGATTTAATCAATAATTATTATAATGATTTAAATTAAAAGACTTAAATTTTAATGATATTGGATTAAAATTTTATTAAGTATTATTAAATTGATAAGGAGTCGCTATATTATAACATTGTTATAACATTGCTACGATTTGAATTATTATGTTATTATTAATATGTTATGTATTATTAAATAAATTATTGATATACCTTAATTGTGCTAAGAGTTAGTTTAAGTATTAACTAATGAAGTTTATGTAAGGTTTCTCTAGATCGATTAATAATAGTTTTGATGAGTTTATTATTTATTAATGTTTGTTGGGTCTAACAAATTGTTAATAAATAATAGTATAAATGGTCTAAGTAGTTATCAATTAATCTGATTAAGTTAATTTAGTGGAGAGTAATTAATGATTGAAGTTTTGTAAAAATCAATTTGAATTGGTTAACAATTGGAGGGGAATAATTAATTAACTTATCAATCAACGTACATAGGAGGAATTTATTTGAGATATTAATATTTGGTATTTGGGATTTATTATAACTTGTTATTATTAAAGTATTAATCTGAACATTGATGGAATGAAACATAGTTGACTCTTAATGTACGAAATTAGCATCAGCTAATAATCATGTAGTTATTTACATAGCTACTAGTTAATTTAATCGTACAATTAACTGAATTTAATTGATAATAAATTTTTGATTGTTTAATCAATAATAACAAATTCAGGGAATTTGTGGGTCACTTAATTGAAAGGTGATAAGTCTTAATCTTAAAATTTAAATATTGAGAGATGCTTTTGGGGAAATGATTGATGACATTGATTTTGAGGAAGAATGCAAATGCTATAGATAAGTAATTATCTTCGAATTATTCTAGAAAATTGTTTTACAATAATGGAGTGATAATTCTATGTTTTAATAAATGGGTTGATTTGTGGATTAAATGAAGAATCTTATACTATTGAGATATATATATATATATATATATATATTGAAATGGAAACAAAAACATCACATCTAGCTTAACCATGTGAATGCAAAAGTAAATCAGACATGTGTTTGTATCTTGTTTTCTTTATGCTTCTTATTTTGGGTTTTGGGTTGACTAGTTTTTGACCAATTATAGGATGTCTACCAGAGGTTTGGGAGTTATGCGAATGTGATGGCATGTTGATTATTTGGTCTCGATTATTTTAAAACCCAACCATGGTAATGTGAAGGTATGCTCTATGAGATGTTTGTATTTACTAATTACTATTGCTCATGAGTCTTCTTGATTGAAGCTGAGTTATATGTATCTGAGACACTTGATTTAACCATTTTTGAGTCATCGATCAGTTATCCTTGGACTACTTTCCAGTCACATTGATGGGATTGACTTTTTTATTTGATCTTGATGATGTCATGTTGTGACATGTTTGACTAGACCATTTTTGGAGTCTTCAATAAATATTACTTTGAGATGCTTTTTGGTTGCTTGTTAAGAACCAATGATTATTGTGATTATCAGCGATACGTTCAATTGCCAATAGAGAACCATTGTGGTCATGATTACCTATGGATGCTTTTTATTTTCTCATGAATATTTGATGCTCTTATTATGGATTATCTTTTGGTATTTTTTTAGTCAGTTGTATAGGACCATGATGATTCTTTGATTTATGATTCCATGAGCTTAGGGTAGGCTATCTACTTGTAGTGTCGGGAAGTGGCTTGCAATAGGGGTCGGGGCCCTAAGAGGCTGCCAGGGTAACTCATTGTAAGTTATTTTAATGAGCGAAAACATTCACACCTAATAAGTACTTAATGAACCTAAAAAGATAATTGTTTTTGTTCTCACCCATGCCTCGAGTACTAGTACAGAATAGGATGGGAGAAGAGAAAATGCTTGGTTGTGACCTTGCATTCCGTAGTATGCCTCGTCTGTATGAGAGGATACTAGTGGTCGCATAGGGATCACTAGGGGGCTGAGGTCTATTGGGAGACTACCAGGGTAACTCTAGCATGATCCGTGCAATGACACTTTCCCACTTGCATAGTAGGTTTCCTACATGTCTATGTTTTGCCTCTGGGTTTAGATGTCGATTTGTGATTGGAACCTTTGAGTTTGTATACTTTTAGGATTCCCAGTCTTAGAGAGTATTTATGCTATGTGTTTTGGAAGCCTATTTGGGACTTGAGATTATCTCCTCAGTGCGGTGGGAGTGGACCATTTAGGTTCCATGCAGTTGGGTGGTAGTGCTTTTCCACTCTTATCATTTGAGATCTGTTTGAGACACTGTGGCTGATGCATTCTTTGATTATGATGGGGGAAAAGTATCCTTATATTGATGATTTGCATCTGTTAGATGATGTTATCTTATACTTTACTTTGCATGTTAGATTTCTTTTCTACATATGATGTAGTATGTTTTAGGAGTGACAATCCTACTATGTTAGTACCAATGATCTCTTCGAAGATTTGAAATGTTATGCATAGAGGGATGGCTAGGGCCCACGATGGTCTAATGATGCTATTTATGGCTGGGAGGAACTGTACACTTAGTTAATTATGTTTGTGATAAATGGTTATCTATTATGATGGATGTTTATATCTTCTATGATGATGACTCATGTATGACATGTGGTTTCATTTACCTTACTGAACTTGCATCATGGACTAGAATTAGGATGAAGATGTACTTTATTTTCACATATGTATATTCTTTTAAGCCTTTCATACCCTGTGGCATGTATAGTGGATGATTGAGCAATCAAAAATGTAATTTAGGAATGTTGGACTTTTCATTATTATTTTATGTGGATGTAGTATTAGATGGATTCATCAATGGTTAATTTAAGTGTGATTCAACATTAAGGGATCCTTAAGAATGTAACCTGTTATGTATTTATGTTTATGTTTACTTTCAGTCAAATATTTTTATTTCTTTCACTACTATGTTATGAATGGTTTTATGTTCATGTTTAAAAAAAATAAAAAAAATGTTACCAAACTTAGTGAAACTTTTGGTTAATTCTTTGGATGCCTTGGCAGGGCATTACATTTGGTATCAGAGCCCAAGTTTCTACATTGGGAGTTCTGATTATTTTGGAACAAAACAAGGACTTTGAACTATTATGTGTAATTCTTTCAAACTTGAAACTAGGTGAACTAAAATAGAACCTAAACTGTTACTTGCAGATTTTTCATACTTCAACACTTAGGTTTCAAACCTAAAAATTATACTTAAACCTAAACATAGGAAAAATTGAAAATTGAAACTTATTCTGTTTTCAAAATATGTATCTTTTATCTATGTTTTAAGGTAGTATGCCATTGATTATCTTTGTGAGCATTATGTTGCTCTTGTTTAGAATGTATTATGGGATCTATTTTAGTAAGTTGTTAAAAGAATATTCATGTTGAATCAATATGGTTTTTGGTTTATCATTAAACCAGAATCATATTGCTATAAGTGTATTGTAGTGTCACCAGTGGAATCATATTGCCTTATAGGGGAAAAGGGTTTAATGGGACTCGCACAGTGAGTTCTTCAGTATTATCATTCATGCAGGCTTCCAAGAGTAAGCCTAATTCTAGGGGGGTGGATGTAGTGCTTTCCCCTAGGTCACATTTTTGCTATCATTGTCGAACTCTTTTAGGGGTAGTTTTATGTTGATGATTATTAGTAACATTATTTTGAGATTATCAGATGTTGTTAAAAATTCAATTGATATATGATGAGATTACTTAGACTCTAGATTTCATGTATGCATGATGATTATTACATTACTTTCATTTATTGATGATGATTAGTTAGATGGTTATTATCACATGTGTTTTCTTATGGATACTTACCCCATACTTACATGTGTATGGTGTGTGTGTTTGTTCTTCTATTGTATGGCATTTTTGATGTGGTTAAGGAAGGGAGTCATAGTCACCTGCTAGTCAGGATCTACATGATGCACCACTTCCTGTCATTGTCTGTTTAGCTTAGCATATATATATTGTATGTACATGCATGGATTCTATGCAAGTTGTATGTACTGGGTATCAACTTTCTTGAATTGCCAAGATGAGCATACCCTATCGCACTATCTCAATGGTAAGAGAGGGGAGATATACTTTCAAGTCCAAATCCTAAACCCTTAAACCTTTTTGTCCTAAAGAGGTAGGACAAGTATTTGGATGTTTTACCTTCCGAATGTGTCGAATGACATAATTCATGATTTTTAACCCTTTAGAATGATTTTGTATGGATTGTTCTGTGATGGATTTTCATATTTTATCTTGGAGGTCTATGGTGAATTTTCTATTAATTAAGTCTTAAATTAAAAGATTTAATTAATTTGGACAAAAAAAATATAATATCATCATCTTTTGATATTTTGATTTTAATTAATTAAATGAAAATTAAATAAAAGAAATTAAAATTATTAAGAATAATAAAAAAATAAATAAATAATAATAAACAAATTAAAAATAAAAGTTATAAGCCTACCTTGGAGTGAATGCACTTGTTGATTGCACATATGTCAACAACACAGGAGTTAGCACACAAATTAAGCACATGGTATCTACAACCTTGTGACTCATCTAGAAGGTTGAAAAAGACTCATGCTTAGTTTTCAACACCTTCTGGTTATTTCTAGAGACATTTTAGATGCTTCCTGAGAGTTCTTTATATTCAAACACTCCTAGAAGCTTAGAGAGCATGTTTGGAGGACCCGAGAACATTGGAGAAGGAAGGAGCTTGCTCTACAGAATTCTGAGGAGAAGTGATTTAGCATCAGTGTCTAGGTAGACACTTGTATTTTTGCATGTGATATTTTTCTTCTTGCACTTCCTATCTTCTTCGTGTCTTCTAGATGCTTCCTGAGGATTTTCATATCTTGGTTGTATGCATTGTGTAATGGGTAGTTAAATTCCATATAAGAAAAAATTTTATACGTAGATTTGAGGAAACTATGGGGCTATGGTTTTCAGATGCATATGGGCAAACCTATTTAAAAAAATTAATGGATAAATTTAGAGAACAATTACTATTTAGGAGAAATTCTCAATTCATCGAATTGGAAAGCCCTATTTCTTTAAAGCTAGGTATATGTTCTCTTCTAATATATATAAAATTTGCATATATATATATACATATATATATATATATATATACGTATATATATATATGTATATATATATGTATATATATATATATATATATATATATATATATGTATGTATATATTTGTTTAAAGCTAGGTATATGTTCTCTTCTAATATATATAAAATTTGCATACATATATATATATATATATATGTGTGTGTGTGTGTGTCTATAGATATATACATACATACATATATATATATGTATGTATATATATCTATATATATATATATATATATATATATATATATGTATGTATATATATCTATATATATATGTATGTATGTATATATCTATATATACATACATACATATATATATATATATGTATATATAGATATATACATATATATATCTATATATACATAAATATATATGTATGTATGTATATATACATATATATGTATATATAGGTATACATATATATATGTATATATGTATATATACATACATATATACAAATACATATATATATATACATATACTTACACACACACACAGACACACATATATATACATATGTTTCTTTAAAACACTGATCATTAAAATCGCGATGAAAAAACACTTATTAAAATTTGAATTGTGATCCACATTGAGAAAACATTTTTCTTTTAAATGTTATAAAAAAAGAAATTATTATTATTATGGGGGTGGGGGGGGGGGGGGGGGGGATTACACCCCACCCCCCGTACCCCATACTTATTACCGTCGGGTCGTGGCACATTACCTACAGTCGTAGGGCAGGCAGGGCCGCATGGCCTTTTAAAGGCAAGGACGTCATCGTTTTAAATTTTTTTATCTTTATTTATACTATGCAGTATGACTCGTATGTCGTGGGGGGGTTTAAATTATGTTCTGTTATTTTAAAAAATTATTATAATGTTATATGAGATTGGTGATATTTCGGATTTGTTAGGTATCAATATTATTTAATATTAATAACTTTTAAATGTTTATTATTATATATGTTTATTATTATTTTAACAAAGTTTAATTTATATGTGAATTAGTTTGTTTCAATTTTATATTATTTAATATTAATTTTATTTAATGTATATTAAATACTATTTAATATATATTAAATAATTAAAAGATGGTAATTTATATTATGTTAATAGTAGTTGTTTAATGATGATTTAATCAATAATTATTATAATGATTTAAATTAAGAGACTTAAATTTTAATGATATTGGATTAAGATTTAATTAAGTATTATTAAATTGATAAGCAGTCAATGCTATATTATAACATTTCTACGATTTGAATTATTATTTTATTATTAATACGTTATGTATTATTAAATAAATTATTGATATACCTTAATTGTGCTAAGAGTTAGTTAAATATTAACTAATGAAGTTTATGTAAGGTTTCTCTAGATCGATTAATAATAGTTTTGATTAGTTTATTATTTATTAATGTTTGTTGGGTCTAACAAATTATTAATAAATAATAGTATAAATGGTCTAAATAGTTCTCAATTAATCCAATTAAGTTAATTTAGTGGAGAGTAATTAATGATTGAAGTTTTGTAAAAGATATTAATCAATACGAATTGGTTAATAATTGGATGGGAATAATTAATTAACTTATCAATCAATGTACATAGGAGGAATTTATTTGAGATATTAATATTTGGTTTTGGGGATTTATTATAACTTGTTATTATTAAAGTATTAATTTGAACATTGATGGAATGAAACATAGTTGACTCTTAATGTACGAAATTAGCATCAGCTAATAATCATGTAGTTATTTACATAGCTACTAGTTAATTTAATAATAGAATTAATTAAATTTAATTGATAATAGAGTTTTGATTGTTTAATTGATAATAATGAATTCAAGGAATTTGTGGGTCACTTAATTGAATGGTGATAAGTTTTAATCTTAAAATTTAAATATTGAGAGATGCTTTTGGGGAAACGATTGATGACATTGATTTTGAGGAAGAATGCAAATGCTATAGATAAGTAATTATCTTCGAATCATTCTAGAAAATTATTTTACAATAATGGAGCGATAATTCTATATTTTAATAAATGGGTTGGTTTGTGGATTAAACAAAGAATCTTATACTTTTGAGATATATATATATATATATATATATATATATATATTGAAATGGAAACAGAAACCTGATATCTAGCCTAACCATGTGAATGCAAAAGTAAATCAAACATGTGTTTGTATCTTGTTTTCTTTATGCTTCTTGTTTTGGGTTTTGGGTTGACTAGTTGTTAACCAGTTATAGGATGTCTACCAAAGGCTTGGGAGTTATGCGAATGTGATGGCATGTTGATGTTATTTGGTCTCGATTATTTTAAAACCCAACCATAGTAATGTGAAGGTATGCTTTATGAGATGTTTGTATTTAATGATTGCTATTGCTCATCAGTCTTCTTGAGTGAAGCTGAGTTATATGTATCTGAGATACTTGACTTAACCATTTTTGAGTCATTGATCAATTATCCTTGGACTACTTTCTAGTCACCTTGATGGGATTGACTTGTTTTTTTGATCTTGATGATGTTATGTTGTGACATGTTTGACTTGACCATTTTTGGAGTCTTCAATCAGTATTACTTTGAGATACTTTTTGGTTGCTTGTTAAGAACCAATGATTATTGTGATTATCAGTGATACCTTCTGTTGCCAATAGAGAACTATTGTGGTCATGATTACCTATGGATGATTTTTATTTTCTCATGGATATTTGATGCTCTTATTATGGATTATCTTTTGGTATTTTTCCAGTCACTTGTATAGGACTATGATGATTATGTGATTTATGATTCCATGAGCTTAAGGTATTTTATCTACTTGTAGTGTCGGGAAGTGGCTTGCAATGGAGTTCAGGGACCTAAGAGGCTACCAAGGTAACTCATTGTAAGTTGTTTTAATAAGCAAAAACATTCACACCTAATACTAACTTAATGAACCTAAAAAGATAATTGCTTTGTTCTTGCCCATACCTTGAGTGCTAGTACAGACTAGGATGGGAGTGGAGAGAATGCTTGGTTGTGACCTTGCATTCTGTAGTATGCCTCATATGTATAAGAGGATACTAGTGGCCACATAGGGATCACTAGGGGGTCGGGGTCTATTGGGAGACTACTAGGGTAACTCTAGCATGATTCGTGCATGCGATAACACTTTTTCGCTTGCATAGTAGGTTTCCTACATGTCTATGTTGTGTCTCTGGGTTTAGATGTTGGTTTGTGACTGGAACCTTTGAGTTAGTATACTTTTAGGATTCCTGTACTTAGAGAGTATTTGTGCTATGTGTTTTGGGAGCCTGTTTGGGACATGAGATTATCTTCTCAATGCGGTGGGAGTGGACCATTTAGGTTGCACGCGGTCAGGTGGTAGTGCTTTTCCACTCTTATCATTTGAAATCTGTCTGAGACACTGTGGCTGATGCATTCTTTGATTATGATGGTGGACACGTATCCTTATATTGATGATTTGCATCTATTAGATGATGTTATCTTATGCTTTACTTTGCATGTTAGATTTCTTTTATGCATATGATGTAGTATGTTTTAGGAGTGACATTCCTACTATGTTAGTACCGATGATCTCTTTGGTGATTTGAAATGTTACGCATGGAGGGATGGCTAGGGCCCACGATGGTCTAATGATGCTATTTACGGTTGGGAGGAACCATGCATTTAGTTAATTATGTTTGTGATAAATGGTTATCTGTTATGATGGATGTTTATATCTTCTATTATGATGAATCATGTATGACATGTGGTTTCATTTACCTTATTGCACTTGCACCATGGACTAGAATTAGGATGAAGATGTACTTTATTTTCACATATGTATATTCTTTTAAGCCTTTCATACCCTGTGGCATGTATAGTGGATGATTGAGCAATTAGAAATGTAATTTAGGAATGTTGGACTTTTCATTATTATTTTATGTGGATGTAGTATCAGGTGGATTCATTAATAGTTAATTTAAGTTTGATTCAATGTTAAGGGATCCTTAAGAATGTAACCTGTTATGTATGTATGTTTATGTTTACTTTTAGTTGGATATTGTTATTTCTTTCGCTACTATATTATGAATGGTTTTACTTTCATGTTTCAAAAAAAATTAAAAAAATGTTACCAAACTTAGTGAAACTTTAGGTTATTTCTTTGGATCCTTTGGCAAGGCATTACAGTTTATGATTGTATTTTCATGACCAGAATAGAGTTTATTTCACATGTGTTAATGCCTCTATCATGTTGAAGAATTTATGTTGATCATTGAACTCTATGGTGGATTTGGGAGTTATTGAATTTTTAAAATATTATTCCTTGCATCAAAGTGGTATTAGAGCTAGAAGCTCTTGAGAGTGTCAAGTATTCACACCAGGACCTTATTGGAAAGAAGATGTATATTTGATTCTTGTTGTTGAGTTTAGGTTGTAGGTTGATGAACATTCACTCATTTAAAAGAGGTGGAAATGGAGGTCTACATAAGGGACCATAGGAGATGGTCCAAAGGTCTTAGAAGAGGTCCATTTGGTTTCTAAAAGACCTAGGGAGAGAGGCAAGAGAGGACTCCTACGTAAGTTAAGCTAGTTGTGTGTGATGCAACATGGAGGAGTGAAATTCAAGTAGTAATAGCACATTGGAGGAAGCCACTTAAATTCCATTGATGAGAATCATAGTTCTTGGATAGAAATAATAGCAAAGACATTTCCATGGGACATGGAAATTTTTCAAGCTTGAGAGTATGGTGCAGGAGCACCTAGCCATCATATAATTAAAAGAGATCATAATTGATTCTTTAATAATTTAAGTTCATTCACATATTTTCCAATGCCATTCAATGTAATAGAATCTAATCAAAAAGAAAAGTTGTAACAAAAATGTAATATTGTCCACATTGTTGTCATGCCTAGAATGTCATGCCTGTAATTCAACAAGGTAAAACACAATTATTATTTTTAAAGTAGAATCTGAAGGTAAGAAACCTAATCAATACTTATACTTGAAAGTGATAGCACAAATTTTTGTCTTACTCAAAATCTAGGGTTCAAGTTCCTTAGGGGTAATCACCTAGTTGCAAGATGGATACAATTAGAGTTATAGGGATGGTAAAAGTGCTAAGGGTTGTGTCGAGATGGTACTTAATCAATTAATCAATTCTTCTTTATAAATGTTAGATTAATAATTTTATAAATATAATTATTATTAGTAATAATCATATTAATTATTATTTTGAAAACATCTACATCTTCTATCCCATTATACATCTTTTATCTCAATTGCTCACATTATTGTCATTAAATATTTAATTAAGATTACTATAATTGGAGGGTTGAGTATGGATATTCAAGTCAAATTATCATCAAGCCTTACACCAACTTATATCATAACCATTCAATTATCTACCACAACAAATTAAAAGTTAAATGTCCATCCTTAAAAAAAAATCTCTAATAACATAGTGTATAAATGTCTACTACTTCCTCAAATATCTATAATCAAATTATCTTAAAATAATATACATGTTTTATTTACCCCCGAAAAATTATTTATTAACTATAATGATATTTCCTTAAATTTTTATCTTACAAATCCTAAATTCAATCTAATCAACATAAAGTAAAACCCAATAATACAAACATTTATATATATAAAAGTAATAAACAAAAAAACACCCTAAACTTCCTATGTCCTAATAACACATCTATTACACATCTTATATCACAAAAATTACAATTGAACTATCCTATCCATAATAATACTATACCAACTTAAATCTCTACCCCACCAAAATGTTAACAAATTTTCTATACACATGAAACTTGGCATGGGTAGAAGGAATCCTCAAAATAGGCTTCCATATTCCAAGTTCAACCTGGACACCTAGGGTGAAAGTGGGTGTTGACAGGTCATAATTTATTTAAGTCTTTTTCTTTTCAATCATGCTCACCTTGCTTGGTTTATGTGTGCAGTAAGGAGAGAGGAGAAGTTGACAAGACATCCCCTTTTTCCACATTAAATGTGCTTCTCTAGTCCATGCGAATTTTTCCTTGCCATTCTCCTACATGCCTTTTCACAAGTCAAGATATGTACTTTTGCATCAGCTCAAAAATTACCCAATCCTCTAGAGAAAATTGATTTCCCACTGAGGTCATGATTGCTATTAGAGAAGGTGCTTAACTAGGCACATTTATAAGGATAGAAATAAAGTATAGTTTATACCTTGTGAAATCTCCAAGAACAAGGTGCCTATGGAATGAGGAGGGGGGTTTCTGACACTTGTTAGAATCATGTCAAGGTTTTGCAAGTAGTGTTAATATAATTTTAACCATACATCACCTAGGTGGATGGGTATTCTTTTATTTAATCTTCCCTGAATTATTACTTGGCTGATGGTAGGTAAATGAGGTCCCCTAAATTATTAGCCACCCATGGTTGTGTCTAAGTAAATGCAATTTTTTTGGGGTCTCCTAGGTCTACTAGGCACCCTAGAGGTCATTATTAGCCTCCTTACTTATAGTATTAACATGGGTAGGGTTTATTTTTGTCACAACTTCACCCTAGAGCTACTTTATGGCCCTCCCAATGCTAGGTAATTCAATTTTCAAAATTTCCCATGCTGATAACCTTGTTCTCTTTACTAATTTAGGGCAATAAATCATATTTCTCAATTAAGGCATTTAACTCAGAATAAGGTGGCCACATCATCCATCATCAAAGAACATGTCATTTCATAGAACGAGTACAAGGGTCAAGTGACACACAAAAAATACACTATACATCACAAATGCCATGTTCAAAATCTACACATGAAATACATACTACACACATTCATCTCACGTTTGCAAAATAAATACATCACAAAGAGGTTTTTGAATCTTACAAAGATTCTCCTTGGCGGAGTCATTTAAACATGTGTCTATACCTTGTTTCCTCGTTAAATTTCCATAGTTCCTCTTCCTGCACATCAAACTCGACAATCAGTAGTCTAAGGAGTCAAATAAACATATACAAAATAAGTGAATATAATAAAAATAATATCCATATTATCATAATTTGAATTAGATTTCCTTTCCTAATCTTTTCAATTATTCTATACAAAATGTTAAGATATCAAAATCTGCATATCATAAATCATCATTATTAAAATAACATCTATCTATATATCCTAACCATTCATCTACATTTCATAAAGCATCATAATCAATTTAATATTTATCTATAGGTTAGAATTCTTCAGAATCAAACTAACATTCTACATTGCATCAAAATTTGATAATATCATGTCAGAAAATTGCATCCATATATGTTTGAACATCTGTTACACACTAACAGGTCCTTAGTGCATATAACAATGTAAGACACTACTGAAGAATCAAAATCAATAGATAAAGAAAATCCACTATCCAACTAAGTCTTGAATAACTATCAAAATATTAAGGTCTCTAATATTGAAATGTAAATAAAGTGTCCATGCTATGACGGGTTAGGGTGAGGCCTCACAATTGTCATAGTTAGGGTCCTAATTGGTTTACTATGTAAAAAGTTGTAAAATGAACCTTGAAAGGATAATAACCATGTAAAATATTATTAATTGATAGTTTAAAAATGTATTTAATGTTTATGAAAAGTAATGGCATCCCATTTGTCAAAAGTCTAAAAAGCTTCCAAGAAGGTGAAGAGTTGCAAAAAAATGCAACAATGTAAAATTGCATTAAAGTTGTAAAAGAAAGTCCAAAGGTCATGGGTGGTATTTTTATGGTCTAAAATGACCAAGAAACTATAAAATTTATTGTAAGGTCAAGAAAAATCATAATGGAAGGAATTAGTAACATTTGAAGAAAATTCTGAGTGATTCTAACTTGTTGTTTTCATTGACTTTCTAGTTCTCTAGTTGTTTTCAAGATTTGTACATCCATGTACAACTTGAAAATGATGTATTATTGATATGGTAGAGTAGAAAAGTGAATAATCCATCCATTTCTTTTGGTTTGATTTTATTTCATGTAGATTTGAGAAAGTTATGAACATTCTATGGATGACAGATTTTTTTTTTTTTTTTTTAATAATTTAGAAATGTGCACAAATATTTAATTATTGTTTAAAGGGATGAAACTTATATTTATAGAAAGAGGAATGAATTTTATTTATAATGAAATTTATTTGGTATATTTTTGTTACATTTTGTATAAGTTATGACCATTTTAGTAAAAACTAGTTTTTAACAAGCTTCAACAGAATCACAGAAAATGGGTCTCGATGTAGAGACCATAACTTTAGATTTAACCATTGGATGTTTCTAATTTTTGGCTACTCTGTTTGAAATTAATTTTTCCTAATGTGGATGGTTGGATTGAAGAAATAATATTTTTCTAGAAAGTTATGAATCTTTGTATGTAGGCCTATCTCGAATGGCAGGATTGAAGTCAGTTTTCAAGATTCATTTGTTATTTGACAATGGTGATTTGATGGATGATTGTATGGGGAAATATGTATTGATGCCTCTAGAATATTCAATAAATTTTATCTAAGATAGAAATTAATGAGTGATTTTAGGTTTCTTGAAGTTTTATAATGATACTTGCATCACTTTGGAAGAATGAAAATTAAAACTTTGATTGTATATCGAATCTTGTGTTTTTGAAAAATGAATTGAACTATGAAAACTATGTTTAATCAACATTTTATGAATTGTTGAGTCTTGAGACTCATGTGGTCTCAATAACTTTAGAAAATCTATAATACTTGAAAATTAAAATGAGAACTTGGAAACTTATAGTAAAAAAAGGAACTTGTGTGTTTTCAAAAACCTAATGAATTATGAAAGTTAATTTTGTATGCACTATTTATGAGATGTAGTTTACTATTATGGATTTTAGGGTTGACTTAGTACTTTGACTAGTCATGATGTTTATTAGAGGCTTGGGGGTTTTATTCTATGATGATGTTATGTATCCGATCTTTTATACATAACCATTGTGATGTAATCACATGTCTTCTTTGATGAGTTTGATCTATTGGTTGTTATTGCTTTCTAGTTTCTCTTGTGTAGAATTGAAGTGAATGGTGTGACTTTTGTAGTGTAACCTTTGAGTCTTTGATAAGTTATCTTTAGGTTGCTTCCCACTTGCTGGTCTAGGACTGAGGTGATTATGTGATTTTTTTTGGTTATGTCATGTTATGTCATAGTTTGGTATATGTGTACTTGATTTTGGATCAGTCTTGTTAGGATGATTGTATTGGTGAAATCTATGATATTTTAGTGCTTTCTAGTTTCTTGTTTAAGAACTCATATTTTAGAGGCTTGGGGGCTTTGTTATATGATGTTGTTATGTGTTTGATCTTTTATACCTAACCATAATGATGTAGTCACATGTCTTCTTTGATGAGTTTGATTGGTTGGTTGTTATTGCTTTCCAATTTCTCTTATGTAGAACTAAAGTGAATAGTGTGACTTTTTTAGTGTAACCTTTGAGTCTTCAATTATTTATCCTTAGATTGCTTCCTAGTTTCTTTTATAAGATTGAGGTGATTATGTGATTTTTTATGGTGATGTCATGTTATGTCATGGTTTGGTATATGTGTACTTGATTCTGGATAAGTACTATTAGGATCATTGTATTGGTGAAATCTGTGATTTTGATCAGTGATATTTAAGTGCTTTCTAGTTGCTTGTTTAAGAAATGACGTGTAGTTTATGATCTTATGAGATTTTCTACTTTTTTTGAGCTTAGGGTAGGTTATCTATATGTAATATTGAGAAGTGGCTTGCAATGAAGGCTAGAGCCCTAAGTGGCTACCTGGGTAATCCATTGTAGGTTGTTTTAATAAGTAATAACATTTTATTAAATGGGTTTTAAATGAATTAATAAGATATCTGTGACACATAAAGTCACTAGGGGGCTGAAGTCCTTAGAGACTACTAGGGTAACCTTAGAGTTTAATTGTTCGTATGCCTTGTCTATGTAAAAGGACATTGGTGCCACATAGAGACACTAGAGGGCTAGATTCTAAAGAGTTTTCCAAGGTAACCTTAGATTTGTCTCATGCGATGACACTTGCTCACTTAGAAAGTAGATTTCCTATGTGTCTTTGTTGCCTCTAAGATTAGTTGATACTTTTTTCTTGATACCCTTTGAAATATTTTTCTTTCAGGTGTTTCCTTGACCTAGATATTGGTTATCACTAATGTTTTGATATATGTATGGGACTTGAGTTTATCTCCTTAGCACGGCGGGAGTGAGCCATTTAGGTTTCATGAAGTTGGGTGGTAGTGAATTTTTCTTATACCATTGAGATCCAACCATTGACCATTGTTGGGTGTGCTTATGTAGTTGATCCTTTCTTTCTGATCTTATATTTTTGTTGGAGGGTTATAATATCTAGTTATACTATACTTGATTTATCAAATATCTTATGAGCTGTTGTATATTATTGATGATGTGTATTCTTTGAGCTTATCATACCCTGTGACGTGCACATCAAATGATTAAGCATTTCTAATTATTGCCAAGTGGCATCTTATATAATTGTATATTATTTAAATGGATTTGTACTTGTGATTATTCTTTGATGTGGTTATGTTGTGTATTAGATTTAGTATTAATTAAACTAAAATGTATTTCAATGTCATGAGACCCTTAGGAGATGTAATCTATTTATGATGGTTGTGTGTATGTGAGTTATTGCTTTTGCAATTTTATCTCTTGGTGTTATTGCTTCCCCTGTATTATCTATTGTTGTTAAGTTGTTTAGTTATTATCTTTCAAAAAAAAAAAGTTTGGAAACCTTAGTGAAACTTTAGGTTAATTTCTTTTGGGTTCCTTGGTGGGGCATTACATGTAGATACTTCCTTAAACAAAGTTGAGGTATTCGGATCTTATTTTACATCAATAGGAATAGTAGTGAAACCAACTCTACTCATTGCATCTTTCTCATACAAGACTTCTTGTTCATGTAGAGATTTAACTTCACCAACATCTTGGAATAAACAAGGAAAAGAATTTGAGTATGTATCATACACTACAACAACATTATTATTTTTACTTTCATTGAAACTCATGTCTATTGGTAACAAAAAAGTGTCACTATTTGATGCAGAATTCTAAAACTCAAGTGCCAATAGCACTAAAATTTTAGTTATAGTCAACAACTCTTCATCCTTAGTCCTTTCCTTTTCTACTTCATGATCTGCAAGCATGAACTAAACAATGTGAAACATCTACAATAACAGATTGATTAGTATCACATTTTGAGAAATTATTGGCATCATTATAACCTATTTGGATCAGTGCAAGAAGTTGGGTCTCAGTTTTGGCCAAAAAGTGGAAATGTTTTTCTTGTTTTTGAAATTTTTTGTCAATTGATGTCAAAATTTGAGGCATTTAGAGATTGAATATAAAAAAATTTCAAAAATAAAAATTTTAGTGTTCGAAATCTTGTTTTTGAATATGTTATTTATTTGTGTACCCATATGATAGATTATTTTTTCGGTATGGATCTTTAAAAACCACTTTTTCAAAATGCTTGTTTCAGGATCATACCATGCTCATGTATAGACACCATAATTTGACACAAATAAATGATTTTTTGCAAATCCTTTTAAAGGAAGTTATCTAATACACCTAATATTGATGACAATATTTTCCCTTAATTTTTTATTGAATAATTTTATTATTATTAATCATTAATTGACTATAAAGGTAAATTTTAAAACCTCTTGTGTACGAACCACATAATTTGATCAAAATCTCACTTTTTTCATTTTTTTTAACCTCAAAAGAATTGTATGTAGATTGATGACATATAAATTAATTTAATAAAAATTATAAAATAAAAAAGTTATTAAAGTTTTAGTGAATGTCACTTTTTAACGTTTAAGAGATAGTTTTGATTAATAAATAATGGAAAAAATAGAAAATAAACTAATAACACTATAGAATTTACATTTTTGGAATTAGAATAGTAAAACCTATAATGAGTTTTTCTTTCATCAAAAAATTCAATGGGGATGATTATAAAAAAATTACGACAATACCAAAAATTGTCGATTAAATGCCTTAGAAAAAAAATGGATCATAAAGGCATGGCTTGTTAGGACCAAGCATATGCCATGCCTTTCTCCAAGGAAAAACACCATGCAAAAGTTAGGCACCATACCAATTCCCACTCATGTCTCAAGAATTGGGTACCCAATTTGTAATTCAAAAATTTTGTGCCTGATTGCTTTCAGCTATTGTACCCGATTATTTAAAAATTGAGTACCTGATTTTTTTAAAAATTAGGTGCCTAATTTGTAAGTGGGTACCCAATTTTTCAATTTTTATGCAATTGGGTACCCATTTCTAATGTACTTGTTGGGCCCCAAAAACTACCCCACAGACCGACTTTCAATGATTAAAATGATTGAATGACAGTTTTGATCTGTAACAATGAATTCTATCATAGTTATTATGTTTTCTTGTCTTCTTGTACAATTTGAAAGCTATTGATCCAAATTCAAAATTGGTGCAAACATGGGATCAAAACAATGAAGAAAGAAGAAAGTGAAAGTTCTAACAAATGAGGAGATTGTATCAAATAAAGAGAATGAAGCACAACATCAACGAGAAATAAGACAAAGAATTAGAGACTTTAACAATGTTTCAAAAGAGAAAGACATTGAGGATATCATGATGGATGAAGAGGTCAAAGAAGAGAACTCAATACAAAAAAATTCAAATGCACATTCTAATCATGCAATCAATACAAGTGTGTCTCCAAACCCTCAAATTTTTTGTCGTGATGAAATTGGTGATTTTTTAGAAGCGGGTTACTATTTAGATGATTTTGATTTTCTTTGTGAGAAGAAATTGTCAAATGATCATGCACAAAAAACTCCAATTGAAATGCATGCCCTAAAAGAAATACAAAGAAAAATTGAAAATGAGATTCAAATCCCAAATAACAGTGAAAATGAAATGTCAATTGAAAATAAAAATTGTATGAATGTAGACATAGAAACACCAACTACTAAACAAACAAGTTAGAATGATAGTAAAGTGTTTGAACAAAATTTTCATATTCCTAATGATGTGTTAGATAATCTTGAGGGATTGGTTTCATGGAGACAAATTAGGACACATGCTAATATATTGTATAGACATTTTTTTTATAATAAGAAATTTGGGTTTCAATGTCAGTTAATGTTGCAACTAATTAAAATGTCTAAAATGAAAAAAGTAATGAGAAGGTTGGGAATGTATGCAAAATCCTTGGAAGAATAAAAATAAGTCTTTAAAACAAGTTGTATCCACTGTTGCTAGTGCTTTTGATGTTATCGGAAAGAGAAGTCAATCTAAGAATGTAGTACAATGAACAATAACAACTATAGTTAACAAATCAACATTTGACAAAAGATTGATTAACAACATAAGTGGATATCTTAATGTGAATCGTAAGACTTTAGAAAGAGTTGTAAAGAGAAGGGTTAACTTTGAATATGATCTAGAAAATATTTTATGGACTTCTAGTGGTAGACTCCCGAGATGTGATATGAAACTTACTAGTGAAGTCAAAAGTTTGATTGAATTTTTTTAGCATGATAATACAAGAGTATCAGCTAATTCAAGAGATTTTCTTAAATTGAGAATTGGGTCCAAAATACATGATCCACATCATGCATAAGAAAGAAATGTTGTAGGAATGTGGTATAAAAATACCACCTCAAACTATAAAGGATTTCATATCAAGGGTATGTGTAGGATCACGGTGTGCCAAAAAGTGGTAATCTAAAAAATCTATAGTTCTGAAATATCTCAAACCATTTCAAAATCTATTCCAACTTTTTTCCCACCCACCTTAATACTAATGAAAATAATTAATATCTTTATAAGGTCTACTATATCTTTTGATACCAAACCTATATGGTCAACTTTAAAAACATCCTTAAAATGTGCTTTTGGCCTATTTTTATGTAATTTTTACTTCAAACATGTAGCTGATGACTTTTTTTATACCAAAATTTGATGAAATGAAAATATTTTCTTAAGAATGCTCTTATCTTTCTATAAATATAAGGTTTGTCAAATTATGAGTTTAGTAAGTAATTATTACTTATTTTCTAATGGAGTTACATATAAAGTGCTGACTAACACGCTACTTGAAAAACAACTATAACTTTCAAATGATACAACATTTTTTAAATCCAAAATATGCATCACATTCTATGTTTCTTCTACTATAAGGAAAAAAATTGAAAAATTGAATTTTGTGGAGTTTTAAATTAGTTAAGGTGGTCAAACACGAGATTTTTTTTATTCCAAAAATACTAAAGTAAAAAATTAATTATTAATTATTTATTTAGGATAAAAATACCCAAAAATATCTGTCACATCTAGGCATCAGTCTACTACTTATATCTAGAATATTATTATAAAAATATTATCATTTGATTTTGATTAAGGTGGTCAGACATATGTCTACTTATTTTTGTTATGAAATTTTTGTAATATTGCATTAAAATTCAAGATTTTGACCAATCAATTTTTTATTTTTTTGAGATAAGTCCTAGTACTCTAGAAACTAGTTTTAATTTGTTAGAGATTCTTTTATCTCCACTTTTTGATATAAATTTAATAACAAGTAGAAAATTTCTTGCCAAGTTGACATAACCCTGATTTTCTAATTTTTTTATTGCCACTTAAGAGCATAGTTTGGTTGACCATGATCTTGCACATACCCTCAAGTGTGTTTTGTAAGCCACATAATGATCAATACTTTCTTTTCAATGCATGTCTTTCTAGTACATGTGATATGTGCAGCAATCTTTCTTTGTTAGATGAATGTTTGCATGAAAATTCTTTGATTACTTTTGGACAACAATTAGTTGAGGTAAAAAGATTCAAAACTATTGAATATCCATTGAAGGATGGGAAGATTGGAAGAAGGTGTTATCTAGTTACAAATAAAGTTAGTTGTCATGCACTTATGGATGAGTTTAAGAGTCTGATCATACCAAAATATGTTAAACACTCTCAATATTCTAGATGGTTTGATGGACAATTTCGCATATGTAGAATATATTTCCAATTGGTACTGTACTTTTAGTTGTTGACTTTACAGAGAACTACACACTTGCACCGCAAGAAGAGATACCACTTGAATTGTTGATATAGTTTATAGGCATGCACTTGATAGTATAGAGGAGGATCAAAAAATGTTGAAAGAGTACCATATTTATATGAGTGATAATAAACTCAATTCATCTGATTTTGTCCAAAATTGTTTCGAGGTATTTTATGATAATTTAAAAGAGAGACAAATTCAAATGATACAACATTGGATATGGTTAGATAGTTGTACAGGAAAATTCAAGAATGCTAGAGTGTTCTATTGGTTGAGTAGGATACATAGGCAAACTAACATCCAACATGTGTGGAGTTTTTTTGAGATTGGACATGGTAAAGGAGAACATGATGGTGCTGGTACATGCGTGAAGAGATCCCTTAGTAGAGAGCAAATAAAATTTGAGGAAAAAGATAAATTCAAAAATGTACATGAGATTTTTGAATGGTGTAACAAATATTTATACACGGGATCAAGTTAGAACTCTACAATCAAATGTTTCTTCTAACTAGTTGAAGAAAAGAATATCCTTCCAAGATATAATTGTGATAAAATTAGTGGGTCAGCTAAATGGCATTCATTTAGGAGTTTAGATTCTAACACTTGGACTATATGGACTAGGGAGCTTCTTCTTTTTTTGTCAATTTTGTCTTGTAGGTGAATGGGAAGAATGTGAGAATACAGAATAGGTTGAAGATTGGCAAAAAGGATCATTAGCACTTACTGACATGCATTTTGAAGATGTTATAGTAAATGAAAGCCAGAGTGTTACTTTGGCATTAGATGACTATGATCATATTTCAAACCTCATAGAACCTGGTATGCACAATTTAATTATATTTTTTTGTGATCTCATGCTTCAATTTATATAATTTGCATATGTACTCATGTGATTAAAGTGTTTCTATACTTTATCTTATCTTGTAGGACATGTTTATGTTGTTATTGTGCCTAGTATTAATGATGACTAGACTGAGTATTGGCTTGCTAGATGTGTGAAACCTAAGAAAAAATTGATATGTAATCATGTAGATGATGATGGTTTTGAGCATCCAGTTGGGTCTATCATTATAGCTGGCACCTAGCTATGTAGATACCTAACAAGAAGAAATGGTTTACTAGCATTTGAAGACTAACAAACTAAAAAGAAGATTTTACGCTATTCTCATTTGGTTGTAGCAACGAATATCAAATTAGAAAGATACAAAGGGAGACCTACCAGTAAGGTATTATGGACAATTTCAATGGACGAACATGAGACAATCATAGATGCATTGCAAAAGAGAGGATGCAGATGGTACAGTGGGATAACTACATTTAAATCAAACACACATAATTTTTTTCTTTATTGTGTTATTTTTATATATGTACTTATATAATTTAATTACACGTATGTATTTTGATACATGTACTTATATATATTCCTCTTATTCAGGTCTCAATTACAATTTATGCAAATTTAAGTGTTAAAGTGGATTGAGCATCAACATCTTGTGCAATTCCACATAGTGAGTACTACAAATTACACATATATTTACATAGTTCAGCTACCTTAGATTATTTTATGTGTTTATTAACATGTGTTTTTGTTTTACAATTTTATTTTATAGGATCTCATTTGAAGAGATATGTTGAACCAATTTTATATTTTGAGCTCATGCTTCTATATATTTATCATTGACATTGTCTTACATATATTTTGTAAAATGTTCTACAAAGAAATTTTAAAACAGGAGTTTACTTCTATTTGAAAGTTAAAGGTGTGCATTTGATATTATAAATTAATTGTCAATTTAAGTAATGGCCTCCTATTTTTTTCCTTTACTTTTACATTCAAGCATGTGTAAATTAATGTTTGTTTGAAGTTTCAAATTACTATTGATTGTAATTAATAACCCTTCACTTGTACATGATAATTTAAAGATCATTACTCATTGTATTGATTATATGTTATTGTTATGTTGATAATTGACATGTATGTTTAACCATGTTAACCATGTTAACCATGTTAAGTGAGAGGGAGGGAAGGAAGAAGAGAGGGAGAGAGAGGGAGAGAGGGATATGGGGAGGGTTATAAGTGCTTGTAATTTATCAGAAAGGGTTCCCATTACGACACCTTAGGACAAATTAGCACCTCTTAGGACCCTTTACAACACATAAATTATAATTGTAGTCCTCAAAGTAATCTTTTCTAATGTTTCATAGTACATTCTAATATTTCCAAGAGGTTTTGATGGTTCATATGTGGTCATAAGAAACCTTAGGACCCATTATGACTCCTTCAAACCCATTCATACCATTAACACACTTTATGAATCCTTAGAACACATTAATCATCATAGGATACACTTTAGGGTTGTCTTGTGTCCTATTCAATCCTATTTTTTCCTAAGGAGTTTAGTGGGTCCTAAGTGGTTCTAGGAATCCTTAAGACTAATTACAACCTCCTAAGAACCATTATGAGCCTTTATAGTCATATTACTCATATGTTCTAAAGGGACATTAGGGATTTTTAGGACCCATTAATACACATTAGGTCTCATTAGGACACATTAGGATCCACTTGCACACATTAGGACTGATTAGACCCCATTAAAACCTCTTATAACACATTAACCATTCCAAGACATAGTAATGTGTCCTAAGTGTTCCTAATATCTCACAAGGGATCATGATTGGTCTTATGTGGTTTGAAAGCCCATTAATATTGTTTAGGGTGCACATTATGATCATTTAAAATATATTAAAATCTATTAATGCCTCTTAGATAATCTTAACAGGCATTTAAGACACACTAATGGGTTATAATATGCCCTAATGGGTCTTAATGTGTCTTAAGGGGTTCTAATGTGGTTTAAGTGATCCCATGACCTTTTAGGACCTATTAGGAACCATTATAATCCATTAGGGGCCATTAGGACTCATAAGAAACAATTATAACCCCTCTAAACACATTCACCATCATATGATACACTACTATGTCCAAAGGCATTATAATAGTTCCTAAGTGGTTGTAATCAGTCCTAATGTTTCCTCTTGGATTTTAAATTGTGCTCTTAATATATCATGAAGGGTCATAATGGGTTCTTAGTGGTCCTAGGACATCTTAAGGTCTATTAGGATCCCTTAGAACACATTAACTATAATAGGAAACATAAATGGGATGTTAATGATTCTAATGTATCATAAGGGGTCATGATGGATTGTAAGTGGCCCCAAGATCCATTACAAAACCTTAGATTATATTAGGACCAATTAGGACACATTAAAACTACCTCAATTTGATGTGGTATTTATCCAATAATCTTTTTGATATCAGTACTAATGCTCTATAAATAGTTAAAATTATGTCAATTAGGATTAGTACTTTAGGTCCTAATTTTAGACTAATTTTAGGTACATTATCCATACATGTGTGTCGTAAGGGGACATAGGAGTCCTAATAGGTCATAATATTTTTAATAGGTTCTAATAAGTCTTAATATGTATTATTAGGATATAATAGGTCTTATTAGGTAATAATAAGTCTTACATTACCAAACAACACATAAGAGCCCCTTATAATACATTTCTAGGTACTTAGAGCCATATTTGTATTAAGGGAACCTAGAGAGTCTTACTCGATCATAATATGTGCTATAGGTTCTAATAGGTCTTAACATGTCTTAGTACATAATAATTAGTCTTACATTAACATAAAATACATAAGGACTCCTTAGAATACATTTCTAGGTACTCCAATTCATATGTGTATTAATAGGACTTAGGGAGTCCTACTAGGTCCGAATGTCCAAAGGCATCATAGGATTCCTAATAGGTCATAATATTTTTTATAGGTTCTAATAAGTCTTAATATTTATTATTAGGATATAATATGTCTTATTAGGTAATGATAAGTCTTACATTACCAAAAAACACATAAGAGCCCCTTATGATACATTTCTAGGTACTTAGATCCATATTTGTATTAAGGGGACCTAGAGAGTCTTACTCGGTCATAATATGTGCTATAGGTTCTAATAGGTCTTAACATGTCTTAGTACATAATAATTAGTCTTAGATTAACATAAAACACATAAGGACTCCTTATGATACATTTCTAGGTACTCTGATTCATATGTGTATTAATAGGACTTAGGGAATCCTACTAGGTCGTAATGTCTTAATATATCATGAAGGGTCATAATGGGTTCTTAGTGGTCCTAACAAATCTTAGGGCCTATTAGGACCCCTTAGAACACATTAACTATGATAGCACACAAAAATGAGATGTTAACGATTGTAATGTATCATAAGGGTTCATAATGTGTGAAAGGAAGGGAACCATCCATCATTTCATAAAAAAAATCTTCAATCTTTACCTAAATTTTATAGATTTAAATTTTTAGGATGAAAAATATTTATTTAATAGTAGGTCAATTTTATTTGTATGAATCTCAATGCATAAATTTGATGTGATATTTATCCAATAAGATTTTTTATATCAAAATTAATGCTCTATAAATAGTTAAAATTATTGTTCATCTAGCATATATACTTACAAAATGTGTCATATGTTCATGAATAAAATATGTTGCGATAAAGAAAATGGTTTAAAAACTTTTACAATGATGAAACATAATAATATATACCTATATATACAAGCATGATAATAAGTTGTAAAAAAATAGTACATGGTCTAACATACATCATAACATGATCTATGAAGTTAAAAAATACATATATAATACAGTTTTAACTGTCCTAACACAAAGTGTATCAAAATATACATATATGTCATAAAAACACAATCTATAGGTGCCAACAAGACCTAATCTATTTGATCGAATGTCCTCTTTACTCCACGTGAAGAGGACTCGGATGGATCATCCTATGTAATACGAGTTGTCTCATCATGTCAGACATCCTGTGAGGTAGATGGATCACCCTGTGTAAAATGAGGCACGTCTCATCATGTACATGCTTACTTGAAATGGGTTTCAAAATCTAGCTTGCAAATAAATTAAATATTTACTACATAATAAAATAAATACCACATGAGATGGGTGTACCTTAGTAATGGGAGGAGGCGTACTATGAAAACTACCAAATGCAGTAGTGAGGTCCTGTAATTTACAATACATACATTTTTTTAATTTGATTTTAAAGCATAATAAACTATACATTATGTACATAAATCACAAAACTGACCTCAAAGGATGATGTAGCTACCTCCATCTGGCTAAGTCCTCTGCTCTCAGCAACACTCATGGTGACATAGTCCTAAAATTATGGATCTACATAAATGTTGAGTCAAAATTATATATATACATTAATAATTACAAAGTACACAAACTAAAATGTACATAATTTGTACACTACATTTTTTATACACTATAAATTTAACATGTATATATATCATACCTGAGTACTAGCCAATGCCATAGATGTGTCTACAGGTATGCTAGTACAATAATCATAAGATGGAGTCAAAAATAGACTATATCGAGGTCTGTATGGATGAGTATGACCCATCTCCTATTCGTCAAATCAAAACACATAAAATATATATATACATGAGCCAAAATTGTTCAGATTATAAGTTAATAACAATGTACATACATAAAAATAGTACAAATTATTTGTCTTCAGTCAAAAGTTCATAGCATATGTATTTGAGGCTGTGCCTCAGTGGTAACTGGGGCAGGACCTGTACTGACAACAAATCAGATAAAAAGAACATATGAGCACATGTTATTAAATTCAAGTTTGAATTTACATTTTTACATAAAAATAGTACAAATTATTTGTCTTCAGTCAAAATTTCATACCATATGTAGTTGAGGCTGTACCTAAGTGGTAACTAGTGCAGGACCTGTACTGACAACAAACTGTGTAGTTGTGGACAATTCCTATAAAATTAGATAAAAAGGACATATGATCACATGTTATTAAATTCAAGTTTGAATGTACATTTTTACAGTGTAATTCAAAGTGTATACCATATGAAGGATGCTAATGTCTGTAGGTCTCGAAAAAAGACTATACTACCTTCTAGGAGGAATAGTATCATCCATCCTCTATTATTTCAAAGTACAAATTAATATGGTTAATACACTTACACATGTATGTGGAAAGTAAATAATTATGTGTACTATATATTGAAATTAAAATTAAAATTTTACCTACTGCTCTTGACTCTCTCCCAACTCTCCCTATTGCATGAGGTCAAAAAATGATAACGCATCAATCTTGTCACTACCATCACCATGGGCAGCATATATGTCATCATCAAAATCAGCACACTTAGCATAATGGTCATCATGCACTACATCAGAATCACTCTGGGGGCTTGTGCATATGTCTCCATAGCTAGTACAAATATGTCCAAGTGGACGAACATGTCTTGCCTGTGTCCACTACTATACTTAAATCCTCAAAAGGGCACCCAGAGAGGTAAGAGTAGATGAAATTTCTTGGTGATAGTGTGGAGCTAGTACAACAAGCATAGGAAGAGGAACAAGGGGCTGAGCTTGCCTGTGATTTCTTGTTCTATCACTCAACTTTGGCCCAAGCCTATCCTGAGGCATCCCTCCACCAACCCCCTGAAATGATTTCATATCAAATAATTAGGTTTCAAACCCAATTCAAACTCAACCCATAGCTTCCTAAAGAAGTACATGGGCACCTCATGATTAGTGTGTGGTGGATGGTCAAATACCATCCACCATCACTCCCAAAAATGTGATGCTATATGTGGATGTGTGCACCATTTTATAGAAATGTGAGGCTTCTTCTCATTAATCTCCTCACCCATCTTAGGGTTTAGAAAATAGCTTTTAAAATTTCCTTTGCCTATATTGAGGTTATGAACCTCTCTATATGATAAGTTGTTGAAATAGAAGACATGCATTTTTTCCTCCATAATCTGAATGAATCAATATCAAAATCTAAATGTCGTATGGAGTGAATGATGCCTTGCATGCTATCTGCAAGGTGTAGTAGGTGAGGAGGGGGTGGGTCTCACATTGGATAGCCTCAATATCACGCATGAGGTCATTAAGATTACGCCTTATACTCTCACAAAGCTTATCTGTGGTGAGTGGTGGAAGTGGGGGTGGAGGTGGAGATGGAGGGGGTAGAGGCGGGGGTGGGGGAGGGGAAGGGGGTGGTGGTGGGTCCATCAAATATAATCTACACATATGTTTAAACAACATAAAAAATAATAGAATTACTATTTAATAAAATTTAAATCTAAAATATCAATTATATAAATACATACAGATCTTTGAAATCATATCAATTAAATAAATAAAGTTAAACACTTAAGTCTAATTGAACATTAAATACCAAATTTAAGTCTAATCATAAAATAATACTCCTTAAAAACTATATAGGTTACTTCAATGTTTCTTTTCTAAAAATAGGAGCCACCTAGCTAATTGCTTCCATGTACACTTATTTTGTGACACTGGGGGATTGTATTCTCATTATGGATTATATGTTCATCTCTGGATCAAAGAAAGTTAAGATTATGGAAAGGTTATGGTTTACAATTTTGTTATGTTTATGGTTTTCATGATGGCTAAGCTTAAGATTATTATAATGATTATGACTTTAATGTTAGGGAACTTACCTAGGATTATGGTTTTAGTTAGAATTATATTTAGGTTTCGGATATTTATTATGGTGCTACTATTTAAAGGATATATAATAGATGGTGTTAGGATGAGAGTTAAAGTTACAATTAGAATGAAAGCTTAGAGATAGAATTATGATTTAATTATTATTTATGATTATAGTTCATCCTAAATATTATCCTCTTTTATCCTCATTAATGCAAACTATAAGTCTAGATCATCCTAATTCTAATACATGAACCCTATCCCTTACCATAATAATCCTAATTCTAATCATAATACTTAAACTTATATTTAATATCTTCTTTAGTGATTTAAATCCTATCTTATCATTTGACAATTGTTATGAATTGCTAATAGAACTTTTCTTCCCTCTAAATCTCTATGTTGGAATGTGTTATATTAATTGTATTTTCTAATTATGACCAAAGTCTTTTTACTATTAGAAAACTTTGTATTATATATTACTTGATCATATCTTTTATTATTACTTCTGGATGCTTACTTGTCTTCCACCTGCAAACTACTCTTGGCTCATCCAAACATTAGCCTCAATAGTTCAAAAATTAATAAAATATGTTTTCATAATTATGATTTTTAGGTGGAAGCAACTTCATAAATTATCATTTTTCTTAAGGTGTTTTAATGAGTTGTTGGATATAAACCTTAATTATAAACCTTAATCATAAATCCAAATATACTTATAAAATCTAAATTATAATACTTAGATCCTATTCATATCCTAGAATTGAATACAAATCCTAATACTAGATCCTAATCTTAAATGTTAAATGTTAAACCCTAATCTTATACATGTAAATCATAGTTAAGGTCAAGATTAGGGTTTAACATTTAAGATTAATATTTTTATTTTGAATTAGGAGAAGGGCTTAGCATTTATGATTATTTTTAGGATAAATGTTTAGCATTTAGGATAACTTAGTTAGTCTAAGGGTTAAGAATTTAGGATATAAAGGTTTAGGATAAGGGTTAGACTTGACATAATTAGAATTTAAAACTTAATGTCAAGGTTTAATATTTTGTAAATTAGGCACATGTAATCATAAAATGGATGTAATCATGAGCTCAAATCACACTAAATAAACCCTACATGATACTAGAAGGCTATAAAGTGTAATGAGATTATGATCTTGTAATACATGGATTAGCTCTCAAATGCCCATAATTCACTCAGAAGCACTTGCAAATCACCTAGAATGATTTGCATAACCTTATTACAAAAATTGTAGATATCTCAAAAGCTTGAGTTGATGGCACATTTATAGAAATCTCTATGAGTTCAATGGTTTGGATTCATTCTCCATGAGTGGTGGAGGTTGAATCCTTGATTGATCAATACATGATTAAGCTTTATTGTTGAGAATTAATTTCATTTTCCATTACTAATAATATGGATAATTTATCATTTTAATTAATTCATTTAATTAATAGTAATAGCCATAGGATTTAAAAACTTGATTTGATTAGTTATGTTAGGATTAATGAATGAATCAATGCCCTTTTTTAAAATTATTTTTTTATATTATATTATTGATATTTTATCATGGGCCTCTGGAGCAAGAAGCCAAAGGAGAGCCCACATAGGAATATGTCATTAGGGGACTCTAGAGAATATTGAGAGTAGCACAGTCTTAGGTGATAGTCTAGACATAGGTGGTCATCTGAGCTAGCATGGTAATTGATCATGATAGGAAAATTGTAGAGCTAACTTCTCAACTGAGGATTACACAAGGGGAGGCCACTTATCATAACTCTAGAGAGGCTTACTATTATGATGAATACTCAACAACTATTCTAGCGAAAAGACAAGTTATTCACTTCTCTCTATTTTCTTAGGCATCCAAGGGTGTATAGTCCCTCCTACTCATATTGATGTTCCACCTCCACCTCTTGATGGTGAGGGAGGGTTATTTAATTAGATGCCTGATTTCTTCTTCTCTTCTAATTTTTTTATGGTGTATCATTGTCTTTGTATCATTTTGAGACCTTGATATTGATAATGCTCTAATATCACTCATTTTTAAATTTTTTAATTATATCACCACCTTACATTGATAGTATATGTGATGATTACAAATATTATTTGATCTCATTACATGTGTCATGATCAATTTTTCTAGTTTATACATGAGATGCTCCTATATGGTGTTTTTCTTTTCTTATAATATCATGTTATATATAAATTTACCTAAGTACCCTTCTTGATTATCTATGATGGATGTAGTAAATGACATGTCTCTATATGATTCTTTTGATATGATATGCATGGATAATATAATGAAATTTTTAAATGCTTCCTATGTAATAAATGATGTAATTAGATATGTAAATGTTTTTAGATTCATATGACATGTAGATGTAGATATGATGCTCCTCTAGGATAGTAGTTTATCATTTAAGGTTACAATTATGGTTTGACATTTATAATTAGTACTTGGTTCTTAGGATTGTTATTCAATTATTTATATATTAGGTTGTAGATTTTAGCAAATTAAGATTATGGTTAGGATGACAGTAAGGGTTATGATTAGAGTTTTGGTTAAAATTGGGATTATAGTTAATCCTAAATGATGCCCAGCCAAGGGATCCAAAGAACTAATCTAAAGTTTTACTAAACAAGAAATAACATGTACAATAATTTACATAAAAAGCATAAGAGATTACATTCCTTAATGAGCACATTTACATTTCATTTTAAAATAATTATAAGTACTAGAAGTAAAATAAATAACACATCCACATGAAAGAATAACTACATGAGTTCAATCCATTTAAATAATATACATTTGTTCTAAATGCCACTTGGCAAATTAATTCGGAATGCACAATCATCCACTGTACATGTCAATGGGTATGAAAGTCTAAAAGAATATACGTTTATAAAATAGTTTACATCATCCATTTTCGATCCATGAAACAAAGTACAATACAATAAGTAAAATCATTCAATACTAAGTTTTGTGTTTGGATCCCTTGGCGAGGTGTTACGTAATTAAATACTTAGTTATATGTTTAGGATTTTATTGTACAAAACTATATGGTTAGGTCGAGGTTATAGTTAGTTTAAATACTTTCTTTGTTATATGGTTTACAAACTAATCTAGATAATTAATCACTAGTTATTTTAAATCAATATTTATTTGTAATTACATGTTTAAACAATGAATTTACATCTAACCTAATCATTCAACATTTTTATAAGTACATAAATTAAATACATTTCAAAACATCTAAAATAATAATTTTTCAATGAACATCTACAAAACTATTATTCAAATTAATAGATACAATAATCTAAAGATAATACTCATTAAAAATGTAAATTTACAATTTTTCGTATATTAAAAATGAAAAGAAAAATAATAAATTGACGTACATATAAAATGTAAAACTGAAAATAATTAAGTAAAATTTAGTACAAAATAAATTAAAATACCTGGTATGTTGGAAAATAGTAGCAGGGGGTAGTTGGTAGAGGTAAAAAATGGACTCCTGTATTGCTCTCAAATTGGGCTCCCATTTTCCAGATAGTGAAAATGATCCCCAAAATGCATAAAAATGGGTATATGTAACTTTAAAAAATTAGGTACCTAATATTTTACAAATCGGGTACTCGATTCTTAAGAAATTAGGTACCCGATTTGTAAAGGTATCAGGCATTCAATTTTTAAATGGTTCGGGAACTCGATCCACTTTTCAATAATCAGGTACCCAATTTTTGAATCATGGCTTTGGTGAACAAAACCTTTTCTAAGAAATACAATTTCGCAGAATTGTGACCCAACTTCTTCCGGGTACCCACTTCCTTTTCCTTATTTGAGATTAAATCTGAAACCTCATCTAACTCATACTCATCACAACAAGTATTATATCCATTGCTACCATACTCTCTTTCTTGCACACACGTGCTATTATATAGTTAATTTTTAGTCACGTATTCATCTTCTTCACACTAATTGCATTCATCTGATTCATTAGATCTAGAATCCTCTTCCTCACAAGACACATAATTATCATCGACATATTCCTCATATTTAGAAGATTTTTCATCACTAGCATTATCATTAACATAAGAATCAATATGACTAATATCTTCAAACATGAGAGCATCAATCCTTTGTACTGACTCATGGATATGGTGAATCTTTCCTAGTCTCATTTTAGCCAACCAATTGATTGAATTGGACCTACTTGTGAATAAAATTAAACTAGCCCATGATTCTTCTTGAGGCCTTAAAGAAATAGGAAACTGGATTGTTGCCGATTTAAATTTCTTATAAAATTGAATATCATCTTGACCCTCATCATTTCCTACTCTCATTCTTATGAAGGTAATGACCCAGTTATGAATTTCTCTTTTTGACATAGTAACCATTTCACAATTACTTTCATATCTTGGTAGACTACTTTCAAGTCTAAGATATGAATCCATTTTATCCTTAAACCTCTTATTCCAAGTGCTTAAATCACTAAACAGAGGTAAACATTTCTACCATTTAATTATCATGGAAAGGAAAACACATGAAAATCAAAATGCCTTAACTGTTGATGAGAACCAAGGGCAAAAAAAACTCACCACAAGTTTTTGCACTTCTCTATAGCTTTCATGAAGAGGGGTTTGCTGGTCTTTGAATTCTTACTACCTCTTCAAGTTTAGAAAAAAAAGGAGTAATATGTAATTGTAGGTTGCACTAAAATGGAGTAATATGCATTTGGATGTCATAATCAATTCATTGACATGGTGACTATGTATGCATTACAAGAAAAGGAAAAACTAGAACATTTGATAATGGAGTGTTCTTGAAACATTATTGTTAAGAACAAAGAATAAGTAGAGAAAAAAAATTTCAGTTATAGAATGTTTGTGATTAGATTGTACCTTTCTTTTGAACTCCAAGTATGTTTACAAAAAATTTCCTTCTACAATGACTACTAGGTATAGCATCTCTATATTTGCCTTACACTTGAAGTTATCAAACAATTACATGAGTATTCGAAATTTAAAAAAATAACAAATATATTCAATATACATAACAAGAGCTTAGGGACTCTCCCTACCTTTTATTGGAAATAAAATATGGATTTATGTTGTGTAGAAAATAAGAGATGTTCTATAGTTAGCACTTGTATCCAAGTTAATTCACTAATTATAATTTAAATTAGAATATATTTAATTAAATATTAATATTTTCTTATAATAAATTCAAAACTTCAAAAAATGAATATTATTTTTATATATTTAAATTAAATATAATAATTGCATAAGTAAAATGATTTATATAATTTAAGTTTTAAAACTTTAATGAAAATAAAACATGAGTAAAATAAAACTTTTTAATGAAGAATATAAGCTCAATCATCAATCATGTTTATAATAATTGAATCTAAATATCGTTAAAATATTAAATAAAATAAATTGAAAATTGAAAGCACACTTTAAATAAATTATTTTAAAAAAAAAAACTTGAAATCTATTTAGAGTTAATATATAATACATTGTGAACCTGAAATTTTGATTTTTATGCCAAAAATTATAAGTGAAACTAAACATTAGGTTTTACAAATAAAATGAAATTATTAAAAAAGTAAAATAGTTTTAAATTGCATATGTGATATGTGATATTTCATATTTTTAGATTAAAATATAATTATAATTATTTTTAAAAAAAATTAAATCAAATAATTAATCATTTTAAAACTAGAATGATAATGATTAAAATATAATTATAATACTCTTAAATTAGTATATTTAAGAAAAAAAATAGATACTAACTTTTAAATATTGTTAGACTTCTTAAAATTAAAAATCAAAATTTTCTATCATCACACATTATATATATATATATATATATATATATATATATATATATATATATATATATATATATATATATATATATATATATATATATATATATATATATATATATGACTATTATATGTAATAAACAAAATAAAATATAAATATATTTAAAAATTATGTACTATTTATCATATATTGAGTAACAAAATATAATAAAAAAATGTTAAATTTGCAATTAATCTATAAGAATAAACTATTTCATGATTTGAAAGTATTGGTTATTTGATTTTAAATGGTACAGAGGAAAAGATTGCATGTATGTCAACGATGATCAGAGGATAGCAGCTGGAAGTGGCAGTGTGTGAGGGTTTTGGGAGCTAGTATAGCTTCCTCTGGGCTATGCAAACATGGGGAAATCTTCCCATTTCTCTGCAATTTGCTGTGATCTTTTGCAGCCTTGATATTTTGGATGAAATTTTTTTGAGCAGGGTTTTATTGCATTGTGGGAATTGTGGGAATTAGTTTTTCTTTCAACATCTATATTTCTAAGTTTGTTTGTTGGGCTCTTATGGCCGCGAGCAGGGTCTCCAGGAGTCTCATTCTTGTTGGACCCAGTTTTGATGGATCTTCTCTTGGGGTGAGTTCATAGGAGAAGGAGCCATTTTATGTTAGCAAGCGTCAAAAGTTAAATAAGGTTAATGGATGCTTTCTGTGTAGTCAGGATCGACCTATTCTGGTTATTCCTCCAGAAGTAGTAATGGAAGATGTGGACTATTTGGCCACACATGCATTGATATGCAAGTTTTTTGGTATTCAAATTTCCCTATCGGCTCAAGCTTGGATTCGTCATTCATGGTAGGTGGAAGGTGATATCCATGGATATTATGTTGGCTCGTAATAGCTACTTTGTGGTGAATTTCTCTTGCATGTCAGATCAAAATCAGGTCATTGAGGAAGGCCCATATTTTTATGATAGTGTTGGTGTTTTTGTCAAACCCTGTCGTATGGGGTTCAATTTTGTTGAGGATCTTCCTTCGAGGGTTCCTATTTGGGTCTACCTGTCGTGGCTTCCTTTGGAGTTCTGGTGTGAGAATATATTGCGACATATTGATGTTGTGCTTGAAAAGCCGACTGCTATAGCACATCAATCACTAGACAAAAAGGTTATTTCTTATGCCTATATTTGTATTGAAATTGATTTAAATAATCCTTTGCTAGATTCTTGAGAAATTTGCCTAGGCTCTACTTCTTGGATCCAATAGCTAGACTATGAATCTATTCCCTTCCATTGCAGCATTTGTCATGCATATGGGCATTTACAACATCAATGTCCTCAAGCCTCCAAAGGAAATGGTACCCCTATTGGGTTCTCTAGTCCAAGGATGGCCAATGATGGTAAGGGGAATGGTCATAATATTAGTACTAGAAAAGGCAATGTTCAGATTGATAGTACAAGAAAAGATAAAGCTCAAATGAACACTTCAAGTTAGGGGCAAGGGTCATCTAATACCACTGCTCCTGATAAGGATGGTTTTATCCTGGCTTGAAACTATGCTAAGGGGTAGGGTCAGAAGCGATCTCATCTAGATCGGCAAGTGGACTCAGGGTTCAATCATTTTGAGGTTCTTGACAACATGGTCATAGAAGAAGGTATTCCTATAGAGGATTAGTGTGCAACTATTGGCTCAAAGGGGTAGTGGCAACCAAGATGTTGTAGTTCAGTAGTTGCCAGAGACTTCTATTGGCCCTGAGTCTGGTGCCCTTGTGGTTTCTCCTACTCCATAGGAAAAGGATGTTATTCTAGTAGATTTGGTTAAAGATGTGTTTTCTTTTGGTAAAGGAAAGGGATCTTCTCTTGCTTTGGGCCTGATGCAAAGACCATTTAAGAAAGTCTCTTTTGCTACTCCCTCAAGAGTTGGGCGAAATCAGGATCAGGAAAAAATAAAACTCACAAGAGATATACTGGTAGAGTCTAGGGTTGTTAGGACCTTGGATGAGTATTTTCCCCACTCTACTCAATGATTATTCTCTCGTGGAATGTGAGGGGGTTGAATAACATCCCCCAAAAAAAATATATTCATGAGCTAGTGGTTGAGCATTCTCTAGATATCCTTTGTACCCAAGAGACCAAGCATTTAGTGGACTTCATGTTTAGATGTGCTCCTAACATTTGGTTTCTAGGTCAATGTCAGTGCGTTGGTGCTTTGGAGAGCTCTAGTGGTCTTGCCATTTGCTGGAATCCAAGGAAAGTTATGCCACTTTACTGGGTCTCTTGCCTCTCGGCTCTCTTAGTGGTTGCTTCCTCTCTAAAAACTAGAGAGATGATTCTTGTTACTAATGTGTATGCTCCTATTGATCTCCCTAGCAAGATTAAGCTATGGGATCATATTAGGCATGCTGTCATCTTTTCTTTCCTTGGATTGTGGCTAGAGACTTCAACTCTATTCTTAGTCTAGAGGAGAAGAGGTGGTTTGGCCCGCTTGGGTCCTTCTTCTGAGCTTCTTCAACAAAATATTGATCTTTTACATCTCTCTAATGTCAAACCTCTCAATGGGCTCTTCACTTGGAACAATTGAAGGGCTAGTATTGATGCTATCTCAAAACGCTTGGATAGGTTCCTTGTTTCTTGTTTTTGGAATTCTGGCTCTCCTTTGCTCTCTTTTGAAATTCTTGATTGGAGAGGTTCTGACCACTGGCCTATTAAGCTCAAAGCTAGTTATGTTGATGTGCCCAAGAAGTCTCCCTTTAAGTTCTAGCTAATGTGGCTTCGAGACTCTTCTCTTCATAACTTAATGGCTCACTGGTGGAGATAGGGAGGCCTTGCCTATGGCATTGCTATGTTCTCCTTCTCTGGAAAACTTCAATATGTTAAAAGGAAGTTGAAACATTGGAACATGAATTGTTTTGGTAATCTCCACATTATGAAGAAGAGGACTTAGGATTGTCTTGATGTTATTACCAGGCAGATTCGGGATCTAGGTTTTTCTGAAGCTCTTGACATAGCAGAATCCTGAGCTTCTACTGATTTAGCTAAGTGGGATCTTAGAGAAGAAATTTATTGGAAGTAGAAGGCTCAAGCTAACTAGCTTTAGGAAGGGGACAAGAACACCATTTTTTTCCATAAATATGTGTAGACTCAACGTAACAGGAGTTACATTTCTTCTCTTGTTACTTCTGATGGGATGCGTTTGACCTCCTCTCAAGCTATTTCCAAGGAAGCTATTCAATTTTACTTTGCTCTCTTTTCAAATGATTTACCTCTAGCAGAGATTGAGGAGACTACAATCCTATCTTGTATTACCTTTGTTGTGACTAGGGAGATGAATGACTCTCTTATGAGGCCTATTAGTATGTCTAACTTGGAGGAGGTGGTCTAAAGGGCAAAGCTCTAGGGCCTGATGGCTTCCTTATTTAATTCTTTTTTGGGATATTATCAATCATGACCTTTTGGATGTGGTTCAGGAGTCCTATTCAAACAAAGAAATGCTCCAGGCCTTGAATGCTACTTTCTCAGTCCTTATTTTGAAGAAGAAAGAGGCTAATCAGTTGGACTTCTTTAGGCCCATTTCTCTTTGTAATGTGGTCTCTAAAATCATTACTAAGCTACTAGCAGAGAGGCTTAAAGTTTGGCTTCCCATGGTTATCTCTCAAGAACAAGGGGGTTTTGTGGGAGGAAAACAAATTTTGGATGGGGTGGTTATTTCTTTCGAAGCTATTCACTCTATGTCTACTTCTAGGAAATGAGCCATGTTCATTAAGTTTGATATGGCTAAGGTTTATGATAGAGTCAATTGGGATTTCTTACAGAAAGTTCTTCTAGCTTTTGGCTTCAGTCAAGAATGGGTTAGATGGGTTCTTAGTTGTGTTACTACTCCTTCCTTCTCGATCCTTCTTAATGGTGAACCAATAGAGCTTTTTGGGGCATCTAGAGGTCTTCGCTAGGGAGATCCCCTCTCTCCTTATTTGTTTATCATTATGGCTGAGGGACTTGGTAGACTTATCAAGTTTCATGTTTCCCAAAATTTGATTCAAAGATAGCAATGGGGAAATGGTTTGCCCACTCTTTCCCACCTCCAGTTTGTTGATGATACGACCCTTTCTAGGAGAGCTCAAATTTGGGAAGCTAAAGCCTTTCGGCTCACCTTCGATACTTATTTGACAACCTCTAGGAAAAAAATTAATGACCACAAGTTCTCTATTTTTTTCTTCAACACTCCTGAGCCTATCCAGTGGAGGATTGCTAATATCCTGAGATTTCAGATTAAGTCTCTCCCTTTGACTTACTTAAGGGTCCCTATTGTGGTGGGTAGACAGCCTAGGCTTTTCTAGCAAAGCTTGCTTGACCAACTTTGACAAAAAGTCAATCATTGGACTCATAGGTGGCTCTCTATTGCTGGCAAGGTGACATACCTTCAATTAGTCATTTAGGCCCTTCCCATAAATAGAAGCATGGTTCAGGCTACCCTGGTGTATTTTCTTAAGGAATTTGATGCTCTCTCTCACCAATTTCATTGGAGTGGCAATTTGCAAAATATCAAATGGAGCCTTGTCAATTGGGATACTGTTTGCAGGCCAAAAAAGGAAGGAGGCCTTGGCCTTAATTTTGCTATCTTGTGCAGTCAAGCTCTTGCTACCAAGCTTTATTTGCGATGGTGTTCTAGTCAGTCTCAGCTTTGGGCTTGTATCTTGTCACACAAGTATTTACCTAGTGTTGAACCTTCAGATATTTTTAGGTTTTCTCTTGAGGGAAGAGGTTCTATGGTGTGGAATACCCTCGAGATTGGTGTTCACCTAGTGAAGAGAAGTTTATTTTGGATCTATAATAAAGGCAGTAAGGCTCTATTTTGGAGTGGTCTTGGAATGGGCATCCTCCTCTCTTATCCTCTCATCCACACTTGCAGTCTCTTTGTGATTTTTTCCTTTTAGTTGGATGGAATAAGGTGGCTTATAATCTGGGCCTTGTTGTGGGTTATAGATGGAAGAATTCTTCTAATTGGCCATTGGGTGGCTCTTTGGGAGATTGGTTGGAACTATCTCAGATATTGGCTTCTAGGGAGTGCGACTCTTTGCAAGACCTTGATGTTTTGGCTTGGGTTGGGGAGGTGCTTCTTCTAGTAAGTATTTTGTTTCTTCAAGGTACCTTGCATTGACAAAGCAACTTTTTGGCAAGGTGGAGGTCTCTTGGTGGAAGAAAGTTTGGAATAGTTTTTCATGGCCTAAGTGAAACTTTTTCCTCTGGATTCTGGTTTACAATCGTTTTCTTACTTGGGAGAATCTTTGCAAGCAAGGCTTCTAGGGGCCTTCCATCTATGTTTTATGCCACAAAAGTGAAGAGACTGTTTCTCACCTTTTTTTCCAGTGCCCCTTTGCCAAAAAAAATTGGCACTTCTGGTGGAGTGTGTGGGGATACACATGTTGACATGTTTCCTCTATGTCTGAATTTTGGGACCGTTTGGGCCATCCCCCTTCTAGGACTTCTTTTCTTCAAGTTGCTTGGATTATTGGCCCTTCCTTTATATTATGGCATGTTTGGCTTAAGAGAAATAGGAGGATCTTTCATGATGTGCAGCTTGAGATCAGGCACCTGTGAGGGAAAATTGTTAATTCTCTTCATGAAACACTCCTAGCTAAATGTGACATTGGTGGAGGTTTGGATCCTAGAGATGTTGGTATTTACTCATGCCTATCCTTTCCTCTTCAGGGTAGCACTCCCTCAGTCCCCCACAACTATTTTGGGAATAGAGTTAGGCAACACTCTTAGTGTGTTAATTGTGAGGGGCATTGGTCTCCTCCTAAGGCGGGCATTCTTAAAATCAACACTAATGGTTCTTCTCGGGAAAATCTTGGTCCAGATGGTATTGGGGCAATTGTGTGTGATAGTTCTGGTGATATTCAGTTTCTATTTTCTATATATAAGGGCCACCGTACTAATAACCTCATGGAAGCCCTGACTATCCTGGTTGCAATGGAACAGTGTTGTTAACATGGCTAGAAAAGAATTATTTGTGAGACTAATTCGCAAGTGGTTGTGAATTTATTGAATAGTCAGAACCTTGTGCATGTGGATTGACATTTGGCTCTAGTTATTCAATAGATCATTCAGTTATGCAATTCTCTAGATTTTGTGTCTTTTATGCATATCCCTCGGAAGTGGAATGGTGTGGCTAATTGTTTGGCTAAATGGGCCTCTGAGCATGGACCGGATTGGAACATTATTGATCATACGATGCTTCCCCTTGATTTATCTCAGATGCTAGTTAAACTTGTGGACTAAGATAAAGCTTTGTAGTTCTCTTTGTTTCTTGTGTTGTTCTACTCTCTTTGGTATTCAATATATTTTTTACCCCTCTTTTAGTTTAAACTATTTCATGATTTAGGTATAATATAAATGGTATTGTTGACCATTGAAATCTAACTATTTAACCAAACATTTTTACTATTAATGATTGTTGTATATATATTAATAAATAATATAATATAGTTTATATCAAATACAACTCCTTTTAATTTTACACACAGAGATGCTAATTGAGAATAAATTAGGTGGAAACTGATATCCTCCACATAAATTATTATTTGTAAGTATTATGTAGGACAATAAAATGGGGACATCAAACAAAATGCACTAAAGACAAAACAAAGTGAAACGTTTGCTTCTTCATGTAGTGATTTTTTTCCAATTTTTTTTTTGTTGTTTTCAACAACAAACTATGCAAATCAGGGAGATCAAATCTAGAATTTTTTAGAAAATTGTAGGGAGGATAGCCACATGCAATAAAATGGTGACACATTCTCTCAATGATATGATGTTTGTCTTCATGTCAAGAATCTCCAAACCATATTTGATGAAAAGCAGTCGACGAAATGAGATTAAAGAGTGACAATGATGGTATAATGAACAGATTGGATGTGTACAATGGGAAACATAAGCTCCCTGCCTGGCCAGCCTTAAACATCACACACTAAGGAAGAAATTAAGCCTGAAAAAGTAAGTCAAACTTTGACTATTTAACACTTTTGCACTAGGAATCAAGCCTTAGTGTGTGATGTTTAAGCCCTTCGTCCCTGCCTTAACTAATAATAAGAGTAAAAGGGGACTGAAGATTTTTTTAATGTCCCAATCGTTCACTTCGTTCCAAGCAAGAACTAATTTTGACAACTGCCGCAGATACTTTCCTTCCTATCCTATATAGCATAGCCTTATCAGTTCCAACAAATCTTCTCTCCTTCTACTTATTTTTATTTTTCCTTCCATTGAGTGGCCAAAAATGATTGGAGCTATGTTTATCAGTTTGACCAAAGCAGAAAGATGCCGCTGAAGATAAAATATCAGACGTTAGAAAATAAATTTATGGGTCACATGTTATTCTCAAAATTTCCCTTTCATTACCGACTGCCCACCAGGAAAGCAGAAAGACGCGGCAGAAGAAGAAATATCAGACGTTAGGAAAACAACTGATCGGTCACGTGTTATTCTCGAAATTTCTTCGTTATTAACGAGCGCCCACCACGAAAGCAGAATAGCCGTTAGAATTGACCAAAACACTTCATTTCTCTTCCAACTCTGACCGTTGTGAGTAACTTGGCGTGCACGCCACGCAACTTAAACGAAACAATTACAACGATGGAGGCATTCCACCGGTTTTCATATAAATTCAACGCACTACTCCACATTACACAATATTGTGGACTAAAAGCTTTCCTAAACATTGAAGTAGTCGTTGTGCAAACATACATCTCATTTCTATCTATCTGCAACATTTCTACAAACTTCTCCGAGATGGGTGTATTCGGATTTGTGCAGAGTTGCTTCAAATTGCCCGCTACAAATGATGTGTTCCCTGAAGATCAAGGGGGAAAGTTACAAGATGACAATGGAGGAAACATGATGAAGAAGAGTAGTAAGGATTCAAGTGAGAAGAAGTGGAGTTCAACAAGTGCCCCAATTGTTGTGTCATATTTCCCACTTGGATCAAATCTCTCTCGCCTCTAATCAATTCACTTGGTTCGAACAGTTATGAATAGGGTTCACCAATCCATGGAACACAAGGTAAGAAGTCTAGATGATAAATGGTGTAGCTTCCTAGCAATATGTGGCCATCGATCAACCCCACATTGCAAAATTGCTTCATAGTCAAGCAAATCTCCACAAGCGTTAGCCGGTCACAGCCGATCCCTATTGAATTGTTACTTTTAATGTCAAATATTGAGATAAATTAGAGGAGGCTGAAGCAGTTGGTTCACATTCTCCTATTTCTCTGCCAAGTGCTCTGCCCTTGTTGGATTACGTGGTTCCTGATTACTTTACTATGTTGGGAGATTGACTCCTCATTCCCTCTGGTTGTTTGTTGTTCGCTTATACAACAGAGACTGGTTTATCTCAAAGGGTGTTAGACTCTGTTGTGTTGGTTTGAGTCAGTCTTGGCTAAGTTATTTTAGTTGTGTAGGTTGCTGTCTCTTTGCTAGCTTGTAGTCTAATTCTGTTCTTTCTTTTCAGGAAGCTTCGCTAGTTTGGTAGATGAAGCTTTAGACACTTCTTTCAGTCTCTTATTTCTCACTTGGGCTGTTTAGGTTTGTTTGTTGGTCTCTCGGGACTCTTTCTGATGTAATCCTTTGTTTCAAGTATTTATATATATAGGCTATTTGCCTTTGGTGTTAAAAGAAGAATTCAGTAGTGATTTCTGTAAGGCTTTGATTCAATGAGCTTGGTGTCATGCGCACAAGGCCTTTGATATGTAAGTTCACATTCTGAAATAATATCATAACAGTTTGATTAAAGTGTTGCAGATTCATTTATTACTTCAATTGTTTGAAATGGAATGGCTTTCAGCTCGATCAAAGTACCTCTGCTTTTCTTCCAAAGTAGTAACATGAGGGCTATAACTTTACTTAAATAGAGGAGAGGGAGTAGTGGAACCTATTAAACCAATCACTAGTGTTATAAAAATTGGATATTTGAGAATGATATTTTGATTATAAAGCTTTGGAAAATTTGTAATATATACATTCTAGATATTAGAGTTGGCTAGAAGATAAGAGATCTATGAAAGAAGGAATTTGTAATAGAATTTTCTCTCTCTCCAACTTGTCTACCTTGCTTTCTCCTTTTACACTCATATATATCCCTATCTTCATCACCATCTCTTCTTCTCTCTCCATCTCTATCTCTTTTCAAACACAACACATCTCCCATCTATATAAATAATATCTGTATCTCTTTTCAAACACAACACATCTCCTATCTATATAAATAATATTTTAGAGTTCTTTCTCTCCCTCTCCATTTCTTTCCCTTGTTCCTTGCCTTATATATTTTTATAAATAATCTCCTATTCTATCTCCCATTCTTCTAAAACTATTTTACCTCCTTTATATCTCCCACAATCTATTTCTCTTTCAACGACCTTCTCTCTTCTATCCCTCTATCATACCGCACCAAGGAACCCTCAAAATGAGGAGAAAACATACACTTAAAATGTATGACTTTCTTGAAACAACTAATGTTTTTCTTCATAAAGGTTACATTTAATTTGCATAACATATAAATTTCACAAAAAAATATACCATACAAGAAAAGATCAATACCAAGCATTAAAACAAATTAGGAAGAGCCAATAATAAAACTATCCTGAGAGGAGTTACCAAAGGCAAGAAGAGGCCCTAATCCTCATAGATGATAATCCTTAATTAGAGATGTTAACTATGAGATAGAACTTTTTGACGATTGGATTATCTTAGTCTAGAGAGGTAGAGATTTTTTGTTCCCATGCAAAGACTCATAGATGTGAGTGAAAAAGAAGAGGCATCAATGTAGAAATCTTTGCCAAATTTCAAGATCTTTTTATTGGGTACTTCTCCATAGGTCACTTACCCCAATTAAAAACTAAGATGAAATCCTAGTAACATCAAACATTGAGTAAATCATCCTTTGGCCCTGCTCAAACACATCTACATTAATTTTTGTGCATAATGGAAATATGCCTACGAGATCCATGAACTACCACAATAACATAATACATGAGTAATAAGAGAATAATACAAAGAATACTCATCATGTAATACACTCATCTACTAGAATAATAAATCACAATACGAAGAATATAAAACATACTTAGTACACAAGTGCTAATATAGATCATCAAGAACATCTTAAGGTATTGAGAGAAGGATATGCATCATATAATGCTAAAAAATAATGGACACAAAAGTGAATGAGAATGTGATGCAACAAGAATCTGAGAGTACCCCTACTGGAGGTAAACTAGATCCCTGCAAATAACCACATAGTGGAAACACAACAAAAAAGCGAGATTTGATATCAAATCGCAATACTTTATTCATAAATATAACTATTTATATGCAATATGCCTGGCTGTAAGGCCTTCCAGGTTAGGGCCAAATACAACAACAATTACAAAATAGTCCTACAAGATCCCATAAGATCCAACTCACAATCCTAATCCAAGCTAGTCCAGATCCACACTCTAGTAGAAAACCCCAAGGAAATCTTAACTTGTGCTTGCAAGCCCACCAAGCAATCTCCTAGTTCCCAAGCCTCGGCTACTAGCCTTTCAAAGTTCGCTCATATACTTCATCCTCTTCTTCAAGTTAGACGACTCTTTAATCTCCTCCTTAAGACTCCACAAAAACCCATTACAACCACAAGTCAAACTAACCCATTACAAATTAAAATAAACCTTTACATTAAATGCCCATGCAAGCCACAAGTTGGATGCAACACAAATTAAATACCCATACATAAATTAAATGCCAAAAGTCAACTCATTGAAAACTCAAACACCATAGGAACCAACACCAAATCGAGTGTCAGAGAAAAACCATGTCGAGCGCGAGCATTCCACCAAAAATAACTAAGTTCCTTTACTAAACGAGCTGACTTGGGCAACACTACTATGGAGATCCTAGTACAAACTGAGCTCCTAGTATCTGTCGAGTGCCCCAAGCATCATCAAACATCTTCATCAATTGAGTCACTTAGTCAATATAGTAACCAAACCAACTTAGTATGGACTTAGTCACCCATCTTTCTTTGATCAAGTCCTCCAACTCCAAGGTCAAACCACACCAATAAGCAAGATTGCAAACCAACCAAGGATGCTCCTGCATTAGAATGATTACTCAAGTGAAACATAAAGTCATAAACTCTATCTACTAATCATATGGTCACCATAGATCCATTATAAGAGATACAAGTCATTACATGGGTATACATAAATCTTTCTACATCATAAATACACGAGTATATCATAAGAGCATGTCTATGTCATAAAAATGCCATAATGTCAAGAAGTGCCTACTTATAAACTAGACTAATCAATAACTCGTACTCTAGACCTTAATGACAGTTGCAAACACAATATGACCACGATGAACACTAAAAAATACTTATTTTTTGTAACTTGGAAATGCAACTTGAGAAGAAAAGATGTGTTTTACGAGGGAGTTTTACCCTTTAGGACCTCATGTGACCCCTTATAATAAAATATATATCCTAAGACTCATAGGATACATTAATGGTTCATAGGGGTTTTAAGGGGTTCTAGGATACATTAGTGTATCCTAGGATCCCTCTGGTTCTCTTATGACCGCTTATGATCCCCATTAATGTATCCTAAGAGTCCTATTATACACAAATGGATAATGGGGGTCCTAATGAGTCTTAATGGGGTGCTAAGATAATTTACCCCCCATGACCCCTTGCAACCCCTTATGATACATTAATACATGTTGAGGGGTCATAAGGGGTCCTAGGATAAATTAATCTATCTTAGGACTGAGCATCATACTAATATGAATCAATTTTTTTTATTAAAAATCATTTTTTTGGGTGGGGGAGGGGGGAGTTAGGATCTATTAAATGACACTTTTGGAGGTCTTTTGGTCATGATATGAAGTTGAGACAATCATCGGTCACTAATATCACTATTTTAGGGACTAAAACTAGATTTTTAGTTTATCTTTCCAATGGTGGAGACAGTTTTCAACCTCAACCGTTGGGTCAAAAGTTATGACCCCACCAAGTTAGGATAAATAAATTCCTAATTTTTGAAATTTTTATAATTTTATTGTTATTTTATTACAGCCAGATATTCAATCTGAATTCTTATGAAAATGCAAACGTATAAAGAGGGAGATGGTGTTGTTGCTAAGAATCTACGGGCTTGTAGACATTGATGATGCAATTTTGCGAGACAAGAACTTGCCATGAGGAAGACATAAGGTAAATCCTATAGGCTGAGGCAAGGAAAAACAAAACGCTGAGGAAGAACCCATGTTGAGAAAAACTGCACACTAAGGAAGAACCCACGCTGAGGAAGAACCAATGCCATATCCAAGAAAATATGGTGCGACCGTGGAAGAATAATGCTGAGAATAAACACCAAGCGATTGTGGAAGACTAAAACTGAGAACAAACGTGAAGGGATATATCACAACAATTTAAAATGCCATCGATGGAAGATAAAAACACAATGCCGTGTCTTTCCATTTTAGGCTTACATTAGAATTTTAATAAAATAAAGTAATAATATTGCTTTTGAAAGTCAACCAAATTAGAAATTCACCCAAATTTGATAGAAAATCGTTGAAACAAATCTAAATTCCTCCCGGGTTTGCGGTGTATTTTGACATTCACTCAAAATGCTCAGAAGGTCAAGTAGGCTCTGTTTGGATGAATTTACAATGAATGACACAAATAACATTTGATTTAGACTCGAATTCGAATCATCTTCGAATTTCCAATGAAATGACTATCATTTTTGGAGTTTCTAGAGCGAATATGGTATCTTAGATTTGATATAATAAATATTTGAACGTTGGCAATTTTTTTTGTAATGTTAAAGATCTGATTTAAATTATGTAATAATAATTTTGTCCACTAATTTATAGAATGTTTCTCAGTGAAGACTCACTTGATTCGTACTTGATCAATCTTGGTTTCCCTTGGTTCGATCTTGGTTCGGTCGATACAAATTAGCTTGCCTTTTTTACACCCTGTTCAAACCAACAACTAAACCAAACTCAAACCCTAGCCTAGTTCTAACTAGGTTGATACCAAGGTCCTAGGCAGGCAAATTGGACTTCCTAGTTATTTTATATAGGATATTGTTAAAGGTATAGACTACATTGAGTTTGGATGATGAATACTTTGGTAAGGAGAAACACCTTTGGGATGGACCTTGCTATGATGTCTTTGGGATGTCACCTATAAGCTAAGTTACTCAATTGGGTGTGCGGTTGTGTGTTTTTTTTTTTTCTTTTGGAGATTTTTGGATGAGCAATGTTTTTGAGGCCAATTCATTGTAATATTGAAAACAATGAATTCATTTATATTACATTTCTACATTGCAATTACAAGTTCATGCATTATGTATTTTTTATTAGCCTTTTATAGATAATTAGAAAAGTTTTTGTGGTTTCAACCATGTAATATATATTTCTCTTGACCTTGCATATGTCACTATATCGTTCATCAAAGCCTAGAGGAATCTCTATACATCCTCCATCCTTTAGTCAATATCTTCAAAACTTCTTGAAAAATAATAAATGATGCCACACAAAATGTCAAAGATACAACAAGAGTGTTATATTTGTAATGTAAAGATAACATTCAGAAAATGACTGCAAAAAATCTTTCTGTCCATGTCACTTAATAGTCAAAAGTCAAAACTAGTAAACACTATATTCTATTAATTCTATGTTTACATTAGTAGATATTATACATCTTTTCTTATTCATTTGTTTCCAATGCTCTAAAGATGTTTTTGAGCATCCTTTTCGGACAAAAGGTGCATTTCTTATTTGCCAAAACTTATTCCTCAAGAATTGCAACATATTATGGGAAATAGCCTCACAATAGATTAAAAACCTTTCCCATAAAAAATGGTACACTGGATATCTTTTTCACCATTTCTTCTAATATTTCTACACAAATTTTGTATCTTTTCTTGGTTGAGTCGTTGCTTGTAAAAGCTTTTGATAATTTGTTTTCTCTCCAACCAATTTATCGCTCTTATTATGGGTGTGGTACAGGCACTAGGTACAATGGCAATGCATTTTCTCCCTTGGGTATGGGTACAAATACTTTAAAAAATAATAATATAACACTATGATAATCAATATTTTATAATATTCATATTGCATAAGATTCCTGACTTAGGGGTATTGGTCTTAGTTTTAAATGTATCTAACACATAGGATGGCATAGGACTACCTTGACCCCTAGACATGGTCTCCTGACCTTTATCTTCACTACTCATATCCTCTTTTTCCTATTCCCAATAGTTTCTCCTGGTGGCTTTTCTTTTAGGTCTAGCACAACCTTTTTCTCTTGGTATGCTATGTAGCTTCTCAACTCATCAATTTCTCTTGGCTTTGCAAGATAGTAGGCTTGTTGTCTCTCAATCTTTTGTTAGACCTATGGATTTCCTTCTTGGTTGTAGCCCCTATACTTTCCAAATCAAGGACCTCTATCTTTTCCATTTTAATATATTTTGCACTGACATAGGGTTCCTTATCATCAAGGGTTATTTTGGAAGGGGAAGAAATTTGGGGAGTAGCATCTAGTAAATTACATTTTTGGAGGTCTTTTGATAACAATCTGAAGTTGAGACAATCATCAGTCATTAGTACTAGGCAACCAAAGGCCCACTATTTTAGGGACTAAATCTAGATTTTTAGATTATCTTTCCAATGGTGTAGATGGTTTTAAATCTTAAGTGCTAGGTCAAAAGTTATAACCCCACCAAGTTGGGGTAAACAAGCTCCTAGTTTTTGAACTTTTTTATTATTTTTTGTTATTTTATTATAGCTAGATATTCAATTTGAATTCTTATGAAAATAAAATCTTGTAAAGAGGGAGATGATGTTGTTGCTGAGAATTTGTGGGCTTGAAGACATTGATGATGCAAGTCTTCTAGATAAGACTTTGTTGTGAGGAAGACATAAACTAAATCCTATAGGCTAAGGCAAGGAAAAAACAAATGCTAAGGATTCAAGTGAGAAGAAGGGGAGTTCAAGAAGTGCCTCGAATGTTGTGTCATACTTCCCTCTTGGATCCAATCTCTCTTGCCTCTAATCAATTCACTTGGTTTGAAGAGTTTTGAGTATGGTTCACCAATTCATGGAACACAATGTGAGGAATAGATGATAAATGGTGTAAATTCCTAGAAATATGTGGGCATCAATCAATTCCACATTACAAAATTTCTTCACACTCGATCCTATTGAATTTTTACTTTTTATCTCAAATATTGAGAAAACTTATAGGTGGCTGAAGTAGTTGTTTCACATTATCCTATTTCTTTGCCATGTGGTTTGACTAGGTTGGATTACGAGGTTGCTTATTACTTTACTATGTTGAGATATTGACTCCTCATTCCCTTTGGTTGTTTTTTGTCCACCTATACAATAGAGACTGGTTTATCTCAAAGGGTGTTAGACTCTGTTGTGTAGGTTTGAGTCATGTCTTGGCTAAGGTATTTTAGTTGTGTAGGTTTCTATCTCTTTGTTAGCTTGTAGTTTAATTCTATTGTTTCTTTAGACATGAAGATTTAGACAATTCTTTCAATCTCTTATTTCTCACTTGGGTTGCTTAGGTTTGTTTGTTGGTCTCTTGGGACTCTTTCTGATGTAATCCTTTGTTTCAAGAATATATATATATATATATATATATATATATATATATATATATATATATATATGCCTTTGGTGTTAGAAAAGAGAAAAATAATTCGTAGTAATTTCTATAAGGCTTTGATTCAATGAGCTTGGTGTCATGTGCACAATGCCTTTGATATGTAAATTCACGTTCTGAAATAATATCATAACATTTTGATTAAAGTGTTGAAGATTGATTTTATTACTTCAATTGTTTGGAATGGATTTATCAGCCCAATGAAAGTACCTCCATTTTTCTTCTAAAAGTAGTAACATGAAGGCTACAAATTTACTTAAATAGAGGCTAGGGAACAACGAAATCTCTTAAACTAGTCACTCGAGATAAGAGCTCTATCCAAAATAACTGTATGAGATGAGTGTTATAAAAATTGGATATTTGAGAATGATATTTTAACTATAAATATTTGGAAAATTTGTAATATATATATTCTAGATATTAGAGTTGGCTAGAAGATAAGAGATCTACAAAAGAAGGAATTATATACTTGTCTACCTTTCCTTCTCCTTTTACCCTCATCTGTATCCCTATATTCATCACCCTCTCTTCTTCTCACCCTACCTCTATCTCTTTACAAACACAAGATACCTCACATCCATATAATCATATCTTAGAGTTCTTTCACTCCTTCCACATTTTAGTCCCATCCTTCTATAGGTATTTTACCACATTAGTATCTCCCATGTAATCTATTTCTCTCCTTCAATGACCTTCTTTCTTCTATCCCTCTATCATACCCCACCAAGGAACCCTGAAAATGAGGAGAAAACATATAGTTAAAATGAATGATTTTTCTTGAAACAACTAATGTTTTTCTTCATAAAAGGTTCATTTAATTTACATAACATAGAAATTTAACAAAAAAATAGATCATGTAAGAAAAGATCAATACCAAGAATTGAAACGAATTACGAAGAGCCAATAATAAGACTATTCCAGGAGGAGTTATGAAAGGCAAGAAGAGGTGCTAATCCTCATAGATGAAAATCCTTAATTAGAGATGTTAACTATGCGATATAATTTTTTGGTCATTAGATTGTCTCGGTGTAGAGAGGTGGAGATTTTTGTTCCTGTGCAAAGATTCAAATTAGTGTAGACCTATGAATGAAATGGCTTAAATGCCTCTAACAAAAGGTATAGAATTAAGCAACAACTTGATTCTATTAAGGTAGATATCTACATCATTCAAGAGACCAAAATGTCTAGTGACAAGTATGCTAAAACAATTAAGAAATGGTTTTCTTGGAAGTCTCTACATATGCAAGGTACAGGTGCTTTGGGAGGTCTCCTTACTCTCTAGAATCCTAAGATTGTTTGTGGTGTATTGATTGAGCAGGATCATAAGTGCCAATTAGTGAAGATGGTGTATTTCGATCTCACATTCTAGTTAATAAATGTCTATGGCCAATCCGCCATCTTGGAAAAGAGGAACCTGTGGAAAAGAGGAACTATGAAGATCAATGATTCATAGTTGGTGGCGATTTTAATGCAATTCTATCTGATGATGATAAGAAGGGAGGATTTTCTCCTCATCCAAGAACTAGTCAAGACTTTCTGAATTTTACAACAAAGAATTAACTTTTAGATGTTATCCCACACAATGGATCTTTCACATGGACAAATAGGAAAGCTGGATTTTTGCAAATTGCTGAGAGGCTTAATAGGTTCTTCATACCTTAGAGCCGAAAACTCCTTCATTTCTCTTTTAATTTTGAAATTTTACCAGTATCTGAATTTGATCACTTTCCTTTTCTCCTAAATGTTGAGTGGAAAGTCTCCCCTCAGTATCGTGCATTTGGTTCCTCCTTTAAGTTTGAGAGTATGTGGTTTAGACGCCTATGCTTTGAGGCCTTACTAAATAATGGTGGACTTCTGCTCCATTTTGTAGAGGAAATAAAATGTTCCAATTTTCCCAGAAGCTTAAATTCATTAAGCTCTAGCTTAAGCATTGGAATGACAAGGTTTTCAAAAACATCTTTGAGAAAATATTTGGTGATTGGTAAGCTACTTGCCGACATTAACCAACACATCATCCAACATGGGTTGGATTCAGCCACGTTCGATAAGAAAAGATCTCTACAAGTTGAGTGTAATGAGCTTTGCAATCGGGAAGAAGTATACTGGAGACAAAAATCAAGAGAGTTGTGGCTCAAGGAAGGTGATTAAAACACTAAATTATTTAATGCCTTAGTAAAACATAAAAAGGTTGCTTTTTTTATTTCTTCCATAAGATGTTCTTATTCTGGCTACCTTATTGAAGATGCACATGGCATATAAATTGAAGGAGTTAAATTCTTCAAAAATTTGCTTGCTCCCCAAAATTTAGACTCTAAATTGAATGTTGTAGCTGATCATCTTCTTGCCTGAATTCCAAGATTAGTTTTAGATGGTGACAAAAAACTATTGCTAGCTCTATTTACTCTTGAAGAAATATGTAAAGTGGTCTTCTCTTTTTCTCCAGACAAAGCTCCAAGGCTAGACAGTTTTACAGCCTTATTTTTTCAAAGATGTTGGGATGTCATGTATGTTGATCTCCTAGCTACCATGGAGGAATAAAAAAGAAATGGTTTTATGCTAAAATGATTTAATACTACAAACATTTCTCTCATCCCAAAATTTATGGCTCCAATTACATTTGCAAACTTTAGACCCATTACCATGTGCAACATGGTTTACAAGATTATCACCAAAGCTATTTACTTAAGGCTTCAACATCTTATTCCCTTTATTATTTCTCATGAACAAGGAGATTTTGTTCCGAGAAAAGATACAATGGAAGGGGTCTTAGTCACCCATGAGGTTCTTCATTCCATTCATCATTAAATTAGATATGATGAAGGCCTATGATAGGGTGTGCTGAGATTTTTTGTTTAAAGTTCTCTCCAAATTTGGATTTGCAAAAAAATGGTGCAAATGGATCAAGGCTTGTGTCTTAGGGGCTTGGTTTTTGGTTCTTATCAATGGTCTTCCAACAGGTTTCTTCTCTTCTACTCAAGGGGTTAGGTAGGATGACCCATTATCTCCATTCCTCTTTATTATTATGGCAGATGGATTTAGTAGGAGCATTTTGAGAGAGCTTGAAAATGGTCTCTGGCATGGGGCTCACATCTTAGGTACTTCCTTGTTAGTAACCCACTCCTTTTTGTAGATGATACTCTTTTGTTTGGTAAATCATCTATCATAGAAGCTAAGAAAATCAAGATGTCCTTGGAGTTGTATAATTTAGCATCTAGCCAAAAGATCAATGTAAATAAATCAACTATCTTTTTCTTCAACACCATATTTCTCATATCAAATAAGATTGTTAAGATTTTGGGTTTCTCAGTTGACAAACTCCCCTCCACTTACCTAGGGATTCCCTTCCTCATGGGGTCAACAAAGCTTCTTATTGGTCTATTGTGGTAGACAAAATTAAAATTAGGACCTTAGCTTGGAATGTTAGGTTGTTGTCTTTTTCTTGGAAAATTTTGCTTATTAAATATGTTCTATCTACAATTCCCAACTACTATATGTCGGTCCTCAAAGCTCCTATAGCAATCATCCACCAAATTGAGAAACTTATTCATGATTTTCTTTGGGTTAGCAATCTGACTAAAAAGAAGAAGATTCCTCTCATCTCTCTCCAAAACATTGCCGAAGAGAAATTGCATGGCAGAGCTGGTTTGCATAACCTTGCCCACAAAAACAAAGCTTTTGGGGAAAATCTTATCTGGTAAATGTACACTAAGCCTGGCTCTACATGGTGCCAAATCTTGCAAGAAAAATATATGGATGATAGGTGTCCTTCACGAATCTTCTCCATTCTTGACCCTCCTAAGGGATCAACAATATGGAACTTCATGATTAATTCTAGAGACTTTATTACCAAGTACATATCTTGGGAAGTGAACAATGGTCGCAGTGTCAAATTCTAGCCCAACTCTTGGAATGGCCTCCCTCCACTCTCCTAGCTAGATCAATATGAAGACATCATTACCATCTCAACTAGCTGCTAGGGCTCTAAGTTGCTAGACTATGTTTTGGCTTTGGAAATATTCTCTAGAAAAGTAATTTGGAAGGACCATTCTTCACTGCCTCTCAATGAAATTCAATCCTCTTCTCTCACAAATATTTTTCAACAATGGTTTTTATTCTTATCGAACCTTGAGGAAAAGCTAATTTGGGTTCCATCTAGGGATAGCAAGTACTCAATTATGGAAGGTTATAGGGCTCTTCAACAGATTGAAAATAATAATAGTAAGAGAAGATCATATTTTTCAATTGGAACCCCACACTCCTCCCTAAAGTAGGTTGCTCAATTAGCTCTTAGGAAGAAGATTCTAACAAGTGATAGATTTTAAATTTGGCATTGCAAATCCCTTTTATTGTGTCTTATGCAGGGAAGAGTTAGAATCAATGGACCATTTATTTATCATCTGCAGATTTTCTTTCTCCTGCTAGTTCTTTATTATCAATAAGCTTAATGTGTCCATGCCCTACCAAAAAAGATTTGGGATTTGTTTGAATCCTAGTCCTTGCTGTTCTCCTCCTCCACTTTCTCTTGCCTTTGGAAATGTATACCCTCTTCAATTGTTTGGGCAATATGGTGGGAATGAAATAAAATAATTTTTAGGAAAGATGTCTCTTCTACTGATCAAGTTTGTGATAAGTTGGAAGTCTCTATATCAAAGATAGCTAACTCTAATTTATCCAACGTCAAATGCAATCATTATTTTTCTCATTGGGACAAAATGACTTTAAAAGTATAGAAATACATATGTCTACGAATTGGATTAGCTCCAAATTGGAAATCTATTCACACCAAAGATAGTTCCATTATTAAATGGCATCCCCCTTTCTGAGATTTCATCAAAATCAATTTTGATAGAGAATTAAGAGGTAATCTTGGTATCTCTAGGATTGGCATTTATATCAGAGATTGGTTATGCAAGCCATTAGCAGTTAAGGCTACTCCCATCAATCTTGGTATGAAAAACATGGTGGAGGCACATGCACTTCTTCATGGTTTGGTTTTGTCAAAGAAGGTTGGTTTTTCTAAAATCCAGATTGAAGGGGATTCTCTTATGGTAATTAATACATGCACGACCAAGAAAATTCACAACTGACACCTCTGATATATTATGAATTAGATTTGGCAATTACTTCATTCTTTTCAAGATATATGCGCCACTCACATGCTTAGAGAAGGTAATAAGGTGGCTGACTATTTATCTAATCTTGGTTGCGATGGAAACTTTATTGAATCTTTCTCAGCAAACCAGATCTCAAACATGTTTCCTGAATTCAAAAATTTATTATCTTCTAAACTTATTTATTTAGAATGTTAGTGCTGACTTCTTCTTCCAGATTTTACCCAACTCTTTGATGGGTGTTCAACTTCTTCATCTTTTTTCTCTTTCCCTTCATGTTGTATTTTGGCAAGGATATTGGGTTTTCTTTCCGTTTATTTCCCAATTGAGCATTTGAATCAGGATGATTATCATTTATATATATATATATATATTTTAGTGGTTTTCCCACTTTTGATTTTTTTTAAAAAAGCATGAAAGAATGAATAAATCATCCTTTGGGCCTACTCAAAGACATCTACGTTAATTTCAATGCATCAATATAATTTTTTCTATGACATCTATGAATTACAAAAAATAACATAACACATGAGTACAAAGAGAATAATAGAAGGAATACTCATCATGTAATACACCCATCTACTAGAATTATAAATCACAATACCAAGAATATAAAACATACTTACTACACAAGTGCCAATACACATCATCAATAACACCATGAGGTATTGAGAGAAGGACATGCATCATATAATGCTAAAAAATAATAGACACAAAAGTAAATGAGAATGATTAGTCAAGAGAAACATAAATTTATAAACTCTACACACCAATCATATGGGCACCATAGATCCATTATAAGAGAGACAATTCATTACATGGGTATACATAAATCTTGCTACATTGTATACACAAAAACATCATAGGAGCATTACTATGTCATAAAAATTTGATAATGTCAAGAAGTGTCTACTTATAAACTAGACTAATTTATAACTCATACTCCAATCATTAATGACAATTGGAAATACAATTTGACCATGATGAACCCTAAAAAATGCTATTTTTTGTAACTTGAAAATGAAACTTCAGAAGAAAATAATTACTTTGCGAGTGAGTTTTACCATTTAGGACCTTATGTCATCCCTTAGAATAAATTAATATATCCTAAGACTCGTAGGATACATTAATGTATCCTAGGATCCCTCTGGTTCTCTTAGGACTACTTATGGTCCCCATTAATGCTTCCTAAGAGTCTCATGATATATTAATGCATGATGGGTGTCCTAAAGAGTCCTAACCCCTTACAATCCCTTAGGATTCATTAATATATGTTGATGGCTCGTAAGGGGTCCTAAGGACCCATAATAGCTCATTAGGGTTCCTAGGATACATTAATCTAGCTAAGGATCCTTGGAGAACCCTTGTCACCCCTTAGGACCCTTCCAAGTACATTAATGTATCCTAGGAATCTTATCCATAGTGTCAAGGGGCATCATACTTAAATGAATCAAAAAAATTATAGCATTTCATTTTTGGGGGTTCCAGGGGGGGTGGTTAGGATTTAGTAAATAAATTTTTTGGAGGTATTTTGGTCACAATTTGAAGCTGAGACAATCATTGATCACTAATATTGGGCAACCAAAGCCTCACTATTTTAGGAACCGACACTAGATTTTTAGTTTATCTTTCCAATGGTGTAGACAATATTAAATCTCAAGCACTAGGTCAAAAGTTATGAGCCCACCAATTTGGGGTAAATAAATTCCAAACTTTTGAAATTCCTTTTTATTTTATTATAGGGTAAGTGCACCAAGTTGTGGTGTTAAAAATATGACACACAAACAAGTAGCACAAATTTTGAAAATTGTACACGACTATTCAAATAGGTAGCACAAATGATTGAACTCTTGATATCTTGTACTGAGAATTTCACTAGGGAAACTTTTTTTGGAATATTGGAAGTAGAAAAATCATGTTTGAGGTAGTCTAGAGAATTGATAAGAGTGAAGTCAACTTTTAGTGCATTCAGTGTGTTGTCCCTATTTATCCAAAAGTGCAACCACTCATGGAGACTATGCTAGTAGGAATAGATCAAGATCTAAAGAAGAAAGAAAGATTGAAGAAGGGATATTATTACTTATGAGAAGAGAATAGATAGTAAAAAATAAATAAATGTTGGACTTATAATGAATTTGGGGGTAAGTGCACCAAGTTGTGGTGCCAAAAACATGACACACAAAATGAAAATTCTAAATTCTAAAAGTGCACACACACTTTGGCTTGGGTTAGTAATTGAAGCCAAAGTGCGTGCGTGCTTTTCAAAATCTTCACATTTTATATATGGGCTACAAAGTTATGACCCATTTTGTTTTATTTTGTTGCTGCATTCTCTCCTCAACAGTGCACATGCGAGTTTCAAAAGTTGAAGAATTTTGTCACCGACCTCCTCAAAATGCCTCGTCATCGCTGAAGATCAAGATCAAGATCACACAATATGTTTTCTACTCTTGTTTTTGCATTGTTTTGTAAGTTTTTACATTGTTTTATAGGTTTTTTCAAATTTTCTTTAGATTTTTTTATTTATTTAGAACGTAATTGGTTTCTTATCAAGAAATGTGAATAATGAATCACCAAATCTCCAGCCAAATCAACAAAATGAAAATCAAAACCCTCCACAAGAAGAATAAGAAATTTTGCAACCTCCACGAATTGAGAGACCTCCTCCTGGCACCCAAGATAAGATAATAATGATATATAAAGAGGGAAAAATGAATTAGAAGCACTCATTGATAGGTTAAAATCTTGTGGAAAAACCAATCCTATGAGAGCACAATTGGCATACTACCTTGAGTTCATTATGACCCATTTAACTTTTGTTAGTGGGTAGTTGGATATTTGGCATGTTAAGAGGGATGAAAAAAAAGATATTATGTAGACAAATTATCCTATAAAATGTAATAAAAAAGGAAATAGCAAAAGGTAGCATTTGTGCATTGTTTAAAAATCTTGGAGAACAAGACATTATTAAACATACAATTAAAAGGTTCCCCATCCGTTGGTGCATACATGATGATATTAGAAATAACTTTTGGGATAGATGGTGGATGGTCTTTGATGCCCCTCCCTACAATAATCACAAGGTTCCAATGTATTTTTTTAAAGAAATTGTATTGTGAATTTGTCCTTGGGGAGATCTCCAATTATTTTGATATATTAGAATCTCAAGGTAGAGGTGGGGGGTCATCATTTGAGAGGTCAAGGGCATGTTGTAACCCTACTGGAGTTAGGGTGCTTATTGTCAAGCCACAGGGTGAGCATGTGATTATTCATTCAGTGGTGAAGAAACATGTAGAGACCAACACTCTAGGGTGTATTAGTACTTTGTTGCAAACCCTCATTGGTTGTGCCAATCGATTAGTTGAGGAGGATACTTCTATGCATCGTGGTCATATGTGGATCCTTACGCACATTTGGCAGTCATGTTGGAGATAGTATGGATGATGGACTAGTCACTGATGAGTTCTTAAGTGACACATTTGGCATTGACACATAGATAAATTACAATTATAATAAACTAATTTGATCGCATTTTGTATGTATAGCGAATGACTAATTAATTAGCATGTATTGACATTGTTCAAAATTTAGGGTAAGAGTGTTGATGGTGCTATTAAAAATTCCTTAGCCCCATTTTACGTCCCATCAATGAGTTGAGAGGTATGTATCGAATTAATCATTTCAATTAATACATATATTTATTAAGTAATCATATGAAGGATTGACAAAAAGAAATCATCCATGTGCATTAGTTCTCTACTAGACCATTGACATTCACAAGGGAGTATGAGCCTAGGCATGCTACGAGCTTCATAGAGGTACATTTGTTTCATGTTGTATGTTACATATAAATTGTATTATATAACATGCATTTTTTGATGTCTGAGACTCCTCCTCATCTTCGCCAGTCCATTGATCATGGAGTTGCTACAGCGATGGCAAGTTTAGAGCCATTGACTGAGGTATGAAAGAATTTTCTTAGTTTTAGTTGTTGTTCATAATAACTAGTATTGAAATTTCAAATGTTATTTATAAGTGATTATATTGATTGAATTGTTTTAGGGTCTTATTACACCCAATCACCCATGAGCCTTTGAGGTGGACGTACAAAGTGATTATTTGATGATGGTAAGAAAATAATTAATTTTTTGTGTACATATATTTGATTTCAATGTATAACAATTATTTATTCATTTCTACTTTGTTTGTATTAGCTCCAATTAGAGAAGAGCCTAAACAAGAGGATGAGCGAGCATGTGAGGAAGACTCCATCATCCCCATTATCTCCCTCCACACAATGACTGAAAACCTCTAGGGATTTATTTCCTTCCCCTTGTGGGAAGGAGAAGGTATAGGGATAGACACACATGTATAGGCATTAGTGGACATATATGTTAGATTTTATGTTAGTGGACATATTCGATATACATTTGATGTATATATGAAATCTTTATTTGATGTATGAAATATATTTGATGCATGTAATTATTAGACTTATGACATTATTTGTTAATATATGATATGTTTGTTCATGTATGACATTATTGGTTACCACAATATATTATATGTTTGTTAATGTATGACATTATTGTCTATCTATCAATATTATATGTTTGTTCATTTATGACACTACTGGTTATCATTATATATAACTTATTTTTCTTGTTTATGTTTTAAGTACATTTTATGTATTTCATTTTAATGTAATTTGCATCCAAAATCATGCAGAGTGCTCACACCAAAAGCTAGTGGATTCCTAGCAAGAATACTTTTAAGGAAAACTATCTTTCTTGCCTTCCTAAGTGTCTTCAAAGACTCTTTCCAACTTGGTTATAACATTGAAAAAACTTATACCCAACTTCACAAAACTACTTGATCACTTTCCCTATTCAAGACTTGGGAAGCAATAAGGGGAAAATGAGCAAAATTAAGAAATGGATCATAATACACTTCTTGCTTCAAACTAACACCTTTGACACTTCAAGGAACACCTAATAACTATCTCACAAACTTCAGTCTGTTATCTATTCCATCCTTCCAAGTGATTCTTCAACATCCAATGAGTGAAAACAATCTTCCAACATTCTATGACTATATTTTCTTTGCAACATGTAATTTGCTGATTTTTAGACAACTCTTCACAAAGGGAAGTGATTATGTTTCAAACCCATGAAATGGCTATTAAGACAACCAAGAAGTTCTTTAACATATTCCACTAATTATATTAAATGATAACATGTAGATAAAGTGGTGTTTCATTCTAAGAAAGCATGGGTTTGCTTTTCTAAATAGGAAGTAATGATATTTGACAATAACTCAGTGATCCTATATACAAGTTTAACATCAGCAATGATTCCTTGCCATATAAAAAGAACTTATTAATCACCAACACTTTATGCCTCCTCTAAATTCATAGAGGGTATTTTCATCATTTTACATCCATTCCAACCAATTACTAGTTGGTTTGATTGGTTACAAGGTTAATTTCAACATTTTCAAAAAGATTGCAAAAATTGCCAAAAAGTTGTCAACAACTTTTATTGCAATATGCAAATTTTGCACTAACTCTTCCTAGAACTTTACCAAGTGATTTTTGGTAACACATAGGACTTATATAAGGTGTAATGACTCTCAAAACACTTATTGACTCAACTTATTAACAAAAACAACAAAAAAAGAAAAATCCTTAGTACTAAGGCAACTTGGGTTTATAGGTGACCTCAAGTTCCTTGACCTTACAAACAAGGATTACCTTATTACCATAAAAAATTAATATATTAAAAATGAGGTGTATGATCATCCCTTTACCTTATATCATGAGTATCCATCATTGGATGAGATTACATATCCAGTTGACACCTAGGTGCCTTGTACCACAAGTTTTAGCATCACCTGAAATGGGGTTGCAAAATAGAAATGGAATCCAATCTCCAAAAAGAGAGAGAGGTTATTGTAGATCTCCACAACATGGTCCTATAGAACCCATAATCACATCCATACCTTGTATGAGCTCCAAGATATGCCTTATCAAAGATCACTGCCCTATGGCATTTAGTGACTCTTAGGGATGATTTGGTTTGGCATGCCCGAGAATGTTCAAGCACTCAATGAGTTGGGAGGAGATTGGGGCTAGGGTTTACCTGGCCACTTAGAGCTAATAGAATAGACAATTTGATCCCATGACAAATGGTGAGAGAGATTTGATAGTTGGTAACTTTGTACTGGCCAACACTACAAGTTTCAACATCACTCGAGATGGGGCTACAAAATAAAAATGGAATCAGATCTCCAAAAAGAGTGAGAGGTTATTGTAGGTCTCCACAACATAGTCCTGTAGCACCCAAAATTGCATCCATGTGCCCCACTAAAGATTGCTGCCCTATGGCATTCAGTGACTCTTAGGGATGATTCAGTTTGGTGTGCCTGAGAACATTTGAGTGCTCAATGGGACAGGAGGAGCTTGTGGCTAGGGTTTACGTAGCCACTCGGTGTTAGGATTAAACCTTAGACAAAAATAATAATTACATGCAAATATAACTAATATTAGAAAATAATAGATCACACAGAAAAGAAGACAAGACACCAAGATTTAATGTGGTTCACCCAATCCTTGGGCTATGTCCATGAAACAACAAGTCCAATATTATTACGATCCAGTGATTACAATCTAATTACAATCTGTAATCCTTTATAGCTCAATACCGCCACAAGAACTAATTTTTGCATCACACAGTATGAAAATGCCTAACCCAAAGCCCTTTTATACAAGTAATTTAATACCACTTTTGGGAAGTATGTATAGTACTTCCCTGATCAGTCACCACAAACTAAAAATCTCCCACTTGGGGACTGATCAGACTCCACACTAGACAACAATCTCCCACTTGGAGATTGATCATGTAGCAATACCACTACCACATGGGGCTCGCACTAGATCAAACCATCCTAGACTCTACTGTTCTTTTATTCATGTTCAATTTAGAAGACCAACTAAAGCTGAAGAGGAATTCAAATTCACCCTTGTCACTACTTTTGTAAACATATCCTCTAGATTGTCATCTATATGTATCTTATCTAGCTTACTGTCCATCATCGAAACCTAACTAAATGAAATGGTACTGCAATTGAATGTGATTTGTCTTTGAATGTAGAGCTGAATTCTTTGCAAGATGAATGGCACTCTAGCTATCTATAAACAAATAATTATCCCTCTAAGTGTGTCCCATTTCTACCAAGAAGAATTGAAGCCATATCAACTCCTTGGCTACCTCTATAGTAGTAACATACTTTGCCTCTGTAGTGGATAAATTAGTAGCCTTGAATTTGAATCATATTCAAACTTCCAATGAAATGACTATCATTTTTGGAGTTTCTAGAGTGAGTATGGTATCTTAGATTTGATATAATAAATATTTGAATGTTAGAAATTTTTTTTGGTAATGTTAAAGATCTGATTTAAATTATGTAATAATAATTTTGTCCATTAATTTATAGAATGTTTCTCAGTGAAGACTCACTTGATTTGCACTTGGTCTATCTTGGTTTACCTTGGTTCAATCTTAGTTCGGTCAATACAAATTAGCTTGCCTTTTTAACACCCTATTCAAACTGACAACTAAACCAAACTCAAACCCTTTCTAATTGGATTGGTACCAGGGTCCTAGGCAGGCAAATTGGACTTCCTAGTTATTTTATATAGGATATTATTAAAGGTATATACTACATTGAGTTTGAATGATGAATACTTTGGTAAGGAGAAACACCTTTGGGATGGTTTTTGCTGCGATGTCTTTGGGATGTCACCTATAAGCTAAGTTACTCAATTGGGTGTGTGGTTGTGTGTTTTTTTCTTTTGGAGATTTTTGGATGAGCAATTTTTTTGAGGCCAGTTTGTTGTAATATTGAAAACAATGAATTCATTTATATTACATTTCTACATTGCAATTACAATTTCATGCATTATGTATTTTTTATTAGTCTTTTATAGATAATTAGAAAAGTTTTTCTGGTTTCAAGCATGTAATATATATTTCTCCTGACCTTGCATATGTCACTATATCATTCATCAAAGCCTAGAGGAATCTCTATACATCCTCCATCCTTTGGTCAATATCTTCAAAAATTCTTGAAAAATAATAAATGATGCCACAAAAAATGTCAAAGATACAACAAGAGTGTTATATTTGTAATGTAAAGATAAATTTCAGAAAATGATTGCAAATTTTTTTTCTATACATGTAACTTAATAGTCAAAAGTCAAAACTAGTAAACACTATATTCTATTAATTCTATGTTTACATTAGTAGATATAATACATCTTTTCTTGTTCATTTGGTTTCAATGCTCTGAAGATGTTTGAGCATCCTTCTGGGACAAAAGGTGCATTTCTTATTTGCCAAAACATATTCCTCAAGAATTGTAGCATATTATTAGAAATAGTCTCACAATAGATTTAAAACCTTTCCCATAAAAAATGGTACACTAGATATCTTTGTCACCATTTCTTCTAAGATTTCTACACAAATTTTGTATCTTTTCTTGGTTGAGTCATTTCCTATAAAAGTTTTTGATAATGTTTTTTCTCTCCAAGAAATTTATCACTCTTATTATGGGTGTGGTATAGGCACTAGGTACAATGGTAATGCATTTTTTCCCTTGGGTATCAGTACAAAAACTTTTAAAAAATTATAATATAACACTATGATAATCAATATTTTATAATATTCATATTGCATAAGATTCTTGACTTAGGGGTATTGGTCTTAGCTTTAAATGTATCTGACTCACAGGATGGCATAGGACTATCTTGACCCCTAGACATGGTCTCCTTACCTTTATCTTTGCTACTAGTATCCTCTTCTTCCTATTCCCCATAGTTTCTCCTGGTGGCTTTTCTTTTAGGTATAGGACAACCTTTTTTTCTCAGTATGCTTTGAAGCTTCTCAACTCATTAATTTCTCTTGGCTTTTTAGGATAGTAGGCTTCTTGTCTCCTAGTCTTTTGCTAGACCTATGGGTTTCCCTCTTGGATCCAATCTCTCTCGCCTCTAATCAATTCACTTGGTTCAAAGAGTTTTGAATGTGGTTCACCAATTCATGGAGCACAACATGAGAAATAGATGATAAATGGTGTAACTTCCTAGCAATATGTGGGCATCAATTAACTCCAGATTATGCAATTTCCTCACAGTCGATCTTATTGAATTATTACTTTTTATCTCAAGTATTGAGATAACTTACAGTATGATGAAGTAGTCGTTTCACATTATCATATTTATTTGCCATGTACTTTGACTAGGTTGGATTATGGGGTTGCTTATTACTTTACTATGTTGGGAGATTGACTCCTCATTTCCTCTACTTTTTTGTTGTCCACCTATACAATAGAGACTAGGTTATCTCAAAGGTGTTAGAATTTGTTGTGTAAGTTTGAGTCATGTCTTGGCTAAGGTATTTTAGTTGCATAGATTTTTGTCTCTTTGTTAGCTTGTAGTTTAATTCTATTGTTTCTTTAGACATGAAGCTTTAGACACTTCTTTAGTCTCTTGTTTCTCACTTGGGCTATTTAGGTTTGTTTGTTGGTCTCTTGGGACTCTTTCTGATGTAATACTTTGTTTCAAGTATTTACATATATAGGCTATTTGCATTTGGTGTTAAAAAAAGAGAAAAATAATTCATAGTAATTTTTGTAAGGCTTTGATTCAATGAGCTTGGTGTCATGTGTACAAGGCCTTTGATATTTAAATTCACATTTTGAAATAATATCATAACATTTTGGGGGGAATCCATTCCAAACAATTGAAGTAATAATTGGGGGAAATCTTGTCTAGAAAATGTACACTAAGCCTAGCTCTACATGGTGCCAAATCTTGTAGGAAAAATATTTGGATAATAGGTGTCCTTCACAAATCTTCTCCATTCTTGACCCCCCTAAGGGATCAACAATATGGAACTTCATGATTAATTCTAGAGTCCTTGTTACCGAGTACATATCTTGGCAAGTGAATAATGGTCGCAGTGTCAAATTCTAGTTTGACTCTTGGAATGACTTCCCTCCACTCTCCCAAATGGATCAATATGAAGACATCATTGCCATCTCGACTAACTATTGGGGCTCTGAGTTGCTAGACTATGTTCTAACTATAGAAATATTATCTAGAAAAGTAATTTGGAAGGACCCTTCTTCACTACCTCTCAATGATATTCAATCCTCTTCTCTCACAAATATTTTTCAACAACGGTCTGTATTCTTATCAAACCTTGAGGACAAGATGATTTGGGTTCCATCTAAGGATGGTAAGTACTCAATTAAGGGCATATGCACTAAGTTGTGGTGCCAAAAAGATGACAAGTGTTTTTTTTTTCTAATTTTCAATAGTGTTATAGCGCATACACACTATAGTGCGTACATGCTATTCTGATGACAAAAAAGGTATAAGATGGGCTACAGACTCGCAACCCATCATTTTTATCTTGTTTTTTTGGCTCTCCAACAACACGTATGTGGGTTTGACATCGAAATTTCACCACCATTTCACCATAAACTTAACTTTGCATTGTTTAATATGTTTTCCATATTGTTTTATTGATTTTTTATATTGTTTTGTAGGGTTTTTACAAATTTCATTTAGATTTGTTTATTTATTTGGATTTCAATTGATTTTTTATCAGGAAATGTCCATAATCAACTGGAAAATCCACAAAACCCTCAAGAACCTCAAAATCAAAACCCTCCTCAAGAACAACAAATTCCACAACTTGAACCAATTGCAAGACCTCCGCCAGGCACACAAGAAAATCTAATAAATGAAATAGAGAGAGGCAAAACTGAATTAGAAAGACTCATTGCTCTGCTGAAATAATCTGAACAAACCAATCCAATGAGGGCTCAATTAGCATCATCCCTCGAATCCATTAACACTCAAATAGCCTTAGTTAGTGGTCAGTTAGATATTTGGCATGCTAATAGGGATGAAAAAAAAAAAGATTTTATGCAAATAAATTGTCATATGAAGATGTTGAAAAAAAAGAAATACCAAAAGGTAGTATATGTGCATTATCTAGAAAGCCCGATGAACAAAATACTGTTAGAGAGGGTACTAAATGATTCCCCATCCATTGGTGCATACACAATGCTATTAGAAATAATTTTTGGGATAGATGGTGGATGGTTTTTGATGCCCCTCCTTGCAACAATCATGAGGTCCCCATGTATTTTTTGAAGAAATTATATTGTGAGTTTGTCCTTGGGGAGATCCCCAATTATTTTGATATGTTAGACTCCCAGGGTAGAGGTGGGGGGTCAACATTTGAGAGGCCAGGAGCACGCCATGACCCTAATGTAGTTAGGGCACCTATGTTCCATCTACAACGAGAGCATGTGATTATTCCTTCAGTTGTGAAGGAACATGTAGAGGCCATCACTCTAGGGACAATTAATGCTTTGACACAGACCCTCACCCATTCCACGAGCCCATTAGTTGAGGGGGAGCCTTCTATGCATTGTGGTCACATGTGCACTTCATGCGGATCCCTATGCACATTTGGCACTCATGTCGGAGATGGTGCAGATGATGGGCTTGTCATCGATCAGGTCCTAAATGAGACATTTGGCATTGACACATAGGTAAATTACTAATTTGATCACATTTCATATGTATAGTGAATGATTAATTAATTAGCATTTATTGACATTGTTCAAAATTCAGGGTCAAAGTGTTGCTAGGCCTAGCAGCGATCCTCCAGGCCCATTTTTTGTCCCTTCGACGAGTCTTGAGGTATGTATCAATTTAATCATTTTAGTTAATACATATATTTATTACGTAATCATATTAAGGATTGACAAAAAAAATTATGCATGTGCATCAGTTCTCCATAGGACCCTCAACCTTTACCATAGACGCAGAGTAGAGACATCATACGAGCTTCGCATAGGTACAGTTCTTTCATGTTAATTTAATTCATTTCATTATATTTATTCCATGTTTCATGTTAGATATAACATGTATTGTATGACATGCATCTCATGATGTCAGACACACGTCCTCATCTGCAACAGTCTGTTGATAGTGGAGTGGCCGCAGCTATGGCTAGCTCACAGCCACTGACGGAGGTATGAAAGAATTTTTTTTGTTTTAGTTGTTTTTTATAATAGTTAATCTCAAAAATTTTAATGTTATTTATAAGTGATTATATTTATTGAATTGTTGTAGGGTCTTGTCATGCCTAATCATCCACAAGCATTTGAGGTGGACTTACAGAGTGACTATTTGTTGGCAGTAAGAAAATAATTGATTTTGTGTGTACATATATTTGATTTCAACGTATAATAAATATTGATTCATATCTACTTTCTTTGTATCAGTTGGACCTAGAGAAGAGCCTCAACAAGAGGTCAAGTGAGCGTGTTAGGAGGGCTCGTCATCTCCACTGTCTCCCTCCACATGACAGCAGAGGATGCTGAGAGACTTGTTTCCTTCCCCTCATGGGAAGGAAAAGATGTAGTTGAGATATTCGACACACACACACACACACACACACACACACACACACACACACACACACATATAGACTTGTTTCCTTCCCCATGTATATATATAGGCATCAGAGAGATATATTAGATACACATTTGATGTACATATGACATTCTATATTTGATGTATGACATTTTTTATTAATATATGATAGGGTATGTGCAGGATCATGGTGTGCCAAAAAGTGGCAATGTGAAAAAAAGAGAGTTTGAAGACGCCTAAAAGCGCTTCAAAATCCGCTCTGACTTTTTTTCACCTATCTAGGAACCAAACTGAAAGGTAAGGCCGACCCTTATCGGATATCCGACATGCGACCGAATAGAGTAATAATATTATCCCGCTATTATTATTATTATTATTATTATAATATCATAGTATGATATATTATTTAATATGATATATTATTTAATATTAAAATTTAATATGATTTTATTATTATTTATTTAATACGATATATTATTTAATAATATTATTATAATAAATAATAATATCATATTAAATATTATTATTAAATAACATATCATATTAAATAATAATAATAATAATATTATTATTATTATTATATTAAATAATAATAATAATAATATTATAATGTATTATATTATAATAATATATTATATTATAATAATATAATATAATATTTAATATATTATAATATATACTAATGTAATATAATATATATATATATATAAGATATAATATAATAATAAAAAGTAATATCTTATAATATGATATATAATAAAAAGGTATAATATATTATAAATTATAATAATATAATATAATAATAATATTATTATATAATATAATATTTTATATTATAATATATAGTAAATTAATATAATATATATAAAATATAATATAAAATTATATAAAATGTTACTGCGGCCATATCGGATATCCGATATAATATCAGATATCCAATACCTGCGCATTGGATTAAATAAAATCACAGACCTGTGGGCCCTCATTTTATGCGAATTTGGGGCCAATATTACCAATATGACCCCCTTTGACTCATATGAACGATTTGAATATGTCCTTAGGGGTCCTAGAACCCCTAAGGACATATGTCATCGTTTAATGGGTCTAAGGGGGTCATAAGTTACCCTATGACCCCCTTTGACCTATATGGCCCATTCAAATATGTCCCTAGGGGTCTTAGGACCCCTAGGGACATATGTCATCATTTAATGGGTCAAAAGGGGTCATAGGTCACCTTATGACCCCCTTTGACCCATATGAACGATTCGAATATGTCCCTAGGGGTCCTAGGACCCCTAGGGACATATGTCATCATTTAATGGGTCAAAGGGGGTCATAGGTCACCATATGACCCCCTTTAACCCATATGAATGATTCGAATATGTCCCTATGGGTCCTAGGACCCCTAGGGACATATGTCGTTGTTTAATGGGTCAAAGGGTGTCATGAGGCACCCTATGACCCCCTTTGACCCATATGAACGATTTGAATATGTCCTTAGAGGTTCTAGGAACCCTAGGGACATATGTTGTCGTTTAATGGGTGAAAGACCTATGACCCCCTTTCACCCATATGGCTCATTCGAATATGTCCCTAGGACCCCTAGGGACATATGTCGTTGTTTAATGGGTCAAAGGGGGTCATAGGGCACCCTATGACCCCCTTTGACCTATATGAATGATTTGAATATGTCCTTAGGGGTCCCAGGACCCTTAAGGACATATGTCATCATTTAATGGGTCAAACGGGGTCATAGGTCACCCTATGACACCCTTTGACCCATATGAATGATTCAAATATGTCATATGTCATTTTTTAATGGGTCAAACGGTGTCATAGGTCACCCTATGACCCCCTTTGACCCATATGAACAATTCGAATATGTCCCTAGGGGTTATAAGACCCCCAGAGACATATATCGTCGTTTAATGGGTCAAAGGGGGTCATAGGTCACCCTATGACCCCCTTTGACTCATATTAACAATTCAAATATGTCCCTAGGGGTTCCAGGACCCCTAGAGACATATGTCATCATTTAATGGGTCAAAGGGGGTCATAGGTCACCTATGACCCCCTTGTCCCATATGAATGATTTGAATATGTCCCTAGGGGTCCTAAGACCCCTAGAGACATGTTCGAATCGTTCATATGGGTCAAAGGGAGTCATAGGTCACGCTATGAACCTCTTTGACCCATATGGCCCATTCGAATATATTCCTCGAGGTCCAAGGACCCCTAGCGACATATGTCATTGTTTAATTGGTCAAAGAGGGTCATAGGTCACCCTATGACCCCCTTTGACCCATATTACCCATTTGAATATGTCCCTAGGGGTTTTAGGACCCCTAGCGACATATGTCGTTTAATGGGTCAAAGCGAGTCATAGGTCACCCTATGACCCCCTTTGACCCATATTACCCATTCGAATATGTTCCTAGGGGTTCTAGGACCCCTACAGACATATGTTGTCATTCAGTGGGTCAAAGGGACCTATGACCCCCTTTGACCCATATTACCCATTCAAATATGTCCATAGGGGTCTTAGGACCCCTAGAGACATATGTCGTCATTTAATGGGTCAAAGGCGGTCATAGGTCACCCTATGACCCCCTTTGACCCATATGAATGATTCGAATATGTCCTTAGGAGTCCTAGGACCCCTAGGGACATATGTTGTCATTTAATGGGTCAAAGGGGGTCATAGGTCACCCTATGACACCCTTTGACCCATATGAACGATTTGAATATGTCCCTATGGGTCCTAGGACCCGTAGGGACATCTGTCATCATTTAATGGGTCAAAGGGGGTCATAAAGCATCTTATGGCCCCCTTTGACCCATATGAACGATTTGAATATGTCCCTAAGGGTCCTAGGACCCCTAGGGACATATGTTGTCATTTAATGGGTCAAAGGGGGTCATAGGTCACCCTATGATCCCTTTTGACCTATATGTCCCATTCGAATATGTCCCTAGGGGTCCTAGGACCCTTAGGGACATATGTCATCATTTAATGGGTCAAGTTGACCCATATGAATGATTCAAATATGTCCTTAGGGGTCCCATGACCCCTAGGGACATATGTCATTGTTTAATGGGTCAAAAGGGGTCATAGGTCACCCTATGACCCCCTTTGACCCATATGAACAATTCCAATATGTCCCTAGGGGTCCTAGGACCCCTAAGGACATATGTTGACGTTTAATAGGTCAAAGGGTGTCATAGGTCACCTTATGACCCCCTTTGACCCATATGAACGATTCAAATATGTCCCTAGGGTTTATAGGACCCCCAAAGACATATGTCGTCGTTTAATGGGTCAAAGGCATATGAAAATTTTGAATCATTCATATGAGTCAAAGGGGGTCATAGGTCACCTTATGACACCCTTTGACCCATATGACCCATTCGAATATGTTCTTAGGGGTCTGAGGACCCCTAGCGACATATGTCATCGTTTAATGAGTCAAAAAGGGTCATAGGTCACCCTATGACCCCCTTTGACCCATATTACCCATTTGAATATGTCCCTAAGGGTTCTATGACCCCTAGAGACATATTTCATCATTTAATGGGTCAAAGAGAGTCATAAGTGACCAGGGTATACTTTAAGAAACCCCTCCTTTAGAAAAGATGTAAAACACCTGACAAAAAAATTTATTTTTTGTGGTGAAAAAAATCGGTTACAAAGAAAAAATAATAATCTCCATTGGTGAATCATTTATAGTCTCTCAAACAATGTGTAAAATCTGGGCGAATTGTGTTATTTTAAAACCACACAAAAATTATACATTGGCGAACAAAAAATAATAATCACATTAAAATTTGAATTTTTTGGACGAATCATTTCATTGTATTCAACATTAAAAAAAACATATGCGATGTCGATGGCATCGGAGGTTCGCAAAGGGTTTCATCAGTTTGAACTTTTATGTTACGAAGTCGCGAAAAGGAGATCGCATCATCGAAGGTTTTAGTCAGCTAGTTAGTCTGTTGGTTGCGAGATCGCAAAATGTTAATTCAAGTAGTTTTCGCATGTTCGCAGGAATTAAAGGGAAAGGACTTCTGACAGTCGTGAAAAGGGAGATCGCATCATTGGAGGTTTTATGCAGGCAGTTAGTCTATTGGTTACGAGACCACGAAATGTTAATTCAAGCAGTTTTCGCATGTTCGCAGCGGTTAAAGGCAAAGGACTTCCGGTAGTCGCGAAAAGGGAGATCGCATCATCAGAGGTTTTATGCAGGTAGTTAGTCTGTTGGTTGCGAGACCATGAAATGTTAATTCATGTAGTTTTCGCATGTTCGCAGTTGTGAAAGGGGAAAGATATGTCATCCTGTGAAGTCGCGAAAGGTTAAGATGAAGCAGTGTTCGCCACTTCGCACTGGTTAGAAGGAAATGGGTTTTCACAACTGCGACAATGCGATTTGAAACGTGTAAGTTCTAAAGCTACAATAGAAGGGGAATCTCATTAGAAGAGGATATAAGGCTTATCGCAAGGTCGTAAGGATAAAGCGAATATTTGATTTAACTGTTGCGATAGCCCAAGAAAAGAAAAAGAAGGGTTTCGCAATTTCATGAAAAGATTTCAAGGTTAAGTTGAACTGATTGCGACAGAGCATAGAATGAAGGGTTTTGCAACTCATAAGATTGTACAATGATAATGTATTTTTGAAGCTTGAAACTTTGAAAGTACAAAAGAACAGGTTTTCAAATCTATTATCTGATTCTGGACAGCTAATGAGGTAACATTTTAAGGCAAATGAAATAAAGGCAGTAGTTACTACTGGTAGTGATTGATAATAGATATCCATGCACGTGCAAGATTTTAAACTTTAAAGCCATTAAAATTTAACAATTTAATGCCGAGGTCCATCAGGAAGTTGCAAAAAACTAGAATTCTCAGGTATCTATAGCTAACAGAGCAAAAAGATTCAAGAAATTGCAGTAAGTTCAGAATGGCAGAAGCAGAATCATCAGTAAAGAAGGGCACTGGAGAGGGCAAAAAGGTTTCATTGTCTGCCAAATTTGCAGAAGAATGGTTGAAGATTCTCCCTAAATCTTCCAATGCTCAAAGTGCTAGTGTCCACGCGTTTAGAGACACTTACAGCTTCTATAGAGATGCTCAAGTACCGTACACCAATGGAACTGAATTGTTCTTGTACTTTTACAAGAATAAGGTGCAGAGTGTTCCCGTCTCAAATCCATGGACGAGGAACCTAGGAAAGTTGATAATGTCGGAGGTATACGTGGATGTTGACCTTATCAAGGCATTGGTAAATGCATATAATCCAACCACTCGGTCCTTTCATAGAAAGGATATGAGCGTTCTTTGTACGTTAAGTAAGGATGCTTTTGTTGAAGCATTTGATTTGTAGGGTCCCATGTCAGTTCCTATTAACCTGAAAAAATTGGCAGCAACATTTGAGAAACAGAGAGATTTCTATACAACACATGCAATGTTGCGACATATCCCGAGGGAAAATCAAAACAAGATGAAAGGAGAATTCCCAAAAATGGTTACTGATTTTATACCCTTGTCATATTTGTGTGCATAATTTCAGAAAATAGTTTTCAGATTGAACAAACTATTGGGAGTAGATGGATCCATGGATGCCTCCCCAACATTGTATGTGATAGCCCTAGACATTCAGGACCCACATACTAATGTGGGGTATGATTTTGGAACATTCATTGCTAATACTATTCATCAACAGATGGTGATAGCTTAGCAAGGTGATCTTGACAATTTCAAATTTCTACATTACTCGGTGTTTATGCATCTCATCCTCTTCTACAACGTGGGCCATGTGGATTCCAGTTTCATTGAAGGTTTGGACAATTTCGAAGGGGCATTGCCTGTTCAAAGATGGACAAGATTATGGCAGAGGTTCTACTCTTTTTCTAATTCCCTCTCTTTTTATAATGATTTTGTTGCAACTATTCATAGGATGTTAGGTTCAAAATTGGAAAGATTACCTAGGTTAATCAGGAAGATTGTTAGACCAACTTTGTGTTTTGATGATGAGGGACCAATTGATCATGATTGGGGCAGTGCCTTTTTGTTAGCAAACTGTACAATGATTAGAATTTTTGGTTGTTCCCAACCCCCTCATTTCTTGCCAAGATATGTACCAGAGAGGGTGGGTGTAGTGGAAATTTTCTGGCAGTTGTTATCCATGAATAGAGAATATCTAGGGCCAACCATTAAAAAGGGGTCTTTTGTGTGTAGAAATTTCAAAGTAGGGGATTTTGAAATTGGTAAAGAGGCCATTGAGGAAGTTGATTCCTTCCTAAGAGAGTTAAATTTCCCCACTGCCCCCACTAGGGTTTATGACCCATATAACATTGTTACAAGTGCTCTTAAACAAATGAGGGGTTATAATGTCATCATTGGAAGGAAAATTTGGGAAGACGATGTCATTAGGGATGTATTGTATGAAGATGTCTATGCTAATAAGATGCGGAAGTGGAGAGAAATCCTCTTAGTAGAGGAAGAAATGAAGAAAGTAGATCCTAATTTCCAGGGCTTCTATTCTGATTTACCCTATTTTAAACAAATTGATAAGTGTATTGAGGATTTTGATAACATTATGGCTCAAGTTCCTCAAAATACTAGAGATAGGGTAAACCCTTCTTCTCCAGAGGCAGATGTTGTATTGGAAATTAGTGACGATGAAAATCAGCTCGGCCCTTCAAACTGGGATAAAGGGGGCAAGAAGAAACAAAAAATGATTGAGGTTCCGAAAAAGGCTAGAGAGAAAGCCTTACAAGTGCTTCCAAAAGGAACTAGGTATTTTGATGATGCCAAAAAAAAGTTCTTAATTGATCAAGCTACTGAAGAGGAGAGGAGACCCAATAGGTTAGAACTGCAGTCCATGATGCTAGATGACAGAATTATACAGGCTCAAGAATTCATGAAGGATGATGATTTTATCAAGAGTGAAGAATTCAAATTTTTTTTGTATAAACTCAAATAGAATGAACTTTCTTTGCATGTAAAACCTGGAGACACAGATGAAAAAGTGACTGAAATGGTGTAGAAGCTCCAAGCCTATGATCCTAATAGTGAAAGCCTCACTGTAGAGGAGGCGAGGGAATTGGTACAAAGGAGTGGTATGATAGTATTCCCAGGATGGGATATTAGTTCATCATTCCTACTTGATCAAATGAGGAGACAAGAAAAATCAATCTCTTATGAGGAGATTAATCCATTTGGTGAATTGCAGGGGGTAGGATTTAATATAGATACTAAGACAATGGCTATTTGGAGTGTAGCTCCAGAATCACAGAAGCCTACTCTAATGGAAATTAAAGAGACACCGGCAGGTAATGCAATTTTCTGGAATGCACATTCAACTTCTTCAGATCAAATTTACAACCTCCAAAACACTGCTGCTATGCTAGGCAAGAACAAGATTGATATTCTTCAAGAACAACTGGTGCAAACATATGAAAAGTACCTTGACGCCAGGAAGAAGTATGAAGAGGAAATGAGAAAAAAATATGTTCTGCAACATGCTTTGGAGGAATCAAAAAAGGAGAATGAATATTTGAAAAGAGAAGAAAGGTCACTAAGAGTAAGGGAGGTACAAGACCAGAATATTCAAACTGACCAGATAACAGAAGAACCACATCTAGTAACACATATGGATGTGGATGAGTTTGAGATTAGCAATGATGCAAAGATCAGGACAATGAAACAGTTTTTGATTCATAGAATCACTGCTTTAAAGAGAGCCTCTGTAAATGTACATAGTATGTACATTACTTTGCAGAGTAATGAATACCAATGCTTTGAGGCTTTATCACTATTATCTCCATTGTTTGCCCAGTGGGGGGCCATACATTCAATTCTTTGATAGGTTAGTTCCTTTACTCACACAGAAAAAGGAACTACCTAAGGAGATCATTATTCCTATAAGGAAAATGATACATCAAGTTAAAGAATTGAATTCATTCTTCATTGGTAAGATCGAAGCAGTAAGGGGAAAATTGAAAAGCATAGCATTGGGTACCCCAGATTTCATTCCAACAATTTTGAACAATGAAGGGTATGTCAAATCTTGGCAAGAGTGGTCTAAATCTTTTGATCTAATATTAGACCATCCAAGATTTATAGCATTTTCAAGAGGTGAATCAAGTGATCAAGTTGTATATGATATGATTGATATGACATACAAAATTGAAGCAGATATGAACAAAATTACTCGAGAGGGTAAAGCCATCACAGATGCAAAATGGACTAAAAACATCAGTGAATTAGAGGAAGTTAGAAATACAGCATGGCCTTTTGTGGATACAAATATTCCCATCTGGGTGGTTATAGCAGATATGAAAGCAATCCCTTCAGTAGAAGATGATTAGCACAAAAGATGGTGGCCCCGGGGAATCAATTGGAGGACAAGTGTTGTAGAAGAATATCAAAGAGAAGTTGTTCATCATAACAGATTACCTTACCTTTGCGGTACATTCATTGTGGGTAATGCTACAGTTAGAACTGGAAGACAGGCTTAATGATCACTTGCCACTTGTCATATTTTGTAATTGTTTCCCCTTTTTTTGTTAAAATATGTCACAAAAGGTTTCAACATTATAGCAGATATCAAAGCAATCCCTTCAGTAGAATATGATTAGCACAAAAGATGGTGGCCCCGGGGAATCAATTGGAGGACAAGTGTTGCAGTAGAATATCAAAGAGAAGCTATTCATCATAATAGATTACCTTACCTTTGCGGTACATCCGCTGTGAGTAATGTTGCAGTTAGAACTAGAAGACAGGCTTAATGATCACTTGCCACTTGTCACATTTTGTAATTGTTTCCCCTTTTTCTGTTAAAATATGTCACAAAAGGTTTCAAAAAATTGTAATGATTATCTTAATTGTTGTTATCTTTTGTCTTTTGTAATGAATCATTATGTAACCTTTGTAAGCCTGAAGCTTGTTGCAACTCAAGTGATATAAATATGAGTTCCCAAGGCTTAGAAATGGTCCGATCTGTTGTTATTTTTCAAATTAAGACTTAAGTATAATTTTCTTTAAGAGAAGATATTGTTCCAACTCTATGTATTTCAATTTTCCATTATGTTTTGTAGTCAGTAGTTCTCTGTGATGTTATGGGCTTTGCACATGTCTCTATTATCTCTTTTTTAATTATCAAACAACTAAATCAAGAGAAAGATACAAAAATAACATTGTGTCAACAATATGAATAGAGTAACAAGTAAAAAAAATCTTGAACTCAATTTTTTGTAAATTGTAATTGCAATATGACTGAATAATGAATATGGAAGAACTGAAGTAGACCTATAAATTCCTTAGAACTAAATGCTACATTACTAAATCACAATTCACTTCATTGACTCAGTCTTAAATATGAAACTGAAGTCTAACTAGTACTAATAGGTTCCTCTTCATTCTGAATCGAGTATTCAAAATCCGTAAAATCTTCATCTTCATTTTGACTTTGAGACCTAAATTCATCATTTATTTTGGAGTCAGCAGTAGAAGTAGAACCACCATCTTTTAAAGTGTTGCAAAGGCCTCGTCTTTCACGTGTGGAATTCCAAATGGCCAATGACCTATCATAAGGAAAATCTCTAACATTGTATTGAGTAACAAACAACCTCAAACAAGTTTCCAAATTTTTGTCTAGTTTTTTTTTGACATTTGATTTCAAAAACTCCAATGCACTAAAAACTCTCTCATCTTCCACCGACCCTAATATCATTGTTTGACATAAATCAGCAAGTTTGAAATATTCTGATATTGAAGTACGTAATACTTCACTCTGACTTATCCTTTTCCAGAGCCTTGTTATTGCACCAGGATCGAATGGATTCTCAAAGTTTTCCATCTGGTTTTTCATACACAATGCAAAAAGTTTACATTGATTTTTAATATTATTTGAATCTAAGATTCCTTGTATTAGTTGTCCATTGCAATCTGTATGCTTTGAAAATTGTGTTATCAATTCGTCAAGTTTATTATGAAACAACTTTGCATCAGTTGGATTATGTCCAAAGTGTTTCCAAAATTGAGGAAACACACAACTCATGGCTTCAAGAATTTCTTCTCGAGGGAATCTTTCACGAATCTCACTTGAAAGTTGGTAGGAAATAGACTTCACATTTTCACTAACAGATTTAACAATCTTGTCAAAATCATCCTTTCTAACTAGTAGTACTCTGCCTCTCTTGGTTGTTTTAGATTGGTGCATTGGTATTTGAAATCCTTTCATAAACACACATAGCTCATTTTTCCCATTGAATTGTAAAAAATTCTCAGCATGATTCAAATCTGTAATTATCTCCCACCTTCAAAAAATTGGGCTATGACCTAAGAGATCTGAATACAAAGAATCCAGAGCCATGCATGTCATTTTACATAAATCAGAATACTCATGAATATACATAGTTCTGTCTTGGGCTTTCTTAACAAGTTTGTTCATTAAATCTAGCATGGGGAGAAGACTGGCTAAAGTTAATAGGTTCTCTATATCACTTAACTTATTTAACAAATTAGGAGCTCTATCCACTGTAAGGCATTGCTCATATAGAACTCCAATCAAGGATTGATATTCTGCTAGAACTCGTTCTACTGATCCATGCAAAGATATCCATCTGGTCTCAACATCCTTGAGAATCTTATTTCCTGCTGTTACTCCCTCATAAAAAATCTTAAATTCTACAAAGCATTTAGGACTTTTGCAAAAGTACGAGTGGAGCTCACAGATTAGATCTTCAACTTTTGACACTATAGGAAAAGTACTTACAATCTTATATGCTAAATTAATTCGATGGGCCATGCAGTGTATGCCAAGCATATAAGGTACAATACTAGTTTGTAATCTTGCACAAAGATCAGTCCTTTGCCCTTGCATTACTGCAGCTCCATCAGCTCCGACACACACTAACTTCTTTGCAATTGTCAAGTCATCCATACCAGCAATTTCATTCAAAGCTTTCTTAACTTCTAAATATAAATTTTCTGCAGTTGAATTGGCCCTCATTTTACGAACACAAAGCAGATTAGCTTGACGGACATGATCTTTTACAGTATATACATGCATATAGACCCAAGCAGTGTTATCTACCATAGTGACTTCATCTAAGGATAATGAAATGAACTTGGATTCTTTTACTCTCTCCTGTACATTTTGCTTTTCCACTTCAGCAAGACAGCTTTCCATTTCCCATCCAGCGTATATTGACCAATGTGACATAGGATAGTGAGGAACTCTCAAAAAAGATAATAAATTACCATATTCTGAAAAGTATCTCATAGGACGCCCTCTATATAGAATATGAAAAATAACACTCATCTAAACGGTCTTTGCCAAGTTTGCATCATTGGCTGCATGTTGAAGCCCATCCTTGATTGGATTGCCACTACTACCACTATGAATTACCGCTATTTTCTTGAAATTCTCTTCATATTCTATGGCATACTTAACATGAAGGCATTCTTCCTTTGATTTCCATCTCACTGCCACTACTTCCTTTCCATATATGATTTGTTTTTCATAAACCTTACCAATATGTTTTTCTATAGTGTTGAGCTTTAACTGCAACTTTTTCTCTCTTTTAGTTTTCCAAGTACAAATCGTACACTTGCATTCTGTTGGTGGTTCATCATTGTTTGTGACTGGTTCAATAAACCAGTACTTTGCTACCCAATCAACCTAGAAAGTCCTTTTCATTTCCCACTCCCGCCCCATTTTTACATTCCTTTTTCTTTTCTTCCTACCAACATCTTCTGTTGTTCGAACATTGTTATCCTCGTTTGATGCATTTTGATTTAATTGAATAACAACCTGCTCTTCTAGTGGTGGTGAGGTATTGTGATTTCCTTCTACACTTGTACTTGCCAAAGTTGGTAGGCCAAAAACATTGTCAATTCCAAAGAAAGCCTTTATGGTAGTATCTCTAAGTTTTCAGCATTTTGATGTAAGATTAATCCCTTCACTGCCCTTGGGGGTCTTTCCCTTGTCACTTCCCTGAGACTGAGCAATATTAGTTACAGACTCACCCTCCCCTAACATCTCAATCCACTAATAATCTGTTTAAACTTTACTTCCCTGAGAATAAGCAGTATTACTTTTAGTATTCGTTTAAAACCACAAAATATTTATACATTGGCGAACAAAAAACAATAATCATAGTAAAATTTTAATTTTTTGGGCGAATCATTTCATTGTATTCAAGGTTAAAAAAAACATACCATGGAAGGGCTAGGGAATTGGTACAAAGGAGTGGTATGATAGTTTTATCAGTTTGAAGTTGGCAACTTGGTAGTTGCAAAACCATGAGAAAGGCTTTAACAGGTCTATCGCAATGTTGCTGTCAAAGTGAAAGTTAATAGTTTGTGTGTTGCGAAACCGTGAGGAGGGCAAAGATCCAATCATTGTCAGTTGAAAAGATAAAGGAGATTGTGTTGCGAAACTGCGAGGAGGGTAGAGATTGCATCATCGCTGGTTTAAATGATGGTGAAATTTTATGTCGCGAAGTCACAAAAAAGGGAGATCACACCATCGAATGTTCACACTTCATAGCAATTAAAGGGAACAGACTTCCAGTAGCCGCGAGACCACAATGGCAAAGATTTCGCATGTTCGCAACGGTTAAAGGGAAAGACTTCCAACAGCCGTGAGACCGCGATGGCAAGGATTTTGCATGTTCGCAACGGTTTAAAGGAAAGACTTCCAGCAGCTAGGAGACCGCAATGGCAAAGATTTCACATGTTCGCAACAATTAAAGGGAAAGACTTCTAGTAGCCACGAGACTATGATGGTAAGGATTTCACATGTTCGTAGCAATTTAAAGGAAAGACTTCTAGTAGCCGCAAAACCGCGATGGCAAGGATTTTGCATGTTCGCGGCGGTTAAAGGGAAAAGACTTCCAGTAGCTACGAGACCACGATGGCAAGGATTTCGCATGTTCCCAGAGGTTAAAGGGAAAAGACTTCGAGGGAATCTTTCAGGAATCTCACTTGAAATTTGGTAGGAAATAGACTTCACATTTTCACGAATCCATGCATGCAAGCTTTAAAAACCATTAACGTCACTAGCAACTTTCAGCATTACGTCCACTTTTTGAAAAATTTCTAATGAAAATGAGATAAGAAAGGAAACTGTAGATAAGCTTCTAATTAAATTAAACTACATAAGCTCAAGGAGAGTATTTTACAGTAGAGCTGCACATACCAGTGTACCATCACTTGTGGAAGCTATCTCTGGAGTCTGAGTCATGCCTGCGATGTGTCCTGCACTGCGAGAAATTTGATGGAGTGCCAGTGGTATTTAGTGAATGTCTCATTGCTTGGGAAAATTTGGATTTATACATATTATAAATCACTACAATTACCAATTTACCATGCCAAACGAGCCGACTCCTCCACGACAAAATGAAAGAGTGTTGGCAAAATGAGCTGACTCCTCCACTTCCCATAATGTGAAATGAGCTAACCCCTCCATGGTAAAATGAAACTGGGATGGCAAATTCTCCCATACTGCATGAAATGGAAACTTGAAACCCAGCGAACATTCCATGATAAGCGTTACCTGGTCGGCTGCGTGAAAGGCGATACCGCTAGGGAAAAACTCAAACGTAACATTTTCCTTGGCGATTACAATGCTAGGCAATCAAGTAAACCCAACAAAGCATGGCGACTAGGAAACCATGGAAGGGCTTAGAAATCGCCAAAAATAACATTGGCAAAACGTCAAATTCACCAAAATACAAAAATTCACCACTATATTATACCCTGTAGGTAACCCTATGACCCCCTTTGACCCATATTACCCATTCGAATATGTCCCTAGGGGTCCTAGGACCCCTAGGGACATATGTCATCATTTAATGGGTCAAAGGGACCTATGACCCCCTTTGACCCATATTACCCATTTGAATATGTCTCTAGGGGTCCTAGGACCCCTAGAGACATATCTCATCATTTAATGGGTCAAAGGGGGTCATAGGGTGACCTATGACCCCTTTTTATCCATATGAACAATGTCTCTATGGGTCCTAGGACCCTGAGGGACATATTTGAATCGTTCATATGGGTTAAAAGGGGTCATAGGTCACCCTATGACCCCCTTTGACCCATATTAAGCATTGTAATATGTCCCTAGGGGTCCTAGGACCCCTAAGGACATATGTCATCATTTAATGTGTCAAAGGGGGTCAATGGTTGACCTATGACCCCCTTTGACTCATATATATTAATAATATACATATCTATTAATAACATACATATTAATCTAATAATAATAATATATATATATATATATATATATATATATATATTACGTTAATATATTTAATAAAAATATTACGTTATTATATATATTAATAACATATATATATGTATTACATTATTATATTTAATGAAAATATTGTGTTATTATATATATATATATATATTAATAACATACATATTAATATAATAATATATAATACATATTATATTTAATGAAAATATTACGTTATTATATATATATTAATAACATACATATTAATATAATAATACGTATTATATATATATATAAATTACATTATTATATTTAGTAAAAATAATAATAATATAAATTATATTTATAGATTGTAATAAGATTAACATAATATATTATTATATATTGCTAGATTATATCTTATATCTTTACATTATGTTATTAGATATATATAATATATTAAAATACGTCTTTACATAGTAATATAAGTGAAATAATTTATAAATCATAAGTTATGACGTTTAAACCCAATTTTCTTTCCAAAATGGGTTGGGATTTGAAATTTCCCACCCGCAACATATCGGATATCGGATTCCAAATCGGATATCTGATTTGGAATCGGATATCTGATTAGGCTTGGTATTTACCAAGCCTACCTGGTCAACCCAAAAGACGTGTTTGAAGAGGGTTTTAGTGATACTTAGACTTCGGGTAGCCACCTGACAATGTTATTTTGATCGAAATTGAATAAAATGAAAAAGGTTTTTTAATATCACTTTCTAGTTTCCATCAATATAATTTTGTCAAATTCTGAGTTCGATAAGTATTTATTAGTTAATTATCAATGAAGATTATTGTAAAGTGCTAATTGACATACTGATTGAAAAATTGCTATAACTTTCAAATAGTATAACAATTTTTAAATCTAAAAGTTGCGTCACATTCTATACTTCAGCTAGTATAAGAAAAATAAATAAATTTAAATTTGGTAAAATTTTCTATTAGTTAGGGTGGTCAGACACAGGACTTTTTTTTTCTAAAAAAGTTTTGGTAGAAAATTCATATTTAATTATTTATTTGGAATAAAAATACCGAAAAATATGCATCACATCCCGGCATGAGTCTACTTTTCATATCTATAATTATATTAAAAAAAAATTATGATTTGATTTTGATTAAGGTGGTCAGACATACACCTTTTTATTTTCGCCCTAAAAATTTTTTAGTACTGCATCAAAATTCAAAATTTTGACCAATTAATTATTTTTTTCTCCTGATAAGGCCTAGTAGTTTAGAAACTACATTCAATTTCGTACAAATTATTTTCTTACAACTTTTTGATATAAAGTCCATAACCACTTCAAAATTATGTGTCAAGTTGACATAAACCTGATTTGCTGATTTTTCATTGCCACTTAAGGCCATAGTTTGGTACACCATTATCCTGCACATACCTGATATGTTTGTTCATATATGACATTATTGGTTATCATAATATATTATGTGTTTGTTAATGTATATGACATTATTTGTTATCATTTTATATTATATGTTTGTTCATGTATGCCGTTAAATTAGATATGTCTGTGTATGACATTAAATTAGATATGTGCATGTATGAAATTAAATTCAATTGCTAGAGAGTTGCCATTATGTCTACCATCTAGTAGATGTTCTTTTTTGCTTTATTAGTATTTCTCAAAAACTACAAAGAAGCTGTTTCTGGTGAATAGTTGTAAACAATTGCGATCATCAACTTCATGTACTCATGGCTTTGGCTGCGAACACTCGTAACTTTGGCTATAAGCATCCATGGCTTTGGCTGTGAGCATTTAATGCTTTGGTTGTAGGCACAATATAGCCTTGGCTGTAGGTTGTCTTTCTTGTTGCATGTCAAAGTTACCTTCAAGAATATCATTAGTCTAAGATCATTACAATTAAAATACTATGACATAATACCTTGGAAATAATAGTCTTTAACCCATTACTTTATTTGTTAAAACATCATGTAGTATCTACTGTAGTGCTTCTACTCAAATATGTTTTCAAAAATACTTAGTATGGAAAATAAATGTCTATGGAAAGCTTGTCAAATAGGATATTGAAGAACTAAATGTGGACAGTCATTAGTACCCATCAATAAGAACACAAACATCTTTCTCAAGAAAGCCATATGACATTAGCTTAATTTATAAATTTCCTTTGCAAATAACTAGAAAATGCTATGAATCTTAATACAGAGTTAATCACGAACTCATTATTCCATCTAAGAAGCATATATCACCCTAAGCCAATTAACCAACAAGATAAAAATTAATTCAATTTCAAAAAAAAATTTAGTATAACAAGCATCTTAGGGATTCTTACAAGAATTAAAATGATGTTCACAAGAGCATTACAAGTTCTTGTAATGCTATTTCACATATTGTAATCATATTTAGTTTTGAATGGCCATTTGTGTTACAAGCATAAATGTTCTTTAAGGTCTTTTAATTCTAGACATGAATTTTATTCTGAAGCTTTTTTATGACAACCCACTCAATGCATATATTGTTGTTCCACATTATGCTGATTTGACTTTCATTGGTTGATTTGGGTCTAGACATGACATTATTCACTACCTTTTTTATATATTATTTTTTTGCAGTGAGGTTATCGCCTAAATGAATGTATTAATCATTGAAGTTCTGAACCTTGGTCGAGATCCTTACAAATATATTTTCAAATTGGACCTCAAATAGTTTTCTTAGTCACCCCCTATACACAGATACTAAAATTGTAGTTAATTACAAAATTAATACTGAATTAACACAAGTTTAATTGAGAAGTATTATGTACCTCAATAGGCTAGATTATTATTGACCGAGAAGCTTTATATTAGAGCAATTGGTTTCCTAAATCTTTAGCGCAATGACACTCTTATGGAATGTGGAATTAGGTCTGCTAGCTAAGGAATGTTCTTTAAAAGGCAGAGGAAACTCAAGACTCACATGTTTCCAATCGATATAAATGTTTAAATCGCTTCTCTAATTTTTTCTATTTATGATCTTCTTAAAACTTAACTTTCTAAATGCATTGATGGGGAAATAAAGATCTTCTAGGAACTAAAGGCTAATCATGTTTAATACTTACAATTCTCTATTTTTATATAATAATTTAAAAAAGATTGTACAAGTGTTTTCAAAGAGCAACACTTGTCACTAACATCATAAGAAGGAATATCCAAGGAGACTTACCACCGATCCCCCACCACCAAATTCAAGAGAAAACAAAAATCCACTACTAAAGAGATAGTAACAATGATCATCCCTAGTCTCTCCCTTATCACAAAATGATTACCATCAAAATTTTCATTTCCAATTGTGTCATGTGCATTGAAGCGATAGTAACATTTTCATTCTCTTACCTAATGTCTCCCATTTCTGAAACTCCTGGGGAAGGGCAAGGCCATCTTCTTTGTACTTCAAAAGACAACAAGTTCCATTTTTTCCCATATTGATAATCGTTGACTTAAAGTATAGTCAAAGTATTGATAGCCCATAGGAACTCAACTTTTGAACATCCCATCTATAAATGACCTCATAAAGAAAGTTCAATAAACCTGCATGGAATAGTGAAACAAAAGTTGCATACTTGTGAAGATGATCAGACTGCAAGTGATCAATATGTCTCAAATCTATATTCATTTCTTTTACTATGCATATAAATGGTTTGTTGTATAAAAGACTTATATCCACCAGATAAATAATCATTTTCTTACTATGCTATCCTTATCCTTGGCTGATCTCTGGTAGACCATTTCTTAACCATCCTCCTTTGATCTATAGGTCACTGTATTAATCTGGTTCATCTTGTCTCTACTCGAATTAATAAGAATTGGCAATCTCAGGGATTGCCAAAAGAGGAATGGGTCTAAGTGGAAGATAGGATTTAGAAGTGAGTTTAGTTAAAACATAATAAATAGTGTATTACAAAAAGGAGAATGGTATGTTCTTCACAATCTACTCCCTTATACATTCTATCAATGTTCCACATTGAACCTAATAGAGAACATCACAACACATAACTAGCAACATAAAACATACCTCCTAGCCACCTCAAGAACATAAAATTTCAAAAACCAAAGTGCACAAGTTTAAATTCAAAGCCTCAAAGGTCAAGAGCACAACAAATAAAAATAAACAAATAAATATGAACAAAACCCACATTTGATGGAATCACAAAAAATCTAGTGGCTAGATAGTTACAAGTTGATTCAAGCTAATCCTTCATCACCATTAAGGTTGAAAATAACATACCCAATTGAAAACCAATTTACATATACAAAGTGACTAACATTACTCACAAAGAGGGAGTAGAAGCTACACACTACCTTGCGTCCAAGGTGCGCTAAAGAACATAACCAAACTCTTGGAGATCATATAATCCTAAGTTTACATAATTAGGTACTAACACATTTCATTAACTTATGAAACATTTACCAAGTTCCATGATTTTTCTTTCCAAAAATGACATGCTAGATATGCTTTCCAACAATATAATTAAGATCCTTCCATCACACACTGCAAGTTTCAGCATCACCCGAGATGGCGTTGTAGAATGAAAATGAAATGTGATCTCCAAAAAGAGAGAGAGGTTATTGTAGGTCTCTACAACATGGTCCTTTAGGAATTGGAATCTCATCCATATCTTGCACGAGCTCCGAGATATGCCCCGTCAAAGATTTCAACCTTGTGGCATTTAGTGACCCTTAGGGACATTCTGGTTCATCATGCTTGAGAACATTTGAGCACTGAAGGAGACAAGATGAGGTTGTGGATAGGGTTTACTCAGCCACTCAGAGCTAATGGAGTAGATATTTTAATCCCAAGACAAAAGATGAGAGAGATTTGGCAGTTGGCAACTTTGTACTGGCCAACACTACAAGTTTTAGCATCACCTGAGATGGCATTGTAGAATGAAAAAAAAATGTGATCTCCAGAAAGTGAGAGAGGTTATTGTAGGTCTCTAAAACATGGTCCTATAGGAATTGGAATTTCATCCATATCTCACACGAGCTCTAAGATATACCCCATCAAAGATTGCAGCCTTGTGGCATTTAGTGACCCTTAGGGACATTCTGGTTCGGCGTGCCTGAGAACGTTCGAGCACTGAAGGGGACAATACAAGGTTGGGGATAGGGTTTACCAGGCCACCCAAAGCTAATGGAGTAGACAGTTTGATCCCACGACGAAAGATGAGAGAGATTTGGCAGTTGGCAACTTTGTACTAGCCAACACTGCAATTTTCAACATCACTCGAGATGGTTTCATAAAATGAAAACAGTATGTGATCTCCAAAAAGTGAGAGAGGTTATTGTAGGTCTCTACAACATGGTTCTATAGGAGCTAGAATTGCATCCATACTTCGCACGAGCTCCAAGATACACCCTATCAAAGATTACAACCCTATTGCATTTAGTGACCCTTAGGGACATTCCAGTTCGGCATGTCAGATAATGTTTGAGCATTGAAGGAGATAGGAAGAGGTTTGGAATAGGGTTTACCCAGGCACCCAGAGCTAATGGAGCAGACAGTTTGATCCCACGATGAAAGATGAGAGAGATTTGGCAGTTGGCAACTTTGTACTGGCCAACACTGCAAGTTTCACGATCACTCGAGATGGCATTGTAGAATGAAAATAGAATGTGATCGCCAAAAAGAGAGAGATTTTATTGTAGGTCTTTGCAACACGGTCCTGTAGGAATTGGAATCTCATCCATATCTCGTACGAGCTTCTAGATATGCCCCGTCAAAGATTGCAGCCCTGTGGCATTTAGTGACCCTTAGGGACATTTTAGTTCAGTGTGCCTAAGAATGTTTGAGCACTAAAGGGGAAAAGATGAGGTTGGGGATAGGGTTTACCCGACCACTTAGAACTAATGGAGTAGACAGTTTGATCCCACGATAAGAGATGAAAGAGATTTGGCAGTTGGCAACTTTGTACTCGCCAACACTGCAAGTTTCAGCATCACCTGAGATGGTGTTGTAAAAAGAAAATAGTGTGTGATTTCCAAAAAGTGAGAGAGGTTATTGTAGGTCTCCGCAACATGGTTCTGTAGGAGCTAGAATTCTATCCATACTTCGTACGAGCTCCAAGATACACCCCATCAAAGATTGCAGCCCTATGGCATTTAGTGACCCTTAGGGACATTTTGGTTCAGCGTGTCGGATAATGTTCGAGCATTGAAGGGGATAGGATGAGGTTGGAGATAGGGTTTAACCAGCCACCTAGAGCTAATGGAGTAGATAGTTTGATCCCATGATGAAAGATGAGAGAGATTTGGCAGTTGGCAACTTTGTACTGGCCAACACTGCAAGTTTTAGCATCACCCAAGATGGCATTGTAGAATGAAAATAGAATGTGATCTCCAAAAAGCGAGAGAGGTTATTGTAGGCCTCTGCAAAATGGTCCTATAGGAATTGGAATCTCATCCATATCTTGCATGAGCTCCAAGATATGCCCCGTCAAAGATTGTAGCCCTATGGCATTTAATGACCCTTAGGGACATTTTGGTTCAGCGTGCTTGAGAACATTTGAGCACTGAAGGGGACAAGATGAGGTTGGGCATAGAGTTTACCCGGCCACCTGAAGCTAATGGAGCAAACAGTTTGATCCCATGATGAAAGATGAGAGAGATTTGGTAGTTGGCAACTTTGTACTAGCCAACACTACAAGTTTTAGCATCACCCGAGATGGTGTCGTAAAATGAAAACAGTGTGTGATCTCCAAAAAGTGAGAGAGGTTATTCTAGGTCTCTGCAACATGGTTTTGTAAGAGCTAAAATTGCATCCATACTTCACATGACCTCCAAGATACGCCTCGTCAAAGATTGCAGCCCTATGGCATTTAGTGACCCTTAGGGACATTCCCGTTCGGCATGTCGGATAACGTTCAAGCATTGAAGGGGATAGGAAAATTTTGGGGATAGGGTTTACCCGGCCACTCGGAGCTAATGGAGCAGACAGTTTGATCCCATGATGAAAGATGAGAGAGATTTGGAAGTAGGCAACTTTGTACTGGCCAACACTGCAAGTTTTAGCATCACCCGAGGTGGCATTGTAGAATGAAAATGGAATGTGATCTCAAAAAAGTGAGAAAGATTATTGTAGGTCTCTACAACATGGTCCTATAGGAATTGGAATCTCATCCATATCTCGCACGAGCTCTGAGATATGCCTCGTCAAAGATTGCAGCCCTGTGGCATTTACTGACCCTTAGGGGCATTCTGGTTCAGCCTGCTTGAGAATGTTTGAGCACTGAAGGGGATAAGATGAGGTTGGGGATAGGGTTTACCTAGCCACCTAGAGCTAATGGAGTAGACAGTTTGATCCCACAACGAAAGATGAGAGAGATTTGGTAGTTGGCAACTTTGTACTGGCCAACACTGCAAGTTTCAGCATCACCCGAGATGGTGTCGTAAAATGAAAATAGTGTGTGATCTCCAAAAAGTGAGAGAGGTTATTATAGATCTCTGCAACACAGTTCTGTAGGAGCTAGAATCACATCCATACTTCGCACAAGCTCCAAGATATGCCCCGTCAAAGATTGCAGCCCTATGGCATTTAGTGACCCTTAGGGACATTTTGGTTCGGCGTGTCGGATAATGTTTGAGCATTGAAGGGGATAGGATGAGGTTGGGGATAGGGTTTACCTGGCCACTCAGAGCTAATGGAGCAGACAGTTTGATCCCATAACAAAAGATGAGAGAGATTTGGCAGTTGACAACTTTGTACTGGCCAACACTGCAAGTTTTAGCATCACCCGAGATGGTGTCGTAAAATAAAAATAGTGTGTGATCTCCAAAAAGTGAGAGAGGTTATTGTAGGTCTCTGCAACATAGTTCTGTAGGAGTTGGAATCGCATCCATACTTCACACGAGATCCAAGATACGCCCCGTCAAAGATTGCAGCCCTATGGCATTTAGTGACCCTTAGGGACATTCCGGTTCAGTGTGTCGAATAATGTTCGAGCATTGAAGGAGATAGGATGAGGTTGGGGATAGGGTTTTCCCAGCCACCTAGAGCTAATGGAGCAGACAGTTTGATCCCACGACAAAAGATGAGAGAGATTTGGCAGTTGGCAACTTTGTACTAGCCAACACTGCAAGTTTCAACATCACCCGAGATGGTGTTGTAAAATGAAAATAGTGTGTGATCTCCAAAAAGTGAGAGAGGTTATTGTAGGTCTCCACAACATAGTTTTGTAGGAGCTAGAATTACATCCATACTTCACACAAGCTCCAAGATACACCCCATCAAAGATTGCAGCCCTATGGCATTTAGTGACCCTTAAGGGCATTTCGGTTCGGCGTGTCGGATAACGTTTGAGCATTGAAGGGGATAGGATGAGGTTGAGGATAGGGTTACCCAACCACTCGGAGCTAATGGAGTAGACAGTTTGATCCCACAACAAAAGATGAGAGAGATTTGGCAGTTGGCAACTTTGTACTGGCCAACACTACAAGTTTCAGCATCACCCGAGATGGTGTCATAAAATGAAAACAGTGTGTGATCTCCAAAAAGTGAGAGAGGTTATTATAGGTCTTTGCAACACAGATCTGTAGGAGCTAGAATTGCATCCATACTTTGCACGAGCTCCATGATACGCCCCGTCAAAGATTGCTTCCCTATGGCATTTAGTGACCCTTAGGGACATTTCGATTGGGCATGTTAGATAATGTTCGAGCATTGAAGGGGACAGGACGAGGTTGGGGATAGGGTTTACCTGATCACCTAGAGCTAATGGAGTAGACATTTTGATCCCACGATGAAAGATGAACGAGATTTGGCAGTTGGCAACTTTGTACTGGCCAACACTGCAAGTTTCAGCATCACCCGAGATGGCGTTGTAGAATGAAAATGGAATGCGATCTCCAAAAAGTGAGTAAGGTTATTGTAGGTCTCCACAACACGGTCCTGTAGGAACTAGAACCTCATCCATATCTCACACGAGCTCTGAGATATGCCCCATCAAAGATATTTGAATTCACAGTGTTTAATGAGAATATAGTTGAGGCTTTCTTTACTTTTCTATGTTAAATTTGGCTTTCAATTTTGGTTTCCCTACTTATATATGTGAAATTTCCACTTTCATAAGTAACATGGATGCAATAATACTAAATTAAGTATAGGTCCATGGTTCTAGAAGCTTTGCATAGCTTCTCTTCAACTATGGATCTTGTAAGCATTGTACCATGGCTATTGGTGTTGTGAGAATATACAAAGCATATCTATTGTTTGACCAAATGTCTTCAATGAACATGAACTATATTGAAGAAGAGAAGACATGTTGCAAAGTCTTTGAAAATTTTCTTCAAGAAATGTAAGGAGCCATGGGTGATTCATCCAAATTATTTGGTAAAATAAGAGGAGGAATGAATCAACCTTGATGATAGAGGTAAATGTTGAATAATATTTATTTAATCACATTGTTTGAAAAAACTTTAATGACCTTGAAATACAATTGAAAGAAATGGAATTGATCTCCCTTACTCATGTAGATGAATAAAATTGAAATTTAAAAAAGAGAGGGGCATCCATCATAAAACCATGCAATCATGCACTTCTTGATGGGAGTATCATAAGTTCATTGTTAGATGGATATGCCAAATGTGGAAGAAAATATGTTGATTGATTGAATATAAAACCAAACATGTGGAATATTTAAAAATATATCATGGGGCTATTAATAAAATCAAACTAATAGAATCAAACTCTACAAACATGGGTATTCAAACTATGAACAAAAAAACATCATTATTGAGGTTTTAGCATGTTGGGCAAGATAGGGTCTTATTGAAGCTAACAAGAAGTATCATTGTATATAGTGTTTTATAGGCATAAAATTAAAGTGGCATAAAACCATTCACATGAAAAAACATCTAGAACATGTGATAAAATCATACATTCAAACCATTCATGTAGCCATAATCACAAATTTCAACAAAGAATTCAACCAACATAAAGGTGCTAAACTTTGTAAGCTATGGATAACTATTGATCTTTAAATATAAAAACATTTGTATGGGTCTAAGTTAATATGCATTATGAAATTTCTTGATTTTCCAAAATATTATATCTTAAAATTCACAATCATCAAATCTTAGGATCCAATCAACTAATCCAGTAATACAAGCATCAAACCAATGTGATAACAAAAAATCAAAGTTGACTCCATAAGGTCTAACAATATCATATAATTCATTTATCAATAATTTGATACATCATAAGCATATGTCTAATAATGTCATACATGAAATATATGTAAAAAATGACATACATAGAAAAAATTATACAAAATATATGCCCAATAATGCCATATAGGTGTAAAATGTACATCATTAGATATATACTCTTTCCAACTAGGGGAACAAAATAAATCCCTAATTGTCTTTAATTGCCAACAAGTGGGAGATGGTGTATATAACAAGGTCTTCCTAACATGCTCACTAGTCCATTAGTCTAGAATCTTCTGTAACTCAACATGTTATAATCAAAATTATATGTGAATAAATAACTATTTTATATTAAAAAAAAAAATATATTTACACATAAAACTTAATATTTTCTTACAGCTAGCTGATAATTCCTCTATATATACACCTCAAGGATACACTGATGGTTAGGAGTAATAAGACCCTACAAAAACCATCAAAGTTATCACTTGATTGTGCCTATGAATTTTATATTGAACTTCAGTACTAATGAAATTTTAATGTAAACTCTTTCATACCTTAGTCATTGGCTTAGAACTAGTGAGTGCAATAAGGACTCGTTGATCAATACAATGATGAAGATGTAAAGGAATCTCTGATGTCAATAGCTGAAAATGATAATACATGAGACTCAAATGCAGTTATGAAGAATACGCATTTTCTTTTGTCTCTATATCAAATAAAATATTTTGGTACCTCTGTGAATGTAGTATGACATCCTTCATTTTATAGTGTTGATCCCAAAGCTACAACACTTATTATTTATTACACATGTATGTAAATATGTTAAGCATCGAATTCAACACCTTTGTGTGCAAAATAATCTACTATATGTTAGAGTAATAAATTCATTTTCTTATTAATTAAATTATATTGATATAGTTACTAAGTTACTTATTATATTGATATAGTTTACTTATAATTCCTTTCGATTTACAACTAATTGAAATGATTTCCCCAATTTTCCATCTAGTCACTAGGAAATTGGATTTGTTGTCTCTTTCTCTTAAAGAACTGGATCTACTAGTTCCTTTGGTCTAGAAGCCTTCCATTGAGATTGGGGTTTTGAAAGGTTCAAGGGTTGAGGAACTTTTTATAGAATATCTTGAAGAAGGAGAGGTCAAGTATAATGGTTTTGAGGAAGGCTAGAGTTCCATCCAGATGGTGTTACAAAATAAACAAGCGGAGGAGGAGGTAGAAGAATAAATAGAATAAATGCATGAGAAGGAGGGTAATGGAGGCAATGGAAAATTTGGGGAGGGAAGAAATTAGGAGAATGGGTCAAATATGCTTCTCAACTAGAAGGAGAGTATTGCATTGGACACTGATACTAGTCTGCCTCGTAGCATGACCTTGTTAAGGAGATCACTACCAATCAGAATTTTACCTATAAGCCTACAAGACTTCATCCCTTGGTAGTGTTAATGGTGGTAATCATGGTTGAATGTGTTTGAAATAGAAAAAGAAATGAAGGGTGTTTTGCATGACATTATTCAGTCATCATAGGTTGTATGGATTCAAAACCACAACCAAGCTTTCATACCATTATACAAATTACAAATTATAAGACTATGCCTTTCATGATAGTCACATTTTCATATTGGCAAATGAAGAATGACTTTTGGAACAAACATAATAAATACTTCCAAATAAAAATGAAGCCAATGTATTGTATTATAAGCTCGAATGGTAAAGACCAAGCCCAAAAATTTATTAGGTGTAGCATTTATAATTGTTAGGTTCATGTGAAGAAGTCATCATTCATATTCTCATTGTTGTGTAATTTGATGACAAGAAGAATACAATGATATAGAGGTTGATAGTGACTTAAAACTTTACAAAATGCAATCAATGAGAATTTTACATTGAGGGGGGAGTAATAATCAATGTTTCATTCTCATTTTTTGACAAACTCTTATATAAAGAGGGAGTAGATAGATGATATGGTTTAGTCTTCTTTCGAGAATCTTAGTCATATTGGTTCAGAAGGATTCATGATACAATTACTATACTTAACATGACCAATTGATGCTAAAAACCTTAGTATTGATGCTAAAAACCTTAGTATTGAAATAATTTAACCTTTGCAATTCCAGGCATAAGATGATTAGCATACAATGGTACTTGAACAAAGAACACTAATAAATATTAAGGATGTGAATTGATAATACCATTTCGCAGATGATTTTGGCATCTCACCCTTTATCACTTGTGCGTCAACTTTATTAGCCCTCTTCTTTGGTGACCTACAAATGAAGAATTAGCACAATAAAAAATCTAAGATAAGATTTTAAAAATGGGTCCTATTAAAGAATCTAATATAAATTCAAATAATGTATCTAGATTCTAAACAAATCAAAACTAAATCTCATCACTTACACATCATAACAATACGGTCCACCTTAGTCATGTGATAGTCTTGGGGAAGAGGTTGTAACATTGTATTTGGATCCAATTGATCACTTTTTCTCTCTCTCCCAATTCAATCTAATGAGCCAACTGGATCTGCTCAACATTTTAGTGTCTCAAGTATTGCCTCATGGTCTAACTCACGAACTTTCCAAAGAATCTTATTATGTGGTTTTCCACCATATTTTATCAAGTGAACATTTGATGCGACAACAAGGTTTGAATAATGAAGAATCTTCCTCTCTATTTGCCAATCCTCGAATAACCACAAGTTAGGATTCTTCATAGGATATCGTCTAAGCCATGTGCCTGTTACAACCACCGCAATGACATGGTACTCTAAACCTTCACCATCTATAACCAAGTGATCCAATTTTTTTTTGGCTTCAACACAACGATACAAATAATAATTTGTCACTTCTTCATTGTCTTCAGGTGTAATAATAGCAAAAACATGGCTTGCAGTGACAAATGTACAAAATGGAGTCATTAATTCAGAAAATACTTGGGTAAAAGTTATAAAGTTACATATTGAAATTACAAAGATATATAAATATATATGTATGTGTGTGTGTGTGTGTGTGTGTATTACTAGGTTGCACTAGATCTGACAAGCGGTCAAAGTCAATAGATGAATCCATCTCTACCATTTCTAGTGCTTGTGGGGGACGATAGGTGTCAATTGGGTCCAAAACCCGTATATCCCATTTGTGCACCCATTCAGTTGATGGACAATAGCATGCCATTTTTCATGTGTGGATACTCCATGAACCTGCATCAAAGCTTCTAAAAGAGTGTAACTCACTAGATCCTATTAGTGTGCAACAATCTTGATATGGTGCAATGTTAGTATTATCTATCAACCAAAAAAATCTATGAACTATCTAGACTCACCTTCCTTACCTAGACCCATTGTAGCGTTACACCATTGGATGATGGATTTTGCATCTATCAATATTGCTCCATCTTTGTACTTTAGTTCTTCATGAGCCAAGGCTCTTTTAATGCATGCGCCTGCACCATCGTGCTCTCCCTTACCATGACCAGCCTCTGTGAAATTCCACATATATTGAATTCTACACATCCTGTGCATCCTGCTCAACCAATAGAACATCCATGCATTCTTGAATTGAGATGCACAATTGTCTAACCAAATAATGTGTTGACGATATGATATGCCCTTGTTAGCCAAATCTCCATAAAATAGTTGAAAACAACCATGTACAAACTCTGTAGAATGTGATCGATCATCACTGATGTAAAAATGGTACTCCCTCAAAATCTTCTCGTCATCCTCTGTACTTGTAGGTGAATGCATGAATGTTATGCGAACAAATATGGAAACCTATTGAGATGTATAATACTTTGCTTGTACCTCATTTTGTGGTTGTAGTGTGTAGTTCTCTGCAAAATCTACAACCAAAACAATGGTATCCAATGGAAACATATCCTTGCACAACTTGAATTGCAAATCCAACAATCAAGCTCTATGGGTATGCCTTGAATACTCATAAATAATATTTTCACAAAAAATCTTCATGAACTCATACACTGGAATCTTTTCAATAACTAGATCACATTTTTACCATGTTTCTCATCTTTTAGAGCATATGTCACTATCTTGAATTTTTCATAATCTACTATTTCATTTCCAATTGCATGTGTACTATCCATATGTTGACAAGTTGATAAAAGTTGCAAAGAACCACAAACTAAGCACGTACCATCCAAGCATGATGTCTTGTAAAATTGTTAGCCATCCCCTATTTCACATAAAATGTTGGATATGAATTCCCTTGAAGATCTTGGTGGCTCTTTTATGTCATAATCCTATAAAACAAACTGAGAATGCAAAACTACGCATATGTGCCTAAAAACATCAAAATGGTTAGAAAATTCAATATCTATCCTACAACAACAAGTTGTGTGTGTGTGGTTTATTTTCACATAAAAAGGTTTACCCATCTCAAAAAATCTTTGACCTATTCGAATTTGAGGATACATACCAATAAATTTTGCAAAAAATTGTGTTTGAGTTGAGTCCAAAAAATGTTTTGCATGTGGCTCGCGATTTTGGCTACCAATCCTCCTTCTTACAACATCTCTTTGATTAAGAGAAACACGTGTGTTATTTTTCCAAAAATCTTCGATCAACGATTTCAAGGCTTCACTAATTTCTTTATCCTTTCGTGGTAGTCTACCACTAAATTTCCATAACTCATTTTTTGTTGGATCTTCTAATCTCTCATGCCTTAGCATGGCTCTCCTTAAGGTACCTCTACAAAATTTTAATGTTTTGCTTATCTTTCTCATGAGTCAAGCTTTCTTCATTTGGCTACTTACTATTGTTGATGTGAGTACTCATCTTGTGATATTACTATCTTTGGTGCATGATTTAGAACCCACTTTGTCATAAGCACTCATTAGATTCTTTACAATATTTCTTTCATTTGAATCATCCATTGTTCTTAGCCCAAGAATCTTCTTGATAGGCCTAAATTTCAAATTCCTCATCATTTCAACAAATAATTGGCATTGACCTGTAATATTTAATTCTTCAAAAAGAAATCTCCACATATGATTAACTTTTCTTTGACAAGTACGCTTGCTAATCTTGTCAGGCATTGATTTCAAAATGTTAGTATCAATATCAATCAAATATTTTGGTTTTCTAAAATGAATTCTAGAAGGTGTTCTAATCTCTTCAATTCTCTCAACATTTTGAACATCAATATAAGGTTGAGTGTATTGTGTACCTTGAACCAAAGATGATGTGCCTTGGAAATAAGATGTAAAAGATGGAATATCACCTACTTGATGTGTTGATGTTGTGCTTTCAACATGACATGATGGAGTGTGTATATCATCGGATATATAAATCAGTGTCTCTTCAACATGAGAGGATAATATGAATTCAACATTGGAATATGGTGTAGTGGATGATATGACTCCAACATTCAAAGATGGTGTAGCAGATGATATGACTCCAACATTGGAGGATGGTGTAGCTTCACAATTCAATTGTCTTCTTGAGCATAACAATCTCATTCGTTCTCTTTGTCTTTCTAATTCTTCCTCCTTGTTTCTTTATACTGGTGGTTCTTGATCCTCTTCAAAAGTCAATTCTTCATCATTGCTTTGCAATTTTCTTTGTTCACGTAGTAATTTCATTTTATCTCTTTTAATTGTCAAATCTTTCTCCCTATCTACATTTGTTTGAATTTTGGTTTCTTGGCATGATGATGATTTCTACATGTAAAATTATTCAAACATCCGAATTACTTAAAATGTGTAAATTACAAATTATTCAATTACATATAAAAATTATAATTATTTGAACGAATACACAATATATATCAAACGACTTGTCAAATTTCTAACCATTTTGAAATAACATTTCATTCAAACATACAATTTTCAATGAATTCACTATATATTACATAACATATCAAATTATAATCAAATTTGTATCTATATATCGACAAACAATATTTAAAATGGATTGCACTAACCTTTTCTATTAAAGGAATATTCAAAAATTCTTCAAATCACGTATCCAATGATTAAATTTGGTGTTTGATAGCTTCCAAAAGTGTTGAAATAGTTTTTGCTATGTTGAAACCCATGTTTTCTGTCGAAATAACAGAGAGCATAATAGACCAAAAGTTAAAAATGGATGAAATGGGCCCCAAGGTTGGTTTTTTACCCTTTTTTGGTGATTTGAGATAGTGCGTATGCACTATCTCAAAACACATCACTCCCCATCCTCCCTACTCTCTCTCCCATCCCCTCCCTCTCTCTCTTCCTACTCTCTCCCATCCTTTACTCTCTCTCACTCTCCCTCTCCCACCACCTACTCTCTCTACCTCTCTCACCCCCTCTCCTCTCCCATCCCTGGCTCTTTAGATCTCTCACACACACTCTTATCCCCCCTATCTCTCTCCCTCTCCCTCTCCTACCACCTAATTTCTCTCCCCCATCCCCTAATCTCTCTCTCTTCTCTCCCATCCCCTACTTTGTCTCTCTTACACACCTTCCCATTCCCCCTCTCTCTCCCTCTCCCACCACCTACTTTCTCTCCCCCATCGTCGTACTCTCTCTACCACCCCCTACTCTCTCTCACACTCACACTACTACTAGCTACTATCTCTCTCTCTCAAGTTCTCTCTCTCCCTCTCTACTCTCTCTCTCTCTCCCATCTTGTACAAGCTCTCTCTACCTCTCCCACTCTCTCTCCCACTGCCTACTTTCTCTCCCCCATCCCTTGGTCTCTCTCTTGTCTCCCATCCCCTACTCTCTCACACTCTCACACTCTCCCCCATCCCCTACTCTCTCTCTCCTCTCCCATCCCCTACTCTCTCACACTCTCACTCTCTCCCATCCCCTACTCTATCTCTCTTACACATACACCCCCATCCCCCCTCTCTCTTTCCCTCTCCCACTACCTAATTTCTCTCCCCCATTGTCGTACTCTCTCTCTCTGCCACCCCATACTCTCACACTCTCTCCCATCCCTTGCTCTATCTCTCTTACACACACTCTCCCATCCCCCCTCTCTCTTTTCCTCTCCCACTACCTACTTTCTCTCCCCCATCATCGTACTTTCTCTACCACCCCCTACTTTCACACTTTCACACTCTCTCCCATCCCCTACTCTCTCACTTTCATAGATACACACACTCTTATCCCCCCAGTCTTCCTCTTCTCTCCCATCCCCTACTCTCTACATCTATCACACACACTCCCATCCCCCCTATTTCTCTCCCTCTCTCTCTCCCTCTCCCACTCCCTCTACTACCGCCTAGTATCTATCTCTCTCAAGTTCTCTTTCTTCCTCTCTACTCTCTCTCTCTCTCTCTCTCTCTCTCTCTCTCCCATCCCTTACTCTCACTCTCTCTCCCATCCCCTACTAATTTCTCTCAAACTTTCACACTCTCTCCCATCCTTTACTCTATCTCTCTTATAAATAAATACACATTCCCATTCCCCCCCCCCCTCTCTCTCTCACAGTCCTTGTCCCACTGCCTACTCTCTCCCATCCCCTACTATATCTCTCTTAAATGCTTCCATTCCACCTCTCTCTCCCTTCCACTCCCTCTCCCACCGCCTACTCTCTCTCTCTCTCTCTCTCTCTCTCACTCTCTCCCTCTCTCTCCCATCCCTCTACCATTGCCTACTCTCTCTATCTCTCTCTCCCCTCTCTCATTTTTGACTCTCTCTCTTTCACACACACACACACCCATCCCCCCTCTCTCCTCTTCCATCCCCTACTTTTTCTCTCACTTGCTCTCCCTCTCCTACTCCCTCTCCCATTGCCTACTCTCTCTCTCTCTCTCTCTCACTCTCTCTCTCTCTCTACTACCCTCTAGTCTCTCTTAAATTTTCACACTCTCTCCTATCCCCTACTCTCTCTCTCTCTCTCTCACACACACACACATACACACACACACACACACACACACACACACACACACACATTTCTATTCCCCCCTCTCTCCCCCTCTCCCACTCCCTCTCCCACTCCCTCTCCCATCACCTACTCTCTCTTGAGCTACTTTGTCTTCCCCCTCTCCCATTCCATACTCTCTCTCTTTCACACACATGCACTCCCATCCTCCTCTCTCTCAAGTTCTTCCTCTCCCACTCCATCTCCCATGGCCTACTCTCTCTATCCCCCATCCCCTACTCTTAATCTCTCTCTCCCAACCTGTACTCTCTCTCACACTTCCTCTCTCTCCCATCCCCTACTTTAAATCTCTTTCCCCCATCCCACACTCTCTCTTTTCCACCCCTACTCTCTCTCACACTTCCTCTCTTTGCCACCCCTACTCTCTCTCTCTCTCTCATCCTATACTCTCTTTGCCACCCCTACTCTCTCTCTCTCTCATCCTATACTATCTTTGCCACCCCTACTCTTTTTCACTTTCTCTCTTCCATCCTATACTCTCTCCCCTCTCTTATCCCCTACTTTCTCTCTATCTCTTTCACGTACACACATAGCCATTCCCCTACCTCCCCCACCTAGTTCTCTTTTGCAACTTAGATCTTAATAGTACATGCACACTATAGTGCACACGCGCTATTTAGAACTGAGGTTTAAATAGCGCGTGTGCACTATAGGGTGCACACGCTATTTAAACCTTAATTAAACCCAAGCCTAAGGCTTGGTTTTGCCTTGGAGATCCAACCCAAAGGTTTGGATTTGATGAATAGGCCTAAGATGTGTTTTCCCACAAACATACATAAAATGATTTTTTTTTCTTTTGTGCTCCCCTTCAAGATTTTTCATGGTTGGGTATTGATAAGATTAGGTTACATAGAATTATAGGTCTCTATGTTAGCTAGCTAACCATATAATTTATTTTTAATTTGAACTATTTCAAGCCTTTCATCTATAATTTCTTTTGAATGTATGTTCATTTTTTGTCAAAAACCACCACATACTAATTGGGCTATAGATTTTATCTCGTTCATCAAATTTTGTAACAACTTAGTTTTTTAGAAACTAGACTCCATTCTACACACTTTGAAAAAAAAAAGTTTTGATTTTAGATTAGTTTTCAATTATTTCTAGGGGGAGCACACATATATTTCACGTTTTTGGGATGTGTCTAGTTAAAAAATTCATTAAAAAAAATACACATTATAAAATTACTCGAAAAATCTGGGATAAACTACATAGTGTTAAGTAACTTTTGACTAGAGCGATTAAAGAATTTCAAAAAAAAAAGTTAAAATTTTAGGGGGGCCACACTTTGTACTATGTTATGTTTTTTTGGAATAAACAGTACCACTTTTTGTGGCCCCCTTTTTTGAGGACCTAAAACTAAACCATTTTGAAAAAAAATTAGTAGTTTAGAAAATAGATTCAAAGGACTAAGAATTTTGTTTTTGTCATATTTGAAAATTTTGAGCGTAACTATCTTCAACTTCTTGTTGGAGTTCAAAATTTGCAGATTTCAGGAAAAAGGTGTCCACTTATACCCCGCTTTTGGCACCACAACTTTGTGCACTTACCCTTAAGGAAGGTTATAGGGCTCTTCAATAGATTGAAAATAATAATAGTAAGATCATATCATATTTTCTTTGTTGGAACCCCATTGTCCTCCCTAGAGAAAATTGCTTCTCTTGGTTAGCTCTTAGGAAGAAGATTCTAACAAGTGATAGACTTTCTAAGTTTGGCATTGCAAATCCCTTTTATTGTGTCTTATGGGGGGAAGAGTTGGAATCAGTGGACCATTTATTTATCAACTGCAAATTTTCTTTCTCTTGCTAGTTGTTTATTATCAAGAAACTTAATGATTCCATGCCCATACGAAACAAGAATTGGGATTTGTTTGAATCTTAGACTATGTTGTTCTCCTCCTCCACTTTCTCTTGCCTTTGGAAATGTACACCTTCTTCAATTTTTTGGGCAATATGGTGGGAACAAAATAAAATAATTTTTAAGAAAGATGTCTCTTCTATTGATCAATTTTGTGATAAGCTGGAAGTCTCTATATTAGAGATAGCTAACTCTAATTTATGCAACATCAAATGCAATCATTATTTTTCTTGTTGGGACAAAATAACTTTAAAAGTATAGAAATACATACATCTACCAGTTGGATCAGCTCCAAATTAGAAATGTATTCATGCCAAAGATAGGTCCATTATTAAATGGCATCCCCCTTTCTGAGATTTCATCAAAATCAATTTTGATCTAGTGTCAAGAGGTAATCACAGTATCTCTGGGATTGGCATTTGTATCAGAGATTGGTTAGGCAAGGCATTAGTAGTTAAGGTTGCTCCCATCAATCCTAGCATGAACAACATGGTAGAAGCACATGCACTTCTTCATGGTTTGGTTTTGGCAAAGAAGGTTGGTTTTTCTAAAATAAAGATTGAAGGGGATTCTCTTGTGGTGATTAATTCATGCACAACCAAGAAAATTCACAACTAGCAACTTCGATATACTATGAATCAGATTTGGCAATTACTTCATTCTTTTTAGGATATATACATCACTCACATGCTTAGAGAAGGTAACAAGGTGGCTAATTATTTATCTAATCTAGGTTGTGATGGAAACTATATTGAATCTTTTTCATGAGACTAGATCTCAAACTTGTTTCCCAAATTGGAAAATTTATTATCTTCTAAACTTGTTTATTCAGAATGTTAGTGCTGAGCTCTTCTTCTAGCTTTGCCCCAACTAGTTGATGGTTGTTCAACTTCTTCATCTTTCTTCTCTTTCCCTTCATGTTTTATTCTAGTAAGGATATTGGGTTTTCTTCCTATTTCTTTCCCAATTGAGCATTTGAATTAGGATATTTATCATTTATATATATATTTTGGTGGCTTTCCCACTTTCGATTTTAAAAAAGACATCAAAGAATGAATAAATCATCCTTTGCACCTACTCAAATACATATGTGTTAATTTTAGTGCGCCAATATAATTTTTCCTATGTCATCCATGAACTACCACAAATAACATAACACATGAGTACTAAGAGAATAATATAAGGAATACTCATCATCTAATACACCCATCTAATAGAATCATAAATCACAATACCAAGCATATAAAACATACTTACTACACAAGTGCCAATACACATCATCGATAACACCATGAGGTATTGAGAGAAGGACATATATCATATAATGCTAAAAAATAATAGACACAAAAGTAAATGAGAATGATTAGTTAAGAGAGACATAAATTTATAAACTCTACACACTAATCATATGGGCACCATAGATCCATCATAAGAGAGACAATTCATTACATGGGTATATATAAATCTTGCTACATTGTATATACAAAAACATCATAGGAGCATTACTATGTCATAAAAATTTGATAATGTCAAGAAGTGTCTACTTATGAACTAGACTAATTGATAACTCATACTCCAGTCCTTAATGAAAATTGCAAATACAATTTGACCATGATGAACCCTAAAAAATGTTATTTGTTTTAAACTTGGAAATGAAACTTGAGAAGAAAATAAGTACTTTGCGAGGGAGTTTTTCCATTTAGGACTCTATGTGATCCCTTAGAATAAATTAATATATCCTAATACTCATAGGATACATTAATGTATCCTAGGTTCCCTATCATTCCCTTAGGACCACTTATGATCCCAATTAATGCTTCCTAAGAGCCTCATGATATATTCATGCATAATGAGGGTCCTAGTGAGTCCTAATGGGGTGCTCAGATAATTTAGCCCCCATGACCCCTTGCAATCACTTAGGATATATTAATATATGTTGATGGCTCATAAGGGGTCCTAATGACCCATAAGAGCTCATTATGGTTCCTAGGATACTTTAATCTATCTAAGGACCCTTGGAGAACCCTTGTCACCCCTTAGGACCCTTCCAAGTACATTAATGTATCCTGGGACTCTTATCCATAGTGTCAAGGGGCATCATACTAAAATGAATCAAAAAAATTATAACATTTCATTTTTTTGGGTTGGGGGGGTTAGGATTTAGTAAATAGAATTTTTGGAGGTCTTTTGGTCACAATCTGAAGCTGAGACAATCATCGATCACTAATACTAGGCAACCAAAGGCTCACTATTGTAGGGACTGACACTAGATTTTTAGTTTATCTTTCCAATGGTGTAGATAGATTTAAATCTCAAGCACTAAGTCAAAAATTACGAGCCCACCAAGTTGGGGTAAATAAATTCCAAAATTTTGAAATTATTTGTTATTTTATTACAGGGTAAGTGCACCAAGTTGTGGTGCCAAAAACATGACACACAAACAAGTAGCACAAATTTTGAATACTTTACACTACCATTCAAACAAGTAGCACAAATTATTGAACTCTTGATATCTTGTATTGAGAATTTCACCAAGGAAACCTTGTTTGGAAGATTGGAAGTAGCAGAATTATGTTTGAGGTAGTCTAGAGAATTGATAAGAGTGGATTCAACTTTTAGTGCATTAAGTGTTTGTCCTTATTTATCCAAAAGGGCAACCACTCATGGAGACTATGCTAGCAGTAATAGATCATGATCTAAAGAAGAAAGAATGATTGAAGAAGGGATAGCATTAGTTGCGAGAAGAGAATAGATAGTAAGAAAATTTTAAAATGTTGGACTTATAATGAATTTGGGGGTAAGTGCACCAAGTTGTGGTGCCAAAAACATGACATACAAAATGAAAATTTTAAATTCTAAAAGCATGCACATGCTTTTCAAAATCTTAACTTTTTATATATGCGCTACAAACTCACTGCCCATTTCTTTTTATTTTGTTACTACATTGTCTCCTCAATAGCACTCACACAATTTACAAAAGTGGAAGAGTTTTTTCACCAGCGTCCTCATCACCAAAGATCAAGATTGGGATCACATAGTATGTTTTCTACTCTTGTTTTTTGCATTGTTGTATATATTTTTACATTGTTTTGTAAGTTTTTACATTATTTTGTAGGTTTTTTCAATTTTGCTTTAGATTTTTTTATTTATTTAGAATGAAATTGGTTTCTTATCAGGAAATGTGAATAATGAACCACCAAATTCCCACTCAGATCAACAAAATCAAAATGAAAACCCTCCACAAGATCCAAATCAAAACCCTCCACAAGATGAAATTCAAAACCCTCTGCAAGAAGAGCAAGAAATTTTGCAACCTCCACTAATTGAAAGACCTCCTCTTGGCACCCAATATAACATAATGAATGAAATAGAAAGAGGGTAAAATGAATTAGAAGCACTTATTGGTAGGTTGAAAGCTTGCGGAAAAACCAATCCTATGAGAGCACAATTGGCATCCTCCCTTGAGTCCATTATGACCCATTTATCTTCTATTAGTGGTTAGTTGGATATTTGGCATGTTAAGAGGGATGAAAAAAAGAGATATTATGAAAAAAAATTATCCTATAAGGATGTAAGAAAAAAAGAAATAGCAAAAGGTAATATTTGTGTATTGTTTAAAAAGCCTAGAGAACAAGACACTGTTAAACATACAACTAAAAGGTTCCCCATCCATTGGTGCATAAATGATGATATTATAAATAACTTTTGGGATAGATGGTGGATGGTATTTGATGCCCCTCACTAATATAATCATGAGGTTCCAATGTATTTCTTAAAGAAATTGTATTGTGAATTTGTCCTTGGGGAGATCCCCAATTATTTTGATATATTAGAATATCAAGGTAGTGGTGGGGGGGTCATCATTTGAGAGGCCAAGGGCACATTGTGACCCTAATGTAGTTAGGGTGCATGTTGTCAAGCCACAGGGTGAGCATGTGATTATTCCTTCAATTATGAAGGAACATGTAGAGACCAACACTCTAGGGACTATTAGTGCTTTGACGTAGAGCCTCATTGATTGCGCTAGTCCATTAGTTGAGGAGGAGCCTTCTGTGCATCGCGATCACATGTGCACATCATGTGGATCCTTACACACATTTCATAGTCATGTTGGAGATAGTATGGATGATGGACTAGTCACCGATGAGTTCTTGTTTGACACATTTGGCACTGACACACAAGTAAATTATAATTATAGTAAACTAATATGATAACATTTTGTATGTATAGTGAATGACAAATTAAATAGCATGTATTGATATTGTTCAAAATTTAGGGTAAGAGTGTTGATGGCCCTAGTACAGATTTCCCGACCCCATTTTACATCTCGTCAATGAGTGAAGAGGTATGTATCAATTTAATCATTTAAATTAATACATATATTTATCAAGTAATCATATGAAGGATTGACAATTTTTTTTATCCATTTACATTAGTTCTCTACTGAACCATCGACATTCACAATGAAGTCTAAGCCTAGGCATGATACAAGCTTCATAGAGGTAAATTTGTGTCAAGCTAATTTAATTTGAATTTGATTATATTTCTTTCATGCTTTATGTTACATATAAATTGTATTATATGACATGAAATTTTTGATGTCGGAGACTCTTCCTCATCTTCGCCAGTCCATCGATCATAGAATTGTTGTAGAGATGGATAGTTCAAAGCCATTGACCAAGGTATGAAAGAATTTTCTTAGTTTTAGTTTTTGTTTATAATAGTTAGTATTGAATTTCAAATGTTATATATAAGTGATTATATTGATTGAATTGTTGTAGTGTCTTATTACACCCAATCATCCACGAGCCTTTGAGGTGGATGTACAAAGTGACTGCTTGTTGGTGGTAAGAAGATAATTAATTTGTATGTACATATATTTTATTTAAATGTATAAGAATTATCGATTCATATCTACTTTCTTTGTATCAAATTCAGTTAGAGAAGAGCCTAAACAAGAGGATGAGCGAGCATATGAGGAAGACTCGATCATCTCCATTATCTCCCTTCACACAACAACCGAAGACCTCTATGGATTTGTTTCCTTCCCATCATGGGAAGGAGAAGATATAGTGATAGAAACACATGTATAGGAATTAGTGGACATATATGTTAGATTTTATGTTAGTGGACATATTCAATATACATTTGATATATATATGAAATTTTATATTTGATGTATGACATATATTTGATGCATGACATTATTAGACTTATGACATTATTGGTTAATATATGATATGTTTATTCATGAATGAAATTATTGGTTCTCATAATATATTATATGTTTTTTAATGTATAAAATTATTGGTTAACTGTTAATATTATATATTTGTTCATATATGACATTATTGGTTATCATAATATATTATATATTCATTCATCTATGACATTATTAGTTATCATAATATATTATAGGTTTGTTCATGTATGACATTATTGGTTATCATAATATATATCTTATTTTTCTTATTTATATTTTAAGTACATTTCATGTATTTCATTTTAATGTAACTTGCATCCAAAATGATGTAGAGTGCTCACACACAAAGCTAGTGGATTCCCAGCAAGAACACTTTAAGGAAAACTACCTTTCCCACCTTCTTAATTGTCTTCAAATACTCTTTCCAACTTGGTTACATCATTGAATAAACTTCTACCCAACTTCAAAAAACTACTTGAATGCTTTCCCTATTCAAACGTTGGGAAGCAATAAAGGGAAAAATGAGAAAATTTGAGAAATGGGTCATAATCAAATTCTCACTTTAAACTAACACCGTAGACACTTCAAGGAACACCTAATAACTATTTCAAAAAATTCATTCTATTATCTATTCCATCCTTCCAAGAGATTCTTCAACATCCTATGACTATATTTTCTTTGCAACATGTAATTTTCTGATTTTTGAACAACTCTTCACAAAGGGAAGTGATTATGTTTCAAACCCATGAAATGGATATTAAGACAACCAAGAAGATCCTTAACATCTTCCACTAACTCCATGCAGTGATAATGTGCAGCTAAAGTGGTGTTTCATTCTGAAAATATATAGGTGTGCTGTTCTAAATAGGAAGTAATGATATTTGACAATAATTCAATGATCCTATATACAAGTTAAACATCGGTAATGATTCGTTGCCATATAAAAAGAACTTAATAATCACCAACACCTTATGCCTCCTCTAAATTCATAGAGGGTATTTTGATCATTTTACATTCATTCCAACTGATTACCTATTGGTTTGATTGGTTACAAGGTTAATTTCAATGTTTTCCAAAAAATTGCTAAAATTGTCGAAAAGTTGTCAGCAACTTTTATTGCAAAATGCAATTTTTGCACTAACTCTTCCTAGAACTTAACCAAGTGGTTTTTGGTAACACATAGCTCCTATATAAGGTTTAGTGACTCTCAAAACACTTATTGAGTCAACTAATTAACAAAAAAAACAAAAAAACAAAAATCCTTAGGACTAAGGCAACTTGGGTTTATAGGTGACCTCAAGATCCTTGAGCTTACAAACAAAGATTACCTTATTAACATAAAAAAATAACATGTTGAAAGTTAGGTGTATGATCACACCTTTAACTTCTATAATGAGTCTCCATCATTGGATTAGATGACATATCTATTTGTCACCTAGGTACCTTGTGCCACAAGTTTTAGCATAACCCGAGATGGGGTCGCAAAATCAAAACAAAATCTAATCTCCAAAAAGTGAGAGAGGTTATTGTAGGTATCAAAAACATGGTCTTGTAGCACCCAAAATCACATCCATACTTTGTACAAGCTATGAGATATTCCCCATCAAAGATCGCTTCCCTATGACATTTAGTGACTCTTAGGGATGATTCAATTTGGCATGCTCGAGAATGTTTAAGTGCTCAATAGGATCAGAGGAGCTTGGGGCTAGGGTTTACCCAGTGACTTGGACCTAACAGAATAGACATTTTGATCCCATGGTGAATGATGAGAGAGATTAGATAGTTGACAACTTTGTACTAGCCAACACTACAAGTTTTAGCATCACCTAAGATGGGGCCGCAAAATCAAAATGGAATCAGATCTCCAAAAAGAGAGAGAGGTTATTATAGGTCTCCAAAAAATTGTCTTATAACACCTAAAATTGCATCCATACCTCACACAAGTTTTGAGATATGCCCCATCAAAGATCGTTGTCCTATGGCATTTAGTGACTCTAAGGGACGATTCAGTTTGGTGCGCTCGAGAATGTTTGACCGCTCAACATGATGGGAGGAGCTTGGGGCTAGGGTTTAATTAGCCACTTGGTGTTAGGATTACACCTTAGATAGAAATAATAATTACATGCAAATATAACCAATATCATAAAATAATAGATTACACAAAAAAGAACACAAGACACCAAGATTTAACATGGTTCACCTATTCCCTAGGCTACATCCACCAAGCAGCAAGTCCAATATTTTACAATCTAATGATTACAACCTAATTACAATTTTTAATCCCTTATAGCTAAAAGCTTCCACAAGAACCAATTTTTGCATCACACATTATGAAAATGCCTAACCCTAAGCCCTTTTATACAAGTAATTTTATGTTGCTTTAGGGAAGTATGTATAGTACTTCCTTGATCAGTCACCAAAAACTAACAATCTCCCACTTGGGGGCTGATCAAACTCTACACTAGACAACAATCTCCCACTTGGAGACTAATCCTAGAGCAATACTACTACCACATGGGGCTCCTATTAGATCAAACCACCTTGGACTCTGTTGTTCTTTTATTCATGTTCATTCTAGAAGACCAACTAAAACTAAAGAGGAATTCAACTTCTACCTTGTCACTACCTTTATAAACATATCCATTGGATTTTCATCTGTATGTATCTTATCCAACTTTAGTTGTCCATCATCCAAAACTAACTGAATGAAATGGTATCACAAATGAATGTGTTTTATCTTTGAATGCAGAGCTGAATTCTTTGTAAGATGAATGACACTCTGGCTATCTGTGAAAAAATAATTATCCCTTTGAGGGTGTCCCAATTCCTCAAAGAACTAAAGCCATATCATCTCATTGGCTACCTCTGTAGCAACAACATACTCTGCCTCTATAATGGATAAAGTGCTAACCTTCTATAACCTAGAAACCCAACTCCCTACTGCCCCACCAATAGTAAATACATAGCTTATAGTACTTCACATGGTATCAATATCCCCTACCAAATCTAAGTCAACATAGCCTTGTAAATCAATAGTAGAGCCCCCAACGTGTAAACACTTACTAGATATTCCTCTCAAATATATGAGAATACATTTGACTGCATTCCAATGCTCAATTCTTGAATGAATCAAATACCTGCTAATGACTCCCACTACATGTGCAATATTTGGCCTTGTACATACCATAGCATACATCAAACTTCCTATAGCTAAAGCATAGTGTACCTTGGACATCTTATCCTCCTCTTCTTGTGTCTTGGGACCAATCTCCTTAGTCAACTTCCAATGACTAGGTAAAGATGTGTTGATAGCTTTAGCATTCTCCATAGAGAAATGTTGCAACACCTTCTCAACATAGTCAGCCTAAGATGGTGTCAATTTCTTGTTCTTCCTATCTGTACAAATCTTCATAAGAAGGATTTGTTTCATTGCCCCCAAATCCTTCATAGCAAATGCATGTGCTAACTAACATTTCAGCCCCTTAATGTGATCTATGTTAGATCCAACTACAAGCATATCATCAACATATAAACATAAAATAATGTAGCTATCATCATCTAACCTCTTAAAATAAACACAATGATCTGAATGACACCTACTATATCCATGTTCATGCATAAAACTATCAAATTTTAGATACCATTTCCAAGGTGCTTGCTTCAAGCCATATAAACTTTTCTTCAATCTACACACTAAGTTCTCCTTTCCTTTTACCTCAAATCCTTGTCATTGAGCCATATATATCTCTTCATCCAAATCACCATGAAGGAAGGTTGTTTTAACATCAAGCTACTCTAAATGAAAATCTTTAGTAGCCACAATACTTAAAACGGTCAAGATAGAAGTCATTTCAACAACAAGAGAGAATTTCTCATCAAAATCAATGCCATTTTTCTATGCAAATCCTTTTACAACTAACTTGGCTTTAAATCTTTTCTTACATCCATCCTCTTCTTTCAACCTATAAACCCACTTATTCTATAAAGCCCTTTTACATGTAGGCAATTTTCATAAATCTCAAGTCTTATTTTTTAGCAAAGAGTCCATTTTGTCTTTCATGGAAGACTCCCACAAAATATTAGTATCCACCTACATAACTTCATCATAACATTTAGGTTCACCAACATTTGTTAGTAAAATAGAATACAAAGAGGGAAAAAATCTTTTTGGAGTTCTATTTAGCTTTGTTGACCATCTAACATTCACGGGGTTGTGTGGTATTTTTTGTTGTGGTTATTGAACATCATGAAGAATTTATAGAACATCATCTTTTGGAGTATCATCCAGCACTACATAATTATCTTCTTTCTTCTCATGTTGCTACAACAAATCTTTGTACAACACTTTCTCATTGAATATGACATCCTTACTTCTTACAATTTTACAAATTTCAAAATCCCAAAGCCTATAACCAAATTTATTAATGCCATATCCAAAAATACACATTTCTTTGACTTAGCTTCTAGCTTGGTTCTATTTTTAAAATCTATATGAGAAAAAGCTTCACAACCGAAGGTGTTGAGAAAAGAATATCTCACCTTCATACTAGTCCATGCTTCCTCTAGAATACCACAACCCAAAGGAGTAGAGGGACCTTTATTAATAAAATATATAGTAGTATTGAAAACCTTTTCCCACATGTATAAGGGCAACCCAACATGCAACCTTATGCTCCTTGCATGCTCCATTATAGTTTTGGTCATGTGTTCAACTACTCTATTTTCTTGTAGAGTCCTTGGAATAATTTTTTGTTTATGAATACCATTAGTGGTGCAATAATCTTCAAATTCATGACTTCAATACTCACCACCATTATTAGATCTAAGACATTTTAATTTCTTACCAGTCTCATTTTCAACCAATCATTTCTATTTCTTAAAAGTTTGAAATACATCAGATTTCTATCTAAGGAAATAAACTAATACTTTTCTAGTTGCATCATCAATAAAGATAACATAATAATGAGAGCCACCAAGGGAAGATACCTGAGCTAGTCCCCATGCATCTATATGCACAAGCTCTAATTTCTCCCTTTTATTTTCCTTTCCAGTCTTCACAAAACTCACTCTCTTTTGTTTTCCATAAACACAACTTTCACAGAAATCCATATTAACACATTTGAGACCTGGTAAAACTTTCTTTGAATGAAGTACTTTCATACCTTTCTCACTCATGTGCCCAAATTTATTGTCCCACAATGTTGTATCAAAATCTACAACAACTATTTGTTTTCCCTGCTCAATTGCAACAACTATTCCTGAACATTTATTTTTCTCTAAAACAATTAAAGTAGAAGGAACAATATGACTTGTACAAAGATATAAGGTGCCTACTTTCACACCTTTTTCTACTACAAGGGAACCTTTTGAAACCTTCTAATTTGTATCATTAAAAGTAACTACATAGCCCTAATCACTGAGCTGCCTTGCTGAAATTAAATTCCTACTTAGCCTTGAAACATGTCTTACCTCATGTAGTAGCCAATGATTCCCATTTTGCAACTTAATCTTAACTTTCCCCTTTCCAAAAATTTGACAAGGTTTATTATCCCCCAAATAAATATGCCCAAAATTCCCTTGGACATAATCAATGAAATAACCTCTTTGAGCTGTAGCATGAAATGAAGCACCAGAATGTAAAACCCATGAATTATCAACACATTCAAAAGACAAAAGCAAAGCATCCTCTTCAGATTTGTTGCTTACCACATTTACCTCCTTGTCTCCATCTGGTTTATCTCCATTTTTCTTTCAAGTCCAATAGTCTTTCTTTTTATGCCCTAGTTTCCCATAGTACCAGTAGTCGTTCAGTCCTCTTGATTGAGACCTCCTCCCCTTTGACTTTCCTCTTGATTTTCCATGATTTTTGAAATTATTTCCTCTCTCAGTCATTCTGACTCAACTTTGTGCATTCAAAGCACTTCCAAATGTAGATCCACCTAAAGATTTCCTACAAATTTCCTCACTCAAAATAACACTAATTACATCATCATATTTTAGGGTACTAGATCCAAGAATAGAATTACTCACAACCATTACCAAGCCATTCCAGCTTTCAGGTAAAGAACACAAAATCAAGAGAGCCCTAATTTCTTCATCAAAATTGACACCCATAGAAGATAACTAACTAGTAATAGTATTAAACTCATTTAAATTATCCAAAACAAATCCAAATTTTGTTATTTTCATATTAAATAAATGCTTCATGAGAAATACCTTGTTTGAAGTGGTGGCCTTTTCATAAAATTTTGGTAGGGTTTACATCAACTCTTTTGTCATCTTCACTTTTGTAATATTAAATGCCACTAATGGTGCCAGGCATAATTGAATGCTTCCAAGTGCTTTTCTATCCAAAATATCCCAGTCGTCATTTGACATAGATCGTTGATTCTTGGTTTTTCCTTCCAACATCTTTCCTAAATCCTTCTGATAAAGATAGTCTTCCATTTGCATCTTCCATAACTAAAATTTTTTCCCATTAAACTTGTCAACCCTTAGCTTACCCTCATTTACCATTGCTCCCACTCAATTGTGAGACTTTCCTACAAAGGATAACTGAGAAACAACCTTGCTCTGATACAACTTGTTAGGATTAAACCTTAGACAGAAATAATAATTACAAGAAAATATAATCAACATTAGAAAATAATAGATCATACAGAAAAGAATACAAGACACCAAGATTTAATGTGGTTCACCCAATTCTTGGACTATGTCCACCAAAATGTAAGTCCAATATTATTGTGATTGATTGATTACAACCTAATTATGATCTGTAATCCCTTATAGCTCAATACTGCCATAAAAACCAATTTTCGCATCACACATTATGAAAATGCCAAACCCTAAGATCTTTTATACAAGTAATTTTATGTTGCTCTAGGGAAGTATGTATAGTAATTCCCTGATTGGTCACCATAAACTTACACTCAAAGCTAACAAAATAGATAGTTTTATCCCATGACGAATGGTGTGAGAGATTTGATAGTTAGCAACTTTGTATTGGCCAACACTACAAGTTTTAGCATCACCCAAGATGGGGTAAAAAAATTAAAATGGAATCAGACCTCCATGAAAAAGTGAGAGAGGTTATTATAGGTCTCCACAACATAGTCCTGTACCACCCAGAATTGTATCCATACCTTGCACGAGCTCCAAGATATGCCCTGTCAAAGATTGCTACCCTATGGCATTTAGTAACTCTTAGGGACAATCTAGTTTAATGTGCCTGAAAATGTTTGAGCACTTAAGGAGATGGGATGAGCTTGGGGATAAGGTTTACTTAGCCATTTAGAGCTAACAAAATAGACAGTTTGATCCTATGATGAACAATGTGAGAGATTTGGCAGATGACACCTTTGTACTAGTCAACACTACAAGTTTCAACATCACTTGAGATGGGGCTGCTAAATCTAAATGGAATTGGATCTCCAAAATGAGAGAGGTTATTGTAGGTCTCCAAAATATGGTCCTATAGCACCAAGAATTGCATCCATACCTTCCATGAGCTTTGAGATATACCCCATCAAAGATTGCTACCTCATGGCATTTAGTGACTCTTAAGGATGATTCGATTTGACGTGCCCAAGAATGTTTGACCACTCAATGGGATGGGAGGAGCTTGGGGATAATGTTTACCCATCCATCTAGAGCTAACATAATAGATAATTCAATCCCATGACAAATGATGTGAGAGATTCAATAGCTGGCAACTTTGTATTGTCCAACACTAAAAACTTCAACATCACCCGAGATGGGGCCACAAAATCTAAATAGAATTGGATCTCCAAAAAGTGAGAGAAGTTATTGTAGGTCTCTACAACATTGTCCTATATCATCCAAAATTGCATCCATATCTCACATGAGCTCTGAGATATGCCCTGTCAAAGATTGTTGCCCTATGGCATTTCGTGACTCTTAGGGATGATTAGGTTCAACGTGCCTAAGAATGTTTAATCACTCAATAGATAGGAGGAGCTTGGGGCTAGGGTTTACCTTGCCACCTAGAGCTAATAGAATAGATAGTTTGATCTTATGATGAATGATGAGAGAGATTTCATAGCTGACACCTTTGTACTGGCCAATACTACAAATTTTAGCATCACCCAAGATGGGGCCAAAAAATAAAATGGAATCAAATCTATAGAAAGTGAATAAGGTTATTTTAGGTCTCCACAACATGGTCCTATAGCACTTAGAATTGCATCCATACCTTGCACGAGCTTTGAGATATGTCCCGTCAAAAAATTATTACCCTATGGCATTTAGTGACTCTTAGGGGCACTTCAGTTTGGCATGCCCGAGAATGTTTAGATGCTCAATAGGATGAGAAGAGCTTTGGGCTATGGTATAATTGACCACTTAGAGCTAACAAAATAGATAGTTCAATCTCACAATGAATAGTGAGAGAGATTTGGTAGTTAGCATCTTTGTATTGGCCAACACTACAAGTTTCAGCATCACCCGAGATGGGGCCAAAAAATCTAAATAGAATTGGATCTCCAAAAAGTGATAGAGTTTATTATAGGTCTCCACAACATGGCTCTAGAGCATCTAGAATCACATCCATACCTCATAGAAGCTTTGAGATGCACCTCATCAAAGATCGCTGCCCTATGGCATTTAGTGACTCTTATGGACGATTTGGTTCAGCATGCCTGAGAATGTTCAAGTAGTCAACAGGATGGGAGGGGCCTAGGGTTAGGGTTTACCTAGCCACTTGGATCTAATAGAAAAAATAGTTTGATCCCATGATTAACAGTGAGAGAGATTTGATAGCTAATACCTTTGTATTGACCAACACTACAAGTTTCAACATCACCTGAGATGGGGCCTCAAAATCTAAATGGAATCGGATCTCCAAAAAGAGAGAGAGGTTATTGTAGGTCTCTATAACATGGTCTTGTAGCACCTAGAATCGTATCCATACCATACACGAGCTCCTAGATATACCCCATCAAAAATCATTGCCCTATTGTATTTAGTGACTCTTAGGGATGATTTGGTTTAGTGTGCTTGAGAATGTTTGAGCACTCAAAAGGATGGAAGGAGCCTGGGGCTAGGTTTTACCTAGCCACCTAGAGCTAATTGAATAGACAATTTGATCCCATGATGAATAGTGAGAGAGATTCAATAGCTCACACCTTTGTACTGACCAACACTACAAATTTCAACATCACCCGAGATGTGGCCACAAAATCTAAATGGAATCAGATCTCCAAAAAGAAAGAGAGGTCATTTTAGGTCTTTGCAACATGGTCTTGTAGCACCCAAAATCATATCCATACTGCACATGAACTCCTAGATATACCCCCTCAAAGATTGCTGCCCTATGGTATTTAGTGACTCTTAGAGATGATTCAATTCAGCTTGCTTGAGAATGTTTGAGCACTTAATGGGATGGGAGGAGCTTGGGGCTAGGTTTTACCCAGCCACCTAGAGCTAATAGAATAAATAGTTTGATCTCATGATCAATGGTGAGAGAGATTCAATAGCTCACACCTTTGTACTAACCAACACTACAAGTTTCAACATCACTCAAGATGTGGACACAAAATTTAAATGAAATTAGATCTCCAAAATGAGAGAGAGGTTATTGTAGGTATCCACAACATGGTCCTGTATCACCTAAATTTTCATCCATAACTCACATGAGCTCCAAGATATGCCCCATCAAAGATCACTGCCCTATGGCATTTAGTGATTCTTAGGGATAATTGGGTCTGGCATGTCTAAGAACATTTGAGTGCTCAATGCAATGGGAGGAGCTTGGGACTAGGTTTTACCCATCCATCCAGAGCTAACAGAATAGATAGTTCGATCCCATGATAAATGGTGAGAGAGATTTGATAGCTGACAACTTTGTACTGGCCAACACTACAAATTTCAACATCGCCCGAGATGGGGACACAAAATCTAAATCTAGAATCATATCTCCAAAAGGTGAGCGAGGTTATTGTAGGTCTCTGCAACATAATGTTGTAGCACCTAGAATCATATCCATACCTCACATGAGCTCTAAGATATGCCCTATCAAAGGTCATTACCCTATGGCATTTAGTGATTCTTAGGGACAATTTGGTTTGGCGTGCCTAAGAATGTTCAAGTGCTCAATGGGATGGGAGGGTCTTGGAGCTAGGATTTACCTGGCCACCTAGAACTAACATAATAGATAGTTTGATCTCATGAAAAATGGTGATATAGATTTAGCAGCTGACACCTTTGTAATGGCCAACACTACAAGTTTCAACATTTCCTGAGATGGGGCTGCAAAATCTAAACAGAATTGGATCTCTAAAAACAAAGAGAGGTTATTATAGGTCTCCAAAACATGGTCTTGTAGCACCTAGAATCACGTCTATAACTTGCATGAGATTTGAGATATGCCTTTGTCAAAGATCACTGCTCTCTAGCATTTAGTGACTCTTAGGGACAATTCAATTCGGTGTGCCCGAGAATGTTCAAGTGCTCAATTGGATGGGAGGAGCTTGGGGCTAGGGTTTACCCAACCACCTAGAGCTAACATAATAGATAGTTTGATCCCATGAAAAATGGTGAGAGAGCTTTGTGTAATGCCCCGCCAAGGGATCCAAAAGAATTAACCTAAAGTTTCACTAAGTTTGCTAAACATTTTTTTTTTTTTTTAAAGTAAGAAAGTATGACATACACATCAAACAAATAGTAGTGGAAGCAATAACATGAAATCATCGACAAACATACATTGCAAGTTACATTTCTTAAAGATCCCAAGACGTTGAGTCATGTTTAAATTTAATTAATTCTAAGTCTAACAACTAACACATACATATAAAAGAATAATCAGAAACTCCAATGTCCATAATATACATTTGTTCCGAATGCTCCTTGGCAAATTAATTCGGAATGCTCAATCATCCACTATACATGTCACAGGGTATGAAAGGCTTAAAAGAATATACATATGTAAAGATCAAGATACAACATCCTCAAATCCATGATACAAAGTACAGTAAAAATATATGAAATTATTCACCATACATGATACATCCATACATCCATAATGATAAAACATTTATCATAAAATCTAACCATCCATCATACTAATCCAAGAACATAGTGTAGATAATTGGCAATCACGAAAACTCCAGCCACGGTGACCACGGAACAGATCTCAATGGTAAGAGTAAAAGCACTACCACCCGACCGCGTGGAACCTAAATGGTCCACTCCCACCGCGCTGAGGAGATAGTCTCAAGTCCCAAATAGGATAACAAAACCTATAATCATAAATACTCTCTAAGTCCAGGAAATCCTATAGTATACTAACTCAAGGGTTCCTAAAAAGATCGACATCTATATCCCAGAGGTACCACAAGACACGTAGGAAACCTAATATGCAAGCGGGAAAGTGTCATCGCAAAAGTCATGTAGAAGTTACCCGAGCAATCCCTTAGGAATCCTGGGTCCCTACTGATCCTGCGGCCACTAGTATCCTCTCGTACTGACGAGGCATACTATGGAATGCAAGGTTGTAACCAAGCGTCCTCTCTACCCCATCCTAGTCTGTACTAGCACTCATGGCATGGGAGAGAACATACAATTATCTTGTTAGGTTCATTTTCTCTCATTTAGTGTAAATGTTTTCACTTATTAACAACGACTTACAATGGGTTTCTCAAGGCAGCCTCTTAGGGCTCCAACCCCCATTGCAAGCCACTTCCCGACTCTACACATAGATAACCTACCCTAGCTCATGAACTCGTAAATCAAGAATCATAATAACACCATCTCAGTCCTATACGAGCAACTGAAAATATCATAAAAAGATAATCCACAAAATATATCAGTTCTTCATGAGCAACAGATAACATCAAATAGTAATCATGTAATCACGAAAGTTCTCTATCAGCAACTGAAGGCATCAATGACAAGTCACAAAATCCAATGGTTCTCTAATGAGCTACCAGAAAGTAATACAAGTATAACTGATCGAGACTCATAAATGGTTATCAAATATAACTGATCGAGACTCAAAAATGGTTAAGTTAGGTATTCTCAAATACATACACCTCAGCTTCACACAAAGAAACCAGAAAGCAATCACAAACAGTAAACACAATCATGTCATAGAGTACTTCATCACATTACCATGGTCGGGTTAAGAAAGATCGAGAACAAATCATCAAGACATCACATTCACAACCCCGAGCCTCTGGTAACAACCTGAACTGGTCAACGCTAAACCAACCCCAAAACATTCAAAGTACAAAGACAACATCAAAGTCTCAGAGATTGGATCTGAAAGTATATTATTTAAGTTAAGGTAAGGTTTGTGTTTCAGTTTAATGTCGAATTCAAGTAACAAAGTTTTCATATTTACCCCCCTTACGATTAACCCTTTCTATAATAACTTCCATTAAGTCAATATCCAAATTTATAATTTAGTCAAATAAAATTCATTATTAATTAACTTAATTAAACTAATTTTAATTAAATTAATCAATATTCATTAGATCTAATTACTTATTTTAATCCAACTAATAATTGTTAATTTATTAATATTTAAGCAAAATTATTAATAAATTAAAATCTACAACTATATCTATGAAATTAATATTTATTTATTAAATATTTAAAAAGTTTAATCTATTATAAAAATTGAATATATATTATAATTTTATTATTTAAAATTTTTAAATAAATAAAATTTGTTTTTTTATAATTTAAAAAAAAAAATTATAAAAAAAAATAAAAAACGAAAAACAAAGTTTTATATTTTATTTTCTAACTCTCCACGTTTATAGCCCGTCGGCTTTGGCCGCAGGCCTGCTGTCGCAGGGCCTGCGGCGGCAGGTACTTTGTACCTGCCGTCACAGTACCTACGACGCAGGTACTGTCGGCCTACCGACAGTGGGGGTAAGGTACGGGGTGATTCCCTCCCCCCCCACTAAATATTATTATATATATATATTTTTTTATATTTTATTTTATTTTATTTTAATATAAATAAAATAAGTTTTATTTTAAAAATTAGTTTTGTTTAATTTTTAATAAAAAACAATTTCTTCCAAAGGCTAAATATGTAATATATAAATATATATATATTTATATATATATTTATTTTTTTATTAATTTATCTAGAACTTTTCAATTTCATTAAAACAAAACCCTTATTAAATTAGATCTTAATTTCTAAATCAAGAAAACAATAGTTCTAATTAATTCATCCAGTCTCCATGGATACAGAAATTATTGACGAATAATTAATAAATTCACAATATTGAAAGCTTAAAACTTTCATCACAGAGAATTCAGATCTACAAACCCCAGACACGAAGAAGGCAGGAAGGGATAATTGCATATTTAATGGATAAAAACACAAGACCCTACCTGATCCTGATGCTATTATGCAATCTCCAGGAACTGTATGCGAATTCGCTCCTCTCAATAACCTTCCCCTTCAAGACTTTCTTCGTATCAGCCTTCTGAAATTTGCTTCCAAAATTTGTCCCCCAAAAATTCCCGTCCAAATTCCTCTCTCCAAAAATGAACCCCCAAAGTTGTGATAAGCAAATTCTCCTCAATTCGGGGCACTAATTGTGCGTTTACCCGAGAAGACTCTTTGCACAACTCAGTTAACTCCAAATTAACTTTTATTATCTTTTCTAATTCTTTTGCATTCAACTTTCATGCACATTAAGTTGAATGATTAAATAACTTTATTTAAAATTTCACTTGACTTCAATTGTTAATTAATTTATTACTTTAAATCTTATGTGCACTTTTAAGAAATTAAAATAACATTATTAATTTTTATAATTTAATCTTTTAATTTAATTCTTATATTTAACTCATGTTTAGATCATGCGATCTAGAATTCTTAATAAATTAATATCTTTCAACTTTTTAATTTATTTTAGAATTTAATTGATAACATATTTAATTAATTTAAATAACAATAATATTTAGCATTTATTTAAAAATGAACTCCAAATATATTATTATTAAATTAAATAAGTATTATCCTGTTCTAAGTATATCTTGAACTTTAATTTCCAACTTTAATTCTTTTATTTAATTAATTAGTTAATTAATTAAATATAAAGATATCATAATAATTCCTTATTAAATTAAATCATTAATTAGTCTTTTTAATTAGACTTAATTAATAGAAAATACACCAAGGACTCATAAAGCAACATACGAAAACCCATCATAGAAAAATACATACCAAATCAAACAAAAAGGGTTATAATCAGGAAATTACATCATTTGATGCATTCGGAGGGCACTTAACTTAGATACTTGTCCTAATTATCAATTAGGACAATTGGCTAAAGGGTTTAGGATTTGGACTTAAGAGTTTATCTCCCCTCTCTTACCATTGAGACAGTGCGATAAGGTACGCTCATCCTGACAATTCAGGGAAGTCGATACCCGGTACCTGCAACCTGCATAAAATCCACGCATGTACAAACACAATGTTCTAAGCTAAACAGGCAATGGCAGGAAGTGGTGCATCGTGTAGATCCCGACTAGCAGGTGACTACAACTCCCTTCCTTAACCATATCAGAAACACCATACATAAGTAAAACAACACGCACACCATACACATGCAGTATGGGGTAAGTATCCATAAGAGGCACATGAAATAATAAGCCATCTAACTAATCATCATCGATAACTAAAACCATTGAATAATCATCATACATGCACGAAATATAGAGTACCAAGTAATCTCATCATATAATAAACTGAGTGTAAACATCCTCTGATAATCTCTAAAATAATGATACTACTCATCAAACATAAATTGGCCTAAAAGAGTTTGGCAATCATATCATAAATGTAGCTCGAAAAATGTAAACTAGGGGCAGGCACTACACTTTGGTAGCTGACACCTTTGTACTAGCCAACACTACGATTTTTAGCATCACTTGAGATGGGGCCACAAAATCTAAACAAAATTAGATCTCCAAAAAGTGAGAGAGGTTATTATGCAAAATTGTAAAAGTTGTAAAAGTTTCTTAAAAATGCAAATTTGACTAGAAACCTTCTAACCTTCAAAAATATGTTTCCCATGCTTATGTACCCAAGCATGGATAGTTACAACTTCCCAAAATTTCATTTGTAACCTTTTTGTAAAAATTACAAAAGTTGCTCAAGCAATGTTTTGAGCAACATTGCAACTTTTGAGCAATTTTTGCTCTTTACATATTTAGGTCAAATGGGTCAATCTAGGACTATTCTAGGACCCTAGTTAATATTTTTAGGCCCTATTAGGTAACCAAATACCTTAGTTTCTCATGAATATTGAAAGGAGATGAATAAGCAATTGGCTACTAGCTACAGATATTTCAAAGAGATTGAAAATAATATATATTATTCTTTCTAGAAAAGTGAGGTACCGATTCTAAAAATAAGATTGAAATGATCCCCATTGGTGACATGGCCAAGAAGTACCTTTTTAATACAATGACCAATAGTTGGCCTGACTCCCCATGCCTTCTCATTCATACAGAGGAAAGCTTAATATACAAAGGAATATATATAAAGGAATTTTGGCTACATCTATTAAATACATAGAGGAAGATATAGAAAACCTTCTTAATAGAGGGATTAATCTGAGATAAAAGGACATTTCAAAAGAAAATGGTTATCTTGGTGCCATCTAGGGTATGCCAATTACTTAGGATGAAGAGACAAAATGTATAGCTATTGGGAAAGAGCGCACATGTACATAGACACAAAAATTTTAGATAGAGAAGTAACAAGTGCTATAGAATTATCCATGGAGCAATGTGAAGTGAAGCCTCAAATTGTCTCATTAGTAGGCAAAGAATTTGGTCACACACTTCATTCCAAAACCACAAATGTTTCAATTAGAAATGCCTATTCATCAATGGCCTTGCATTTACAAGACTTGGGAAGCCAGGATACTCAAGCTGGCCATGATCCCTCAATGTTCTCATCGAAATATATTATTGATCTTAATAGAACAACAAAAAGCTCATTGCCACCTTTAAATGGAGACTTGAGTTTAAATGGAGATTTTCAATTCCCAAACATGTCCTAGTTAGGTAGATGACTGGTGCAGGAGCACCCACTCTAGACTCATCAAAGAAGGCACCTAAGGATCTTAGATAGTTCACTTAGGATAGCTTGGCACATTGATCCAGTTGTAAGGCCTAGTTCTAGGATTAGACAATAGCATGAAATTTTTGTGTGTGTGGATAATCCATGAACCTACATTAGAGCTTCTAAAAGAGTGCAACTCACTTGATCCTATTAGTATGCAACAATCCTCATTTGGTGCAATGTTAGTATTATCTATCAACCAAAAAAATCTATGAACCGTAGACTCACCTTCCTTATCTAGACCCATTGTAGTGTTACACAATTGGACGATGGATTTTGTAGCTATCAATATTGCTCCATCTTTTTACTTTAGTTCTTCATGAGCTAAGGCTCTTTTGATGCATGTGCATGTACCATTGTGCTCTCCCTTTCCATAACTAGCCTCTATAAAGTCCACATATATTGAAATCTAGACAACTTGTGCATCCTGCTCAACCAATAGGACATTTGTGCATTCTTGAATTGAGATGTGCAATTGTCTAATGAAATAATGTGTCAATGATATGGTATGCTCCTGTTAACCAAATTTCCATAAAATAGTTTTAAAAACCATGTACAAACTCTGTAGAATGTGATTGATCATCGCTGATCTAAAAATGGTACTCCCTCAAAATCTTCCTATCATCATCTGTACTTGTAGGTGAATGCATGAATGTTATGTGAACAAATATGGAAACCTATTGAGAAGTATAATACTTTTCTTACACCTCATTTTGTGTTTGTAGTGTGTAGTTCTTGTGAAGTCTACAACCAAAACAGTGGTACCCAGTGGAAAGGTATCCTTGTACAACTTGAATTGCAAATTTAGCCATCGAGCTCTATGTGTATGCCTTACATACTCATAAATAATATTTTCATAAAAAATATTCATGAACTCATACACTAAAATATTTTCAATGAATAAATCATATTTGTACCCTATTTCCCATCTTTTAGAGCATATGTCACTATCTTATATTTTTTGTAATCTACAATTTCATTTCCAATTGCATGTGTACAATCCATATGTTTACAAGTTGATAAAAGTTGCAAATAATGACAAAATAAGAATATACCATCCAAGCATGATGTCTTGTAAAAATTTTGGCTGTCCCTTATATTCACATAAAATGTTGGATATGAATTACCTTGAAGATCTAGGTGGCTCATTCATGTCACAATCCTACAAAACAAACTTAGAATGCAAAAATGCACATTTATGCCTAAAAACATCAAAGTGGTTAGAAAATTCAACATGTATCCTACAAAAAAAAGTTATGCATGTGTGATTTATCTTCACATAAAAAGGTTTACTGATCTCAAATAATATTTGACTTATTTGAATTTGAGGATACATACCAATAAATTTTGCAAAAAATTGTGTTTGAGTTGAGTCCAAAATATATTTCGCATGTGGGTCACAATTTTGGCTACCAATCCTCCTTCTTACAACATCTCTTTGATTAGTGGAAACACATGTTATTTGTCCAAAAATCTTTGATCAATGATTTCAAAGCTTCACTAATTTCTTTATCCTTTCATGGTAGTCTACTGCTAAATGTCCATAACTCATTTTTTGTTGGATCTTCCAAATTCTCATGCCTTAGCATGGCTCTCCTTAGAGTACCTCTAACAATTTTCAATGTTTTTCTTCTCTTTCTCATGAGTCAAGCTTTCTTCATTTAGGTACATACTATTGTCAATGTAGGTACTCATCTTGTCATATTACTATCTTTGGTGCATGATTTAGAACCCACTTTGTCATAAGCACTCATTATATTATTTACAATGTTTTTTTCATTTGAACCATCCATCGTTCTTAGCTCAAGAATCTTCATGATAGGCCTAAATTTTAAATTCCTCATCATTTCAAAAAATAATTGACATTGAATTGTGATATTTAATTCTTCAAAGAATAATCTCCACATATTATTAACTTTTCTTTGACAACTACACTTGCTAATCTTGTCAAGCATTGATTTCAAAATGTTAGTAGCAATATCAATCAAATATTTTGATCTTCTAAAATGAATTCTAGAAGGTGTTAGCATCTCTTCTATTCCCTCAACATTTTGAACATCAACATAAGGTTGAGTGCTTTGTGTACCTTGAACCGAAGATGATGTGTCTTGGTAATAAGATATAAAAGATGGAATATCACCTACTTGATATGTTGATGTTGTGTCTTCAATATGTCATGATGGAGTGTGTACATTGTCAGATGTACAAATTAGCATCTCTTCAACATGAGATGATTATATGAATCCAACATTGGAAGATGGTGTAGCTTCACACTTGAATTGTCTTCTTGAGTATAATAGTCTCATTCGTTCTCTTTGTATTTTCAATTCTTCCTCTTTGTTTTCTTGTATCAGTGGTTCTTGTTCATCTTGAAAAGAAAATTCTTCATTATTGCTTTGCAATTTTCTTTGTTCACATAGTAGTTTCATTTTATCTCTTTTAATTGTCAAATCTCTTTTCCTCTCTTCCATTATTTGTGTTTTTGATTTCTTCCTCGGCATGATGATGATTTCTATATATCAAATTATTCAAACACCTAAATTACTTACAATTTGTAAATTACAAATCATTCAAATACATATACAAATTACAATTATTTCAATGAATACACAATATTTATTAAACAACTTTTCAAATTTCTAACCATTTCCAAATAACAATTCATTCATTTGAACATACAAATTTCAATGAATTCATTATATATTAAACAACTTGTCAAATTATAATCAAATTTGTCTCTATATAGTAACAAAGAATATTTAAAAAGGACTATACTAACCTTTTCTATAGAAATAATATTCAAAAAGCCTTCAAATAGTGTATCCAATGATTGAATTTTGTGTTTGATAGCTTCAAATAGAATGAAAGAATGTTGAAAAGGCTTTCAAATAGTGTATCCAATGATTGAAAATGGTGTTTGCTAACTTCCAATAGTGTGAAACCCATGTTTTCTATTGGAACAATAGAACACACAACAAACAAAAATAGAATACGGATCAGTAGGGACCCAAACTTTTGTTATAACCATTTTTTGGTATTTTTTATATAGTGTGTATGCCATCTAAAGCATGTGTGCACTATATTGCATAAGAACTATGTGAAAAATTATCCCTCCATATCCCACCCTCCCACATCCCCTACTCTCTCTCTCTTTCTCCCTACTTTCTCTCTCACTCACTTTGTCTTCTCCCATCCCCTACTATCTCTCTCTCTCTCTCTCTCTCTCTCTCTCTCATCCCCTACTCTCTCTCTCACACACCCACACACTCCCATCCCCCCTCTCTCCCTCTCCCTCTCTCTCACACATACTGTCATCCCCCTTCACTCTCTCTTGCTCTCCCTCTCCCACTCCCTCTCCCATAGCCTAATCTTCCTCTCACTCTCTATCCCATCCCCTACTCTCTCTCTCTCACACACAAACACACACACACACACTCTCTCTCTCTCTCTCTCTCTCTCACACACACACACACACACACACACACACACACAAACACACACACACCCTCTCCCACTCCCTCTCCCATTCCATACTCTCTCTTGCTCTCACTCTCCCATCCCCTACTCTCTCTCTCGCTCTCTCTCTCTCTCTCTCTCTCTCTCTCTCTCTCTCTCTCTCTCTCCCCCCCCCCCTCCCCCACTCCCACTCCCTCTCCTACTACCTACTTTCTCTCACTCTCTCTCCCATCCCCTACTCTCTCTCATTCTCCCACCCCCCACTCTCTCTCTTATACTCTCTCTCCCAGCCCTTATTCTCTCTCTCCCACCCCCTACTCTCTCATTCTCTCTCTCTCTCTCCCACCCCCTCTCTCTCTCCCACTCCCTCTCCCATTGCCTACTCTCTCTCTCTCACATCCCCTACTCTCTCTCTCTCACTCCCTCTCTCTCCCATCCCCTGCTCTCTCACTCTCTCCCACCCCCTACTCTCTCTCTCACTCTCTCTCCCCCTCTCTACTCTCTCTCTCCCCCATCTCCTACTCTCTCTCTCCCAACCCCCTCTTCTCTCTCACACACCCACACTCTCATCCCTTGCTCTCTCCCTCTCCCTCTCTCTCACTCTCCCTCTCCCACTCCCTCTCCCACCACCTACTCTCTCTCTCTCACTCACACACACTCTCTCATTCTCTCACCCCTTGCTCTCTCTCTCTCTCTCTCTCTCCCATCCCTTACTCTCTTCCATTGCCTACTCTCTCTCTCACTCTCTCTCCCCCATCCCCTACTCTATCACTTTCACTCTCTCTCCTCTCCCATCCCCTACTCTCTCTCTCTCACAATCCCATCCCTCCTTTCTCTCACTCTCACTCTCCCACTCCCTCTACCACTGTCTACTCTCTCTCTATCACTCTCTCTTCCATCCCCTACTCTCTCCCTCCCTAATTCTCCCACCCCCTGTTCTCTCTCTCTCTCTCTCTCTCTCTCTCTCTCTCTCTCTCTCTCTCTCTCTCTCTCTCTCTCTCCCATCCCCTAGATCAATCCAGCTTTGATCTTAAAAAAATTGTTCATCACCTATGTTCTAGGACTGCCCATCTAATATTTCAAGTATCAATTTAGTATTTCATAGTAATGTTATTGTGTAAGTTAAGGCTTAGGACTTCAATGATACTATGATTACAGAGCTTACCATGACAATAATTCATGAAACTATATCAGAGGAAAGAACTATTGGCTCTCTCTCTCTCTCTCCCACCCCCTACTCTCTCTCTCCCATCCCCTCTCTCTCTCTCTCTCACTCACTCTCCTTCTCCCATTCCCTCTCCCACCACCTACTCTCTATCTCACATCCCCTATTCTCTCTCTCCCATACCCTACTCTCTCTCTCTCCCACCCCCTACTCTCTCTCCCTCTTTACTCTCTCACTCTCTCTCTCTCTCTCTCTCACCCCCTACTATCTCTCACACCAACACTCCCATCCCCCCCCTCTCTCTCTCTCTCTCTCTCTCTCTCTCCCTCTCTCTCTCTCTCTCCCTCCTTCTCTCCCTCTCCCTCTCCCTCTCTCACTCTCCCTCTCTCACTCCCTCTCCCACTACCTACTCTCTCTCCCACTTACACTCTCTCTCTCATCCCCTACTCTCTCTCTCTCTCTCTCTCTCTGACATTATCCCACCCCCTACTCTCTCTTTCTCCCATCATCTACTCTCTCTCTCTCTCTCACCCTCTACTCTCTCTCTCTCTCTCTCTCTCACACACACACACACACACACACACACACACTCCCATCCCCCCACTCTCTCTCCCTCTATCTATCTCCCACTCCCTCTCGCACTCCCTCTCCCACAACCTACTTTCTCTCTCACTCACACACACTCTCTCTCTCCCATCCCCTACTCTCTCTCACACACATAGACTCCCATCCCTCTCTCAAATACCCTTTTCTCTCTCTCCTTCCTCTTCGTCTCTCACTCCCGCCCCCCCCCTCTCTCTCTCTCTCTTCTCCCATCACCTACTCTCTCTCTCTCTCTACCCCATCTCCTACTCTCTATTTCTCCACTAAAGCATATACATGCTATAAAGGTTTGAATTTAAAAATTCTTTAAATAGTGTGTGCACGCTATAGCACATGTGCACTATTGAGTGCACATGCTATTTAAAGCTTTGGATTCTACCAAGCCTAAGGCTTGGTTTTCCCTTGGTGATCCAACCCAAAGGTTTGGAGTCTCTAAACTAGTCTAAGATTTGTTTTTCTAAAAACAAACAAAAAATGATTGATTTTTCTTGTGTGCTTTCCTTCAATTTTTCTCATGGTTGAGCATCGATAAAATTAGGTTACATGACATTGTAGGTTTCTGTGTTAGTTATATAACCATATAATGTATTTATTATTTCAACTATTTCAAGCCTTTCAACTATAATTTCTTTTGAATGTATGTCCATTTTCTATCAAAAATTAATGCGTACTAATTGAGCTGTAGATTTTAGCTCATTCATTGAATTTCACAACTTAGTTTTTAAGAAAAAAGACTCCATTTTACACACTTTGAAAAAAAGAAGTTTTGATTTTAGATTAGTTTTCAATCATTTCTAGGAGGAGCACGTAGATATTTCATGTTTTTGGGATGTGTCCAATTAAAAAATTCATAAAAAAAAAATACACATTATAGAATTACTGAAAAAATCTATGATAAACTACACAACATTAGTTAACTTTTGACTAGAGCGATTAAATAATTAAAAAAAAAAAAAGTTAAAGTTTTAGGGGGGCCAAACTTTGTACTATGTTATGTTTTGTCTAAATAAATAGTACCACTTTTTGTGGCCCCCTTTTTTGAGGACCTAAAACTAAACAATTTTGAAAAACAATTAGTAGTTTAGAAACTAGATTCAAAGGACTACTACTTTTTTTTTTTTTCATATCTTAAAATTTTGAGAGTAACTATCTTCAAATTCTTGTTAAAGTTTAGAAATCATTGATTTTGGAAAAAATGTGGCCACTTATAACCCCCTTTTGGCACCACAACTTGGTGCACTTACCCTACAACCATATATTCAATTTGAATTCTTATGAAAATGCAAACCTATAAAGAGGAAGATGATGTTGTTGCTGAGAATCCATAGGCTTAAAGATGTTGATGATGCAAGTTTTCTAGAAAAGAATTATTAGAATGATTTAGAATCACTGAGAGGGTGTGTGTATGGGGGGGGGGAGGAGGTGGCTCAGTTATCCTTGAGTCGAGATGTACTGATTGAACTTTGAATAGTTCAAGAAATATTAGATCTAATCATTAAGTAGCTCAGTCTCTATAGAAATATATTAGTAAGTTAAAACTTTTTGACCATTGCCCCAATCATAAAAAACTTGCAGAATGTAAAACATTAACAATAAAACATCTCAAATAACATCCACACAAGTATGACACTAGGAGTTAGCATGGAAACCCAATTTGGGGAGAAACTACTAGCAACATGTGACCAATTTCTCAATCTTCTAAAGTGAGCTCTATTAGGATCCAATCTTGTTAAAGGTTAAAATGCACACTGTTAGGTGTGACCCTATTAAAGGATTTAATCACCTTGTTAGAAGTGGCCTTGCTAGAGGACTTAAGAAAATTCTATTAGAATGTCACCTTGACTAAAGGATTTACATATGACTGTTAGGTCAACCTTGATTAAAGAATTTTTAATTGATAAAATTCTTAGAAAGTAATACTAGGTTGATTTGAATAAATACAAATCACTTTACAAATATAGACCACAAATTTTTTCTAGCAACTAACTCATTGACTGGCCTCCATTATCATCTTTATCACTGATTTTCTTAGAAATCCTTCAAGAAATCACTCTCCACCTCAACACTTCACTATTCAACCTTCTCCTCAAATTTTTCAATCAAAAAATAATCCAACCTCATTAGGTTAGCACTTGTGCCTCCTTAAATAGGTAGCTTGATCCTTTTTTCCTTAAACACCACCATTGATCTTAGGGTTTGGACAAATTCATTGAATCCTTCCATCTTTTCATTTTCTACTTCCTCTTCTATAAACTTCTCCAAACTTATCATTGAATCCATGTACAAAAATTCTCAAACATAGTTTCCCTTGCATTAAATGTTCTAGCTTATCAATTCTTATCTTCAACACAATTTCCATATTCTAAGAATTTAACAATGTTAGCTAGGAAATTCAATTCCTACATATACTATAAAATGTTGTCACTCAGCCAACATTGTGTTCCTTGGCCTCATTCATCACTAGATAACTCGGTCATCACTATACTAACTTAATTGGCTTATGCTATCCTCACTCAGTCCATATACGGTCATTCAATCAGACTCTTTTGTTACTCTATCTTTTATTGATGCTCAGTCAACACACAATTTCTCATTTTCAATTGGTTTCTTAGTTGATACCAACATAGCTCAGCTTTAATTATAAGTTCCTTAATCTTTTTCATTGAAGCTTGGTTAAGCCTAAATATTTATCCTTTATTAATCATCTCTTCTAGGATTTAACACAACTATCTTCTCCACTTAGTATTATGATTAAACAACACATTATCATGCCAAAGTCTGACTGATCAAGTACACATTATACTTCCACATAACTCAATCTTTCCACTTCATCAGTCATCTTGATATGACACTCTAATTAGGTAGCAATTGTCTCATTAATAAGCCTTGGCATCAATGGAAACACAAAAATTGTTCCAATTGTAGTTCCAAAAATCAGCCTCTTTGGCATTGATGGAAACACCTCTACTTAGCATGCAATCCAAATGTGCGTCAAGAAGCTTCCTCTATGTTTAGTATCAGATCTTCATTAATATCCTTACTTTCATTCTAATTCTCATCTCATTGTCTAATGATTTCCCTTTTTAGTTTTATTCTTATTTTCATTCATGCAACTTTGATATGCAACACATAGACTCTCTCTATCATATCAGAACATGATATCTAGTTCCCTAATTGACATACAACTCCCAAACTTCTAAATTTATTGATTGATGGTAACACCTTTCACCAATATCTATCTGTATGAAATCTCCTTCTTTCCAACATCTATTTCTATTTTCTTCCTCATATGGTAACTATATACTCAATTTCATTCTTTGTCACTATTGATGGTAACTCTATATTCTCCCTCTTTTTGACAATAATGCCAAAGACAATTCCATAACATCCAAATATCACTTCCATACTCAAGTATCAAAAGGATACTTCAACATCTTCAGTTACCTATGACTCATACATCATCAATGTGTAGATATATCTTGGTCATTTCTCTAAACTAAGTTCTTTTGCTATCATCTTTCCTTATGACTGATTCAACATCTTGTGCTACTCACTTCATAACTTTAGGAAAATCCTAAAGTGTGACCTTTTGCACCAAATTGTAATATATTCTAATCAATAGATTTGTCAAAGACCTCCATCTTAGCTTAAGCAGCCTCAGTTAGGGGAATCACCCCTAGTTTACCTCTCAGATATTCATGTGCATTCTTAGGTAGATCTTTTATGAATATATCAATAATATATTCCTTTGTATTCACATACTCCATTTTCACTTCTTTATCTTGTATCAACTCTCTCTAGTAGTGATACTTGATAGCAATATGCTTAGTTTTTCTATGCATCACAAGATTTTTTATAACTATAGGTTCAGTGATCTCTTCCTTCATCCCTTTCAACAATTTATTGATCCATACTATAGTAGAGCAATTAACTGCTGCAACTACATATTCAACTTCAACTATGGATTGGAAGAAATATTTTTCCTTCTTTCTTTTCCATGAAACTATTCTCATTCCCAGAAAGAAAGCTCAACCACTTGTACTTTTCTTGTCATCAACATTTTCGGCCCAATCTACATCAATATATACTTTCAATCTAAACTTTTCATTCTTCTTGTAATACAATCCATAATACTATGTTCCTTTCAAACATCTTAATGCTATTTTAGCATCCATCATATTATTTCCCTTAGGATTTGAAAAAATATAGCAACAATCCAAAATTTCTAGTGCAACATCTATTCTACTATGAATAACATATTGTAACTTTCCAACCATTGATCTATATAAACTTTTATTTACATTAGCATAGTCATCATTCTTTGAAAGTTTATGTCTAGTAGCCATGGGTGTTCCAACTGGTCTTGAGTCTTCTATAAAAAAAGTTTTCAATATCTCCTTGATATACTTTGATTGAGTAATGTAGATACATTTCTTCATTTTATGCACTTGTAAGAAAACAAAAAAATTGATCTCTCTAAACATAGACATCTCAAGATTTTGTCACATTTGATCTACAAATGACTTGCACAATGTATCTTTTCATCCAAATACGATAGCATCTACAAAATATTTTAGCCAAAAGTATCTCTTTTTCAGATTTAGTCTTCATGTATAGATTTCTATTATCATTAGTCCTTGCAAAATCAATCTTTACCAAATGTGTATGGAATATTTCATACCATGCTCTAGGGTCTTGTTTCAATCCATACAAAGTTTTTTGTAACATACATAACATACCACTTCTATTTGGGTCAAAATCCTTTATGATGTTTAATGTAGATGACTTCTTCCAAAATTTCATTGAGAAATGTATACTTGACATCCATCTTCTATAGTTTGAATACTTTGTAAGAAAAATATGTAAGCAAGGTCCTTACTCCTTCCAATCTTGCAACATGGAAAAATGTCTCCCCATATTCAATACCTTCTTCTTGTGCATATCCCTTACAAATAAGGCTTTCTTTGTTTTCTGTGACTTCACCTTTCTCATTTAGTGTGTTTTTGAATACCCATTTTGTTCTAATAACATTCTTGACTTTTGGTCTAGGGACCAGTGACCAAGTCTTTTTCTTCTCTATCTACGTAATCTCTTCATCCGTTGCTTGGATCCAATGTTCATTATCCAAGGCATTCTTAAATAATTTGGGATCAAATAAATAGAGTAAAAATGTGTCACTTCATAGAGGCCTTTATATACAGGCACTCCTAGTGTACCTTCAATACATTGAATCGAATACATATTGATATTTTGATCATACTCTTTCTACTCTACAGTTGTCCGTGTGCTTGAGTTCTTTGATCTTGGATGAATTTTTCCCTAAGGAAAATTCTTACATGGTATTAGAGTTTTGAGAATTTCTCTTCACATAGTCATTCGAGACCATTGATTACTTTAACACCTAGACCAGATCCAGAGTACCGCAAAAATTGGGAGCACCTAGAGAAAAAATAGACCTCACCATTGTGTTTGCAACATTGATTCATTGCAAATCAGCTATCCTACACCAAAGTCAATTGTGAGGCAATTTTTTTTTGCAAATTGGCACCCGAAGGCCTGATTTGCAGCTTGGGTGTGATCATTTTCAAATCTATTTAATTATTTTTCACATCTGATAATTCTCTTCTCTTTTGGACAGAATTTTCAAAAAAATTCAGCCAAGTGGCCCAGTAGAGAATTTTTTTTTGTACAGGCATCAGGTAGTGATACCCCGACCCTTTCCCCCTTAAAAACTTTTTATTCTATTGTAGGAATATTTTTTACTATACAAATTTTCCATCGGTAGCTTGCATATACCCTCCATACTAGCTTACGTCTACCAGCCGAGCATGGCTCATGAAACCGCCGATTGCTTTTTCAACTTCTAGCTAAGCATCCACTGGCCCTGCCAAGCTCTGAGTTTATGACTATGGAGATAATTTTTTAAATAGAGAAACCTTTTTCATTTCCCATCAATGTGGAATAAAGATCTTATTCTCTACCAGTCATAAAACTATTCCTAGCATTGCAAAGAAATTTTGGCAGTGCATTTGAAACCCCCAGTGATGATGAATATTATCTGGCACCAATGAAAGTTTTTTAATCACTGTAGAATGTTATTTGAAGACTCTGACATCAAAAAGTTCAACCCCCACTAGAATTCATTGTGCCACACATCATTATATAGGCTCGCCACTATAGTACATGTGGTGCTTACATGGCCTGGCCCCTGTACACATGTGTAGAAAATCTACCAGTACTTTGCAAGCCAAGTTAGTAGTGACTAAGACACAATAGCTTGTGCCCCATTGGATACCATACAATGCAGGATCAGATTTTCCATATGTTGACTCAGCCCTTTTTTTATTTTTTTGTACTGTATGACTGTGACACATCATCCAAGCAACTATTTTTTTGTTGATGTCATCTAGACAAGAGGTTAAATTTGATGGTCATTTGACCATCATTCCCAGGCATTTTAAAACTGTAGTAATGACCATTTGACCATCAAATTTAAGTTTGTTGTTTTCTACCCAAACTCGTCTTCATATGCATTTTTGATTTGGTAGCTCGACATTGAGAGGCTATAACTCAATCATTTAGACTCCACATCGGGTGCAATTTTTTTTTGATTTTGGGTAAAAAATTTTGAAATTTTTAGTGGTGGTGTTCTTTTATGGTTTTAGTGCAAGGATTTGTTAGAAATTGCATTTTTTGGTGACTATACCTATTTAATCCTACATTTTGCAACTTGAAACACTTTGTATGGGCTCATTTGGACACATTTTAATGTTCAATTTTTTTGAAAGTGCATTATTTCTCATCCACTTTCTAGATCTACATTTAGATTATAGGGTTGTGTGGACAAAAATCTCACTTTTAGACTTAGAACCTTTTCTGCATTGTAATGCTCTAATTACTTTCCAAAATTGTTGTGCCTTTTGATTGAGTGAAAAGGGGGGTTCTGTATTGTGTTTTTGTCTCTCTCTTTTGTGTGCTCTTTTCATTTTTTGCATCATGGGTTCACCTAAATGTCCACTTCTAACTTCATGTAATTATTCTACATGGAAAGATATTGCATGGAGTAGATTAATGGAAAAAGGTTTAAGTCTTTATGTTGATGGTTCAATTCCCAAAAACACTAATGCTACAACACTCATTGATGGGAAAAAACAAGACCAATAGACTTTAGGAATGACTAGGAATTGTGTATATAGACATCTCTTCTTCCACATTTCCAGTTCCAAGGAATCCAAACCTGCGTGGGACAAACTTGAATCATTGTATGGTAAGGTGGACAAGGAAAAGGGTTTTCAAATTAAGAATAATCTACTTCTATTAGATCGAAAGAACTTTGACACAATTCAGGATTACATCAACGAAGCCAATAAGTATAGGGTACTACTTAAAGATTGTGGAAATCCCATGAAGGATGAAAAGTTGATTCATCACATCCTAAAGAGGCCACCTTTTGAGTATGCTTCCTTTGTTTTGAGTTATCATACTCAAGGTTAACCATGGAAAGTGCTTTCCAGAAGCCTACATTTGATACTTTTGTAGAGATGTTGATTCTTGAACAATCTCACTTGATAGATTTGGGACTTCTCATGACATCAAAGGCCAAAGCATTGGTAGTTAGTGATGAGAACCACTCAAGTCAAGGAGGGAAAAGTTCTAACAACAACAAGAAGCAGTGGAAAAAAAAGTCACAATCTAAGACACAATAATCCTCCTCACAATAAGGAAATTCTTCTTCCAAAAAGAAGGGAAGTAATGAAAAGAAGGAAAAACCTTTTTGTGCATATTGCAAAAAACCAAATCATGATGAGCATCATTGCAAGACTAAGAGAATTGATGAGTTGGAAAACCTACTCAAGAAGAACAAAATTCAAGTGCCAGGTACTTCCAATGGTTCAACTCCAACCTCTTCAAAAGGAAAAGGGCAAGCACTTATGGCCAATACAAGCTCTTTGTTAAAATGGATTCTTGACTCAGGTGCCTCCTATCATATGGGTTCTTCAAAGGGAGATTTTTCTTCATTGAAGTAGTCACAGGTACCGCACATCTTTGTGGGAGATGATACAAAAATGGAAGTTGAAGGGAAAGGACATGTGGAAATGGAAAATGGGGAATTCAAAGATGTTCTCTATGTTCCAAACCTAAGCTCTAATCTCCTCTCAATTAACCAAATCACTCACTTGGAGATGGCAACAAAGTTTAGTTCCTTCTAGATTCAATAATGGTGTGAAGTCTCAAAGATGATTCATTGATTGCATTGGGGAAAGTCAATCATGACAAGAGGCTTTATTCATTCTCCCACTTTGTACCTAAGTCTCTTCTCAAGCCTTGTTGACTCACTCACATCCAAAAATCAAACTATGGCATGAGTGGTTTGGTCATCTTGCCTTCTGCCATCTTCAACAACTTTTCTCAAAACACATGGTCAAAGGTCTACGTAAAATAAACATTTCTAAGGGTGAGTGTTCATCATATTTAGTGGATATGCATCTAGAGGATAAGTATGATAAAGGGAAGTCTCCTAGAGCTCTAGTTGTTCTTCAGTTGGTTCACATGGTTTTAACATGTCTTTTTGTAGTGACATTAGTCAACCAAGGTCACTACATCCTTACTTTCATTGATGACTTTTCACATTACACATGGGTCTACTTCCTTCATCACAAGAATGAAGTGGTTGATAAGCTTCAAACCTTCAATATTAATTTTGAATAGACATCAAGGAAAGCCCTCAAGGTTCTATGGATGGACAATGAAAGAAGATATGTGGATAGAAGACTTAAAGAATTTTGAAAACTAGAGGGAATTGATCTTCAGAATTCACCAACATTCAGTTTGCACAAGATATATGTTGTAGCTATGAGGACTAGAACTCTTAAGTCCATGACAAGTTGCATGATAAAAGCCAAGTCTCTTGATCCTACATTTGAAGTTGAAGCTATTAGTAGTGCAACTTGCCATGGACTTAAGAGATCTAGTCCTCGTGGCTGCAACATCTATCTTGTGCAAACTGAATGCTACTACCTAACAAATTTTTTTTGGAAAGATCAAGTTGGTATGGACAACTAGTTGAGTATTCTTACTATCTAAGATTATGGGAGATACTTCTGAGTATCTAGTATATGTAGCCAATGTTAGATGAAGACATGATAAGTCTAGAAGAAGCTATGTAAGTTTTGGTGATGTCTATTTTGAGACAGAGTTTACAGAGGCATGTTTTGGTAAACTTGTTATATCTCTTAGTAGAGTTGTTAAAGGTTGACGATGTGAAGAAGACATGTTTGTGATGACATGGCTAAGTTTTCTTGTCATAAAATTACATGTACAAAAATATATTCAAGATGCAAGGCATAAGATTAATGTTATCACTAAGTGTAACATGTTCTTAATGTGGTCCTATAATGATTAATTGAGAAGGTCTAACAACCAACACACATAATTGTTTTATGGACTTGATATAAAGGAAGGACATTTTCCTTTATCATAAAAGGTATGCGGATGATATTTTGTAAGCAGCACAATAACAAAATTTGAGGTTGAGAAGAGCAGAGTGAAAGTGAAGGAAACTCCATTGCCAAGGTTTTTCTGAGTGATCCGAGTTTTGATATTTGGATCTGAGGTTCGTGACTTGGTTTGCAAGTTCTAATAGTGTTTGGTTCAATTGAAAGAACAAAGGGATGAAGAACATAACAATAAATTGCATGTTTGAGTAGTGAGCTCTTCTTCCATACATTGTACCACAACTCCTAATAGGGTTGTCGCAACTCCTAATAGGTTTGGAATCTCCTAACAGGGATTCAAAGTCTCCTAATAGGGACTCATATGTATTGAATGTTGTAATAGACCACTAACAGGGTCCATCCTCTAACAAGGAATGTTTATATTAGTACATCATCTTGTGGGCATCATTCCCACTGGGATTTTCCCTCTGATCAAGGATTTTCCTAATTAACATATCTGGTGTAATTTTCTATGTGCATCTTATTATGGTTTTTTCTTACTTTGGTTGAATGGTTAAGTTTGTTTAAATAAGATAAATGTTTTAATTGTTATATAACTGATTCATGTTGCACAGACATCAAAGAAAGCCATCAAGGTTCTATGGATGTACAATGAAAGTAGATTTGTGGATAGAAGACTTAAAGACTTTTGCAAACTTGAGGGAATTGATCTTCATAATTCACCAACATTCAATTTGCATAAGATAGATGTTTTAGCTATGAGGATTAGAACTCTTAAGTCCATGGCAAGTTGGATGATAAAATCCAAGTCTCTTGATCCTACACTTGAAGTCAAAGCTATAAACAATGCCACTCATATACTTAATAGGTGTCCTCATAATGCCTTAGAAGGGAAGAACCCTTTTGAGGCATGGTGCAGTAGAAAACCAATTGTGAGTCACTTCAGAGTCTTCAATTGTCCAACATGGGCAAACCTATCTTCCAGGGGATGCAAGGCACCACCACCTAGGCCTTGTCCTTTCATCAGATATGAAGACTATGCTAAGGCATACAAACTTTTCGATCCTAAGAGACATGAGATCTTTGTGGAGAAGGTTTTTCACTTTGAGGAAAGTTCACCTAGCTTATCCTCTAATCCTCTCCGCACTTCATACACTGTGGAAACTGATAGTGACACTAGCGATAGTGCTTCAATAGATTCAAATACATGGGGCTTTATTGATAGTTGTAGTGAGAGGTCATGGCATCAACATAGTCCACATGCATTTATTACTATAATGATAGGTCTAACACAACAAGGTACAACTTGTCTTCTAGATTTAGCAACAAGGGTTGACTACATAACAGACATTTCAGGTTTGTTTCTAGAGTCACACATAGAAAACTTGGGAGACATCCTTGATGATTTAAATCTTCTCTTTGATGAAGATGATCCTTCTATAGTTGTTGAAAGGGCTCACTTTGACCCTCATGTCCATTCTCTACATGATCGATCTTTATAGATTGGTGTGATTATGGATCCTTATGAACAATAATTGTTAGAGGTCTCTTTATCAGTTGAGGAGATAGATGGTTCATTGGGATAGGTTCAACAGGCATCCTTTCCAGATCTTCATTTGTTCTTTTCAGTAGTGTTGGAAGGGGCGACCATCAGCATCAACACAGGGACACTTGAGTAGGTTTTAGGGCCAACATACATCTTCCAGATTGTAACTTTTCCATTGTTTCTTCCAAAGGGGGGGAATATCATTCAACATTCTTGGACTAGCTTCTACCTTGGAGCAGCAATCACTGGTTGACATTCTTTATTGGGGGGGGGCTACCTTGTCTCTCTTCCTCTTCTTTCTTATTGGGGGGACTTTTTCCTCTTAGGGATTTTTTACTTCTCATATTTCACTATTGTATATACTTGATGTATGTCATAATGGGGGGTCCTTGATCACTCCATCCATCCATGCATCTTGTCTTTTCATCTCTCTTTTTGGGGGACGGTTTTTCCCATGAGGTTTTCCCTCTTTCTTTGCATTATGAGAGATTGCATTTGTCATGCCTAAAATACGAGGGCAAAAACACACAACAATTTTTTACTTTTTTAAGTTAATAATTAAAATTCACTAAGTTTGATATGTTTTTTTCACAATTAAAGTATAGGTTCACTACATTTCATCTTAAGTTTATAATCAATGAGTATGATTAGATCATCAAATTAAAACTTCCATTGTTAAATCGAATAATAAATAAAACAATCTATTATCCATTAATCAAAAGGTTCAACACACTATCATCTTTACTTACTTAAAAAATTTATTGATGAACAAAACATTTAACTCATTCAGATAACATCTTAAATAAATACAATCTAATTATTTGACATATAAAAATAACTAACTAAATTGAATGTAAGATATACTAACAATAATGATTATTACTAACATTTAAAGTAGATAGAATTATTAACATCGCTAATAACTCATATTTAAAAACATATTATTAACTTTTAAGTAATACTTAAATCAATATTTAAACTACTACTAACACACACTAACATCTAACTAAGACTAAAATTATAGTGAAATAAACTTTATTACTAACACTACTTTAGTTAATACTAATTTCTACCTAAACTAATTTATTAAGACTTGAAATAGATACATAATTAAAACAGACAATAAGAAGATTACTAACAACAAAAAGAAATTACCCAACCCAAACATAACATTTACCAAACTGACACTTAAATAAACTCTAACTCTAATAAAATCTAACATTTACTCATACATGATTACCTAACACAATAAATATTAATACTTAAAATTTAACCTAACCTAACATTTAACAATACTAATCTAACTACTAACTAAAACTAAATGAAATTAATTAACAAACAAACTTAAACTAACAAACCCTCCAAAATATCCTAGCACAAAATTCTAACTAAAAGCTTAAACTAATCTATTCCCACTAATACTGACCTACACCCCCCAAGCCCACATACTTCCCTCTAACTGTCACATCTCCCCATTCTCAAGTCTATTCGCTTTTCCAAGCACTTACCAAGGAGAGCCTTGCTGGCCCCACCATAGGAGCGCTGACCTTAGAGGTGCCTACCAAGGCTAAAGTGGCTAGGCTATTAAAAAAAAACTATCCAAAACACTTAATTCAAAAGCTCACGTGAAAGAAGATGTCACCTAGACTTTAAAAATCACATGCAAGGAAAGAACTGATCTACCAGTACACAGGGTACGTGGATCCCAAGGTAACCAATGCTGGCAGGACAAAACAAGTGCAGGTATGGGAAGAATAAGGAAAAGTTTGCATTAACTACTAATTTATCACTACCTAGGGCTGTGAAAACCTATGGAAGGGTACTAGGGTGATGACACCCAATGAATGCATCTTGACTAATGGTGAAAACTTACTCAAACCTCTTTAAAGGAGTTGGCGCCCATAAGGATGGAGGGAGAAACAAATGCAAAAAGTTAAATTGGTGGAAGGAGATATTTGGAGCTTAAAAATGATATATATATTATTATTGCTTGTTTATTTGGTTATTCAAGGTAATTTTATTTATTTATTTCAAAGGATATTTAAAGATTCTTCTAAGATTCTCTGTCAGAAGGGGGAGAATTAAAAATTCCCCAAAATGCCTCTAAATATGATCCTAACTCAACTAGACTTTAGGTAACCCCAAGGTGGAGTTGAGTCACCAACTCATGAAGGAGACAAACCAATTTTCGCAATCAACCAAAAGTAGGGTTTTTGAGTGACCCTAAAAGTAAACCTAAGAGGCTAAGTAGGTGGAAAGTACTCCCAACCCCTACCCTTACCCCTAGGGTACTTAAATTTAATGTTTTTAGGTCTTAAAGACTTAATAGAACCCAAAAAAGAGCTAGGAGAATAGTAAAACCAATTAACAACCTTCAAAGAAAGACAATGCAAAGATAGCACAAATTAACAAGGGGTTTTAGTTCTGTCTTTCCATTGGGTTTCCCGGCTAAATTTCCTGTACACTCATTGCACACATCAGTAGTTCAAGAAACACATGTATATATATATATATATATATCAAAAAATTCATGTAAATTAAAACATCTATTTTTCTGCAAATCAATTGTTTATCTCATTCTATTCATTAAAATTGGAAAAATCAAAGTGTGAGTTTTGCATTCATTCTTTTCATCATCGTACATGTTCATAAAGCATTAAATGAAAAAATCAAATATCTGAAAGTAAAGCACCACACATCATAAATAGCATAATAATGTTTAGTGCATCAAATAATGTTTTGACATATCGAGTCATGAATATCAAAATAATAATGTATCATCGATGCTAGGATGGGTCGGGGCGAGGCCTCACAACATTTCATTATGTACATGGGTACCTAACATGGCCTAGTAGCTAGGACCCATCCTACATCTCATCCTAGTTTTCGTAAGCTTAAGGGCATTCCCCTAAGTTGCACTTAAGGGGGATTGTTGGTGTAAATCTGTATTTACTATTTACACTTAAGTTTACTTAGGTTAATGCATTATTTTATTATTTATTTTGTGAGACACTTAGGAGTTGCATACTCTCATGAGTTGTCATGTTGACAACATAGAAGTAAGTAACTCTAATTTAGCACATGGTGTTTACAACATTAGAGTTTGCATCATTAACTAAGTTGTCATGTAGAAAACATAGTTATTCACACTCCTAATTGAATAATCAGTGTCTACAACATAAATTTGCATGCTACACCTTTGTAGGCTTATCCTCTCATCATCGCACTTACTCCTATGATTAATGGAGGATAACCCATATCTGGTGGACATGTGCCTAGTTGTATGATTTATCATGTTGCTGATTCCTAGGCATTCTAGATGCATCTCAGAGGCCTTTATATATAGGCAATCCTAGTGTACTTTCAATACATATCAGTATTATGATAATACTCTTTTTGGTCTATAATTGTGCTTGTGCTTGAGTTCTTTGATATCCCTTGATACAGACTCCCTATTCATTATGAATGATTCCTCCACTCCTCCTTGACCCATTGAGGTTCAATTTACACTAGTTTCGGGGAGGTAGTTGTCATAGGGTGTTCTATCTTTTTGGATTCTTGAATTATCAACTTTCTCAATTAGCAAAGAGATGTCCCAAACTTCTTTCCAACTCCTTGCAATATGTGTGTGAGGGGTGGGCAAGGGGGGTTTTCATTTCCAAGTTAAAATACATTCCTTGATCACACCCATCATTATTCAAGTGACCACTTTCAAGGGAGAGGGGGGGGGGGAGGGTTGGGTATCTTTATCTCTAAAAATATAGTTATTCCTCTTCTTCCATATTTTACAACAAATATATCAAAGGGAATGACCTTCCAAATAATTTTAATGAGGGGGTGGTGTGAGGGGCATTGCCACCCAAAGATGAATTGGTGAACGTCATTATTGAAAACCCAAGAGATCCTAAGTTGGCCAACCTCCATGGTTCTAACTTTAGCAGAAGTGGATAAACTATTATGGAGTCACCTCTTCCTCTAATTTACTAATTTATATCTTTTAATGGAAAATGAAATCTTGATGATGAATGCAAGATTTGGGATGATAATCTATTGCCCCCAAGAAAGACACTTTCTAGATTTTGAGGCTAGCTTTAAGGGGGAATTATAGAAGCATTAAAACCTGGTGGCCTAAGAATAAAATTATTAGAAAATTAAATCTTATGAAAAACAAGTGTTTGACAAACATTTTTTCCTTTTTCTTTTTCAAGTTGCATTGGCTAGTGTGTGAAGGTTTGGTTCTTTTTCTTGGGTAGACTATTGAATTTGGTGAAGGGTGTTGTAGTTGAGTTGAAGGAGGGAGAGGAGGACTTGATTTTTGAGCTTGGGGAGAAGGAAATTATGGAGGGTGCTAATGAGAGGATCAAACTACCTAGAATTAAGGAGGATATTCATATGGATAAGAGGGCATAGATGCATTTGAAGGAAGGTTGGTTTATTCCATTCATGAAGAGTATTGAAGGTCGCAATGAGATGGTGACCTGGTAGTGTGTGGACTTGTGGAAGAATTGATGGGTCAAGATCAATGGGGTTTCCTTTGAGGTTACTAAAGAGTTAATTGCTAATGCTACTAGTATATCATTGGAAGGAAAAACTTGGAGGAAAAAACCTAGGTTGGTAGACATGACAAGCATGGGGAAATTTTTCCATTCTAGGGTAAAAGTATGAAGCTATGTCACCTTTTAGGTTGACATATCAGAATGAATGAATTTGAGTATTTCTATCTAAAAATCAATTTTGTTTAAACATATAATCTAGATAAAATAATTCTAACTAAGTTATATACGGTCTTACACTTTTCCAATTGGAAATGTCTATTAAATGCATGTTTTATATTAGTTTTGTAAGAATTTGGTATAGCTCTAATACTGTGTAGGAATTTTCCTGAGGCAAGAATGAAATGCCAAGATCTAGAAGCTCAAGAGATAGCACACAAGAAATAAGATATGATCAAATGAGAATGGATATCAGATGACTGGATAAATACATCATAGAAGTTCCTTGTATATAAAGACAACTGATATGACTAGGAGTCAGCAAAGAGATAAGCATACCAACTAAGCACATGTCCACCAAGAGTGGATTATCCTCCATTGTGCATAAATGTACATGCAATAATGAGAGGATAAGAATGTAAAAGTGTATCTCATAAAGAGATGTAGTAGACAATATGTGCTCAATTGGAGTGCAAACTACTGTGTTGTCAATATGAAAACTCATATGAATATGCAAACTCCTAGGTGTCTACATGACACCTAATATGAATATCCATTAATCTAAGTAAACTTAAGTAAAGTGTAAATAGTAAATACTTATTTACACCAATACCCCCCTTAAGTGAAACTTAGGGAAATGTACTTAAACTCACAAAAGCTAGATAATAATGCAAGATGAGCCCTGGCTACAAGGCCATGTTAGGTACCCATGTACAAGATGCAAGTGTAAAAGATATGCAATGCAATCTCTTATAAAGTGGAAAAAGAAGGAAAACCACATGGGAAAAATCCCCTTCCAAAAAGAGAGATAAGTACATTAAAAGAAAATGAGAGAGAAGAAGACCTCATGTAAGCAAAAGATCCCCCATAAAAGAGAAGAAGAGGAAGATAAACCAAGTAACCCCGCCTCAACATAGAATGTACACCTGTGATAGATACACAAGGCTCAATGTAGAAACTCCTCCATGAGTGTAGAACAACATTCCTACCCTTAGGAAGAAATAGAACCAAAGGTGTATCAATGAAGCCTCTCCCATCTATAGGAAGAAATTTCAAAATGTATGAAGTCTATGAAACCTACTCAAGTGTCACCATGTAAATACTAAAAGGTGCCTCCTCCAAATCATGTGTACTATGCCACTCTACTGAAAAGGAAAAAATTGAGGATGAATGTAGAGCATGTATCAAAGACTCAAATATCTCCTCTAAAGATAAAGTGACCTCCTCCAACTACTATATCAAAGGATCTACCATCATGTCAACCTTGAAAGACTGATCAAGTAGAGAATGAAGATGAGGGTCAGCATGCTCCTTTGAAATAACTAAAGAAGTATCATCTTCACCAAAGAGAAGATGAATGTCATCAATGATGTCTCCCAAATCTTCAACGTAGGACTCCACAAACAAACCTGCAATGTTTGTGAAGTAGTCATCCCATAGAATTGAGTCTGGAAGACAATGAATATCTTACTACTCTGAATCACTTGAATCCATGGTTATGTGAATATAATCATCATGAAGAGTAACAAAAGATGCAATATAAGAAGCAGAATTAGTAGCTGCAACTGGAGTCTTTGGATCATCAAGACTCTCAATATGAACAAAATTTTAAATCTTCCATAAGGTATTCTCATCATAGGAAATATTATTGACATCATCAAGTGGAAGGAGACAATGTACAACTAGATCTTCTAGTAATGGAGGAATACAAGGATCTCTAAAGTGTTCCCAAATAATAATCTAGTGTGTGCATAGGCACTTAATGCCTTCTAGCTTGCTATCAACTTCAGGAATAAAGGTGGACCAAGGCTATAAGCAACCAAACCCCTTATATGCATATTCCTATCACACCAAGCTAACTTTTTGAACTTTGACTTGGCCTTAGGAATAAGTCTATAAAGATTAGGCAAGAATTTTATCCATCTATAATATGTAATGGTTCCCTTTGCCCATGATGCATAACTATCTCCAGTAAAAAATACAACTGCAAGATGGATTGTCAATTCCATGACTTTACCCATTATGTACTTATCTAAAGAAAAAAAATCAATGCACTCTCCAAAATGCAGAAAAAGAAGGACACCCCCCCCCCCCCCCCCCCCAAAAAAAAAGATATTTGGCACTTTATTCTTAGTGCATGTACAATTGCCACTTGTCAAAATGAACCAAAGTGGACTTCTAATTTTGATAGTTACAACAACAAATATGAAGCTATATATGACTCAACAAAATAAGATAGGAGACCTCTCAAGGGTCTAATTAATTACAAGTGCCAATAGGCCAAAATGAGACCAAAAATTTGAAAGTACTATGTCTAGTTATCATTTTTCCAAACTGATACTAGATCTGGAAAGTAGACAAAAAATCATGCACATTCAATAAAAATAGCACCTGAATATGTGTCTAGATGAGCCCGAATGAAGCCTTTGAAGTTGTGAAAATTGGTATTTGCAATTTTTATAAAAATTTAGGAACATGGATTGAAAACAACCTATAGCAATATATACATCACAAAATTCTACCCCAAAACAAAATAAATTGTTCAGAAAAAGGCGTTTATATGAGGGAGATATCATTGTTTGAAAATCACCTCTATAATTATTTTTCCTGAATTGTTGTTGTCACACCTCCAAAAATTAAATGACTCTAGATTTCACCTTAGATGTCCAATTTTGATAAAAAAAAAGTCAATTGAGGGGTTTTTTGACCTTCTGAATGTGATGCCAACATCTGATTAGCACTAGCAGGCTCCAATCTTGATCTGTAATAAGAATATCTCCAATGGCTATGTAATGAAACTTCTATGGCTTTGATACCATGTAAGAATTTGGTATAGCTCTAATACCATGTAAAAAATTTCCTAAGACAAGAATGAAATGTCAAGATCTAGAAGCTCAAGAGATAGCACAAGAGAGACAAGATATGATCAAATGACAATGGATATGAGATGATTGGATGAATACATGATAGAAGTGCCTTGTATATAAAGGCAACTGATATGACTAGGAGTCAACAAAGAGATAAGCATACCAACTAAGCACATGTCCACCAAGAGTGGATTACTTACCATTTTGGATGAATGTATGTGTAGCAATGAGAGGATAAGAATGTAAAGGTGTATCTCATAAAGAGATGTAGTAGACAACATGTACTCAATTGTAATGCAAACTACTATGTTGTCAACTTGACAACTCATATGAATTTGCAAACTTCTAGGTGTCTACATGACAACTAATATGAATATGCATTAACCTAAGTAAACTTAAGTAAAGTGCAAAGAGTAAATACTTATTTACTCCAACAAGTATATATCAAATTACTAAAGAAATAAAATTATTTTAGAAAAGTGGCATTTCAATAACTCTTACTATTTTTCAAGATATTTTTTTACTAACATATAAACACCATTTTATAGAGCTTAGAGTCAAGAATATTCTTGTGTAGAGTTAGTAGTGTTTTAATTAGATATAGTATATTGTAATTAAAAGATTCTACAAGCACATATTTGAACACTCAAAAAGATGTCAAGTTTGAGAAAGGAAAAAATATTGAATCATAAAAAAAATTAAAAATTATATGATGTTCTAGAGGAGAGAGTCCTATTCTAGAATGTATAATTATTCTATAGGTTAGAATAGATTTGTGGTTATTACTAGTAGTACCGTTTTAAAAACACTTTATCGTGGAAGTTTTTGATTTTTAAGAATGAGGTTGGGTAGTTGTAGTAATTTTAAAAATGGAGTTGGGTGTTTTGGTTTGTTATGGGTCAGACCCCTTTTTGGCTGCTTCTCAATATCAAAACTTGTATAGATTATAATATAGAAAATATAAACATTGTTCTTTCTTGGACATGAAGAAGTTTTATTTCCACCATGGAAAGTGGACTTTCTAAACATGACGAAAACAATAAAACAATAATAAGAGTTAATGTTCCCAATTATCTCCACATGTATGATGCAGACATTCATCTAATTCTAAGAGCGAAAAATGATGAAGACATATATAATAAGATCACACTCTATAACTAGGCCATTTTTCAATATCGTCAGTCCTCGGGCCTGCACTTTTTTAAAGTCACTTGCCGGATTCATGGGGCACTCAGAAGTGATTTGACATAGATTTTTAAGATTGCATTTTTTATTCCATTGATTCTGGCTAGACAACATAATATGCACATTGCATTGCATATTGAAATATAAAACCTAAATTCAATGCATTTGAGTGAAGATTTCATCAATCTATTCTCTGGACTTTTATGTTCTAAGTAAGAAAAGAGAAAATAATATTGGTTTTATCATCGATGTTAATAATTTAATGAGTGGGTGTAATTTCTTGAGGAGCTGCTTCATGTGCAAAGCACTCTTGATAAAGGACGTGCACCCTCAAGATTCATCTTCTAATTATTCGCAAGGGAAGGAAGATGAAGTCTAAAACAGGTGGTGCCCGAATTGTTGTTTCATACTTTTCTGTTGGATCCAATCTTTCTCGGCTGTAGTCTAATCTAGTTTAGATGCTTGCGGTTGCGAGAATTTTACACAGTGACCGAATTGGTGCTTGATGTTTCTAGCTTAGAAACACAAGTTAGTAAGAAATATTTTAGTTAACCTAATTGGTGCTTGATGTTTCTAGCTTAGAAACACAAGCTAGTAAGAAATATTTTAGTTAACCTAATTGGTGCTTGATGTTTCTAGCTTAGAAACACAAGCTAGTAAGAATTATTTTAGTTAACCTAATTGGTGCTTGATGTTTCTAGCTTAGAAACACAAGCTAGTAAGAATTATTTTAGTTGAAATCTTAAAGCTAGCAATAAATATTTTAGTTGATATATTTTAAATCTAGTAAGATTTAATGTCTGGTGCTTGATGTGTCGTAAATGATTATTGGGATAGTTCTGTTGTTTTCACTTAAAGAATATTTGCACATAACTTAGCAATAGTTTTCATATTTGCTATATAATTTTTACATTAAAAAAAATAATAATAATAATTATGGCTAGATAAAGTTTGAAAGGATTCAAATATGTTGAACTAAATAATTATAAAAAGAAAAAAAAGAATTTACAAAGAATGAGATCATTAAATAAAAATCTGAAAACTTCAATAGAACCAAAGAACCATCATTTTTAATAGTTAATTATTTTAGAAACAATCATTTGATAAAAAATATTCTTGATTGATTAGCTAAATGCACTTATTTCAATAAACCATCTCAAAAGACCTCAACCAAAAAGTATTAACCAAAGGATTCATCTATTATATAGAAGAATATATTGGTTTATTGTTGACAAATGACATTTGTTTGCTTATTCTACACTTACATGTTTAACTTATAAAAATACGGAAGCTAATGGTGATAGGAAATAGTTTTAAAATCTAATGGTAATCGGTATGAGATTTTCAAAGTTAAAAAATTTTAAAGTGTTTTTGTACAGGAGTTTTAGTAGCAAAACGTGTGGAGATATTCTCTGAAGGAAGGAAGGTTCCATTTTTTCACAGTTCATATGTCCATTAAAAACAAAACAAGCCAATCAAACATGAACACAATCTAGGTTTTTACATTAAAAATTTCTCACAATGTCTTTATCATATGAACAACACAGATTTGACTGTGTCTAATATTGTGAATATTACATACATTTTAAAATTTTTTGACTACTACTAATATTCTATCTTGGCTCTTATTTTAAATATTTATATATAAATTTATATTAAATTAAGATGTTGTAAATAGAAGTATAAATTTATTTATATTTTAATTTGTATATAAGTTAATTTAAATTAATTAAATTGTGTAACATAAGCTATTGTGTTAAAGGATAGATGTACAACTCAATAAAGTATGTTCTAATGACACCCAAGTTAAGATAAACATTACATATATTAGCAAAACAAAACATCATGTACCTTAATCCAAGCTAGATAAGAATATTACATACAACCATAGCCTCCATAATCTAATCCATTTTATAAAGATTGGAATATAAAAGATTGTATCATTAAAATAAAAATATGGAAAATAGGGAGTATCGTGGTGCAAGACCATGTGTTAAAATGCTCATAGCATAAGTTGATGGATATGGTAACCATTACTAAAATATGTAGGTTGATAATCAATATAAGTAATGATGATAGATTTATTGTTAAAGTAAAGGCCAACAAACACTCTAGTTTCCCTCCAATTATGCATCCCTTCAAATATGTGACTCTTCATCTTATATGTAATTATTGTATTTATTAACATTGTTGATGTATTGTTGTACTCAACTTAGTTTACTAATAAAATTCCTCTCCATAGTGTGGATGTAGCCATTGATGTGGTAAACCACAATGACTATTATTGTCTCATTAATTTATGTGTTTCTGAACTATTTTCTAATATATTTTATTCTTCCATATCTACCATTGGTATCCTTTTGGGTTAGAAGTTGTTGGTTATAAATTCAATGATTAAACTTCATAAATTTTGAATTTGATGAAAGATCAACAACACAACTTGCAATAACCACTTGTATAGAAACACCTATCACAGAAAAAGAGAAGCAAAAGCTATGGAGGCTGGAATTCCCAGATCCATAGATGAGACATTCTTGATGAGAAAAAAGAGAGATTTCTATTATCAAAAGTTAATGAATAATTACAAAGAGAGATCATCCTTAGAAAGGAGATCAAAAACCTAACAAGTAACTAACCTAGGTTGCATGATAATAATTAATAAAAACATTAGTTATTATATGCCCAAAGTCTAGATTATGCAAACTAGAGATAATAAGTGACTTGATAAATTTTAATTAGATATGATTTAACTAATAAGAATTTTTTTTACTATCTAACACCCCCTTAAGATAAAGTTAGAGAGTAGCTAAAGACCTAGAAACTACTACTGAAAGAAAATTTGTGTCCCAACAACAAAGCCTAAGGAGGTACCCAAGCATAGCCAAATCTTTGAAAAGAGGAGAAATAGAAAAAATCACATTAAGAAAACCCTACTCCAAACAGAGATGGAAATAATGCTAATTAAAACTAGTGAAGGACCAAAGAAACCTCTAAACAATAGAATGTCCAAGAAGATAGGAACAAAAGATGATCATGAAGAACACCGATGAAGCATATAGAAGTTGCAAAGCTCTGTCAAAAGTAACTACTAATATGAAGAACCTCCATTGAAATAGAACCTATCTAGGTAGAGAAGACTATAGTCTTCATTAAATCAAGAGGCACACAAAGGTAAACAACTAAACTTGAAGATACGGATGGCTTGAAATACCAAAGCCTAAAGAGATGATCAATCGAACGTGGAAGGCTACAACCAAAGTAGGAACACAAAAAAAAGTGTCTATATGGTAAATGATCCATTTTACTAAAATGCATAGGTACCCAACCACTGCATTCACCTAGTACATATGAACAAATACTGAATACATAGCTCACTCTATCAAACCATGGAAGCATGAAAAACAACATAAGAACCCCCATAATATAGACAAGGGTGAGGTGACAGGCAACTAGAAAAGTGGGTCAATATAATTGAATGTCAAGGAACCATGATCATGATGCACAAAATAGTACATATGTGTGTACTGAGGTGATCAATCTAAGACATGTCATGATGCTAATTTCATAGAAGAGAAACTCACTAGACAAAGGAAGATGACAACTAAAGGTAGAACATCAACCCATCATGATACTTTAATTAGAGTAGTTCAAGTACAAAAAGGTACAAGATATGATGAATTCCAAGGATACATTAATCTATATGAGTGTCCCCAAATGACACTTCTCCAATTAGAAGGAAAAACAAGGAAAAACTATTGAAACAAAAATATAGATGCAATATGAAACTTTATCTCAATGTGTTTGCAAGAATGCATACAATAGATGTCTAAATAGACTAGAAGAGACAAAGGCTAATAGAAAAGATAGTACAACCCATGATGAATCATTTGAAGCAATGAAATTGATCTTTGAACTTGAAATAAACAAGATATTGAAACCAAAATGAAAAAATGCAAAAGATTGAATATAATCTATCTAGAGAAGAATCTTAAAAAAACCAATATCACCATAAAGAGATTTGATAGACCTTTCCAAGTATATAAAGAGTTCCCAAATCAAAGATTAGATGCTCAAGATATGTCTCCTGGAGTGAAAAATAGAAATCCTAAATTTTACATCAGGGAAAGCCATAAAAAAAATACCACAACTAAAAATTACCTATACTAATTTGACAGAATTAGAACTAGATTTTTGATGATATCTCATTTGTGGAAAATGGAGTATGTATGCTCAAGATATGGGAAAAAACCTAAAGGTAGGTCCAAACAATGTCTAAAGGGGTGGCACATGAGTATTGATGCAAGCTAATATGGTACTGACATTAGTAAGTGATGAGCCCAAATTTGATGGTCAAACAACCATCGAGGCAAAAAAATGCTTGAAAAATGACCCCTTCCAGAGAAAAGGTCTAGTCGCTAGAAACCTCATTGGATCAAAGGGCCAGTGCTAGAAGAAAAATACGATGGCCAAGAATCCATGTGAGAAAAAACATGGGTGGTCCCACACCAAATAAGTCCCCCCACATCAAAATTATGAGAAGAAAAATGTACAATTTAAGATCATGAGAGAAGGCCCAAAAATATATGACCATCCATAATTTAGCAAACCTCCATGAAAATTAAATTTCAAACTGCCTTGAATCATTATGCCAGAAAAATACTAGCAATGGACATGCATAGAGGAGTTAGGTACAGTCCCATAGTGATTGGGCAGAGGGTTTTCTAAACTGGTGCCATTAAAAGGAAAAACAAAGAAGCTGACAACGATGTCAGCTAAAGGTTGGGTAAAAATAGATAAGAGGGAAAAATAAACAATCATTCTTTTGTTGTCCAACAATGTGTTGTTCAACATCTCAGCTGAAGAGCTCCAAAGAATTATGAGAGAAATTATCTTCAATGTATAAAATGACTTCAACATCCAATAAAGTTTATATTCTGAAAATAAGAGAAGGTGGAGTTTTTTTTAAACCACCTTAATGAATTCAACACCCTAGTTAATCAACTAAATTTGGTGAGTATCAATTTAGATGATAAGATTAAGGCTATCCTCTTGTTTTTTTTATTACCCAATAGTTATGAAGGAGTTATGATGGCATTAGTTACCTTGATGGCTATCACAACTAAGCTTAAGTTTTATGAAGTTGCAATAAATCTTCTAAGAGAAGATATTAGGAGAAAGCATTAAGAGCCTTCTTCTAGTGATTCTCCAATTACATTGTCAACATAATAAACAGGAAAATAACTCATGATAGAGACAACAATTATAAAAGGAGATGATAAAATCCAAGAGGTAGAAATAGTAAGTGTTGGTTTTGTGGAAAGGCTAGAAATTCCAAGAGGAATCGTCAGTCTTAAGAAATAGCGTAAGAAAAAGTGTGGAATAGTGAAGCCAATAATGCCTATGAAAAGGATGATAGTGTCTTATTCCTTGCAACATCTGAGACCTCTTTAGATTCCTGGGTGTTCATTTCTAGATCTTCTTTTCATTCTACTTATTGCACAAAATATTTTACAAACTACGGAGAAGGGAGGTTTCAGAAAGAGAAGGGAAGTTCATAAAAGATTATGTTATTTTGTAGCTAAAAGGAGGCCAATGGATGTTGAAAGATGTTAGCCATGTTTTGAAATTAAGGAAAACTTTGATTTCATTTAATCAACTATTCACAAAAGGCTTCCATACCTCTTTCCTTTTGGATTCTTAGAAAGTAACCAAAGGTTCCATGGTTATTTCCACAAGTAGTAAGGTTGGTATTTTGTACCTTTCTAAAAGACCTACTGAAGTAGGATCTTCTATAACTATTGTGGGTGGGTCTTTGGCATCAAATTGTAGGCTACATGAGTAAGAAGGGACTTGAGGTTATGCTCAAATGGGATCAACTACTAAGTCTTCAATCAGATAATTTAGATTTTTGTGAGCATTGTCTCTATGAAAAAAAAAGATGAGTAATAATGGAAATACACATAAGGAAGAAAATGTTCCTAGTTTAAGGAGCTATATCAAATAGAGAAGGCCTCAAGAGAAATTATTTGATAATGATCTATTGTTTTTTGAAGAAGAAAAACTATCACTCTTGGTTGAAAAGTAGGAGATAATTTCAACAAGTCAAAACTACACAGTTAAATCCTGATAGCAATATCACAATATCACTCTTGGTTTCTGAATTCTCAAGCCCATAAATTATAGAGTTATACTCAAGGATATAAATAGTGATAAATTATGGGTTTTAATGCATGAGTAAATAGACTCATTACGTAAGAACTGAATATGATATTTGGTTACTCCTCTACCAAATCCAAGACCACTTAAGAATAAGTGGGTATAAAATTGAAATATTAAGAAGGAAAAAAGTGTTACACAGATAGGTAAGGGATTTGATCAAGGAAAAGGGATTGATTTCAATAAAATCTTCTTACTAGTTGCTAAGATGAATATAATCTGAACAATTTTGGGATTATAAAGTATACAAGATCACAACTTGATGTCAAACTACTTTCTTACATGGTAATATGGACAAGGAGTTGTATGTGGAGAAGCCTCAAGGATACACCTAAAAGTACAAGAACACCTTTATTATAGATTAAAGAAGAGTTTTTACAAGCTCAAGAAAGCCCTGAGATAGTGGTATTTAATATTTCATCCATTTAGAATTAAAGAATATTTTATAAGGTGTGAATTAAATCCATGTGTTTATTACAAGAAACTTCCTAATGATGAGTTTTTCATCCTTATATACTCCATGTTCATGATATGTTTGTAGCTAGTAAAAGTTCAAAGATTGTTCATGAGTTAAAATCCCAATTGGTAAGTTAGACCTTTATGAAGGAATGGGAGGAGATAAGAAGATTCTTGGCTTGATGATGACTAGAAATAGAAGAAAGAAGGAGATCATATCAATACAAAAAATGTATAATGACACAGTTCTTAATAGATTTGTTATGGTTGATACAAAGATTTTTTCTAGACCTCTCACTTCTCATTTTGATTTATCTTTAGATTTATGTTTAAAAACAAAAGAGGATAAGGACTTTATCAAAAGGATTCCTTAAAATTTTCTATTACTAGTATTATGTATGCTATGGTTTCTACTTGTCTCGACATTGATCACATGGTGCAAGCTATGAATTTTTTTTTGAGCAATCTTAGGAAGCCTCATTGGGAAGAAATTAAATGGATATTAAGATAACTTAAAGGCACTTCTAATTAAATTTTATGATTTTGTGGGAATAAATAATTGCAAGGTTTTACTAGTTTGATTTTTTTTGGAGATTTAGATAAATGTAGATCTATTGGATAGGTCTTCATCTTTGTTGGAAATGTCACTGGTTGGGTCTCAAGGATGGAGCATTTTATTGCTCTTTCTTCTATCAAGGCTGATTATTTGGAACTTTTTGAAGGTGCAAGGGAAATGATTTGGTTACAATGATTGTTTAATGATTTGAAGTATCAAAAAAATGACTATGGTTTATTTTGTGATAGTTAAAACAACATTTTTATGGATCATAATCACTCCTCTCAACAATATTCTAAGAATATTGACATACATGCTCATTTTATTGTATGTGGTCAAAGAAGGAAAGTCAAAAGTTGAAAAGATACACACAGAGATTAATCAGATAGATATCTCGACTAAGGTTGTTCTTGTTGGTGTTTGAAAATGTTACTGATTTCCAATTACCCTGATAAGAACAAGACACATCTAGGTGCAGCTAACTCCCATTTTCAACATGTCATTTCAGACATCAGGCCAACTATAAGGCTTTGACCCTTCTTCTACTTTAGGCTCTGCAAAACATAGGCAGGTGGACCTTAGATTCGATTGATATGGTACTTGTGCAAAAACATATTCGTGAATCTATTAATAGAAAATTTAGCCCTTATATCTCCTAATATCTTATGAAATGGCATAGATCTATAATAGCTAAATGCAAAAAATGAAGTTCATAAGTTGAGTGAGGGCATCACATTTAGGTTCTTCAACATGAACAGGAAATATAATTGATTTATGATTTTGAATTCAACAAACCTCAAGTATGCAATAGTAAGACCTAATGATCCTCTAATTGATCAATGCCTTAACCATTGGGAAATTCCATGAATCAAACACACACTTATGGATACCTGAGACATATTCGTATCTTTAGATATTTGATCTATCCATTCACCTTATGAATAGACATCCATGTTCAATTTAAATACCATTCTTACATGATATCCCCATCAATAAACTTGCAATCTTGTTGATTTCCCTGAAGCATTTACATAACCCCTTGAGTTATAAGCAAAAATGAAATAACATACAGCCTTAAGGGACTGCAACTATGACCTAGCCTCTTTGTTCAAATATCATAAAACACTGAAGATTATTGATAAATAAGACAAGATTCAAGATGAAACTCAACCTATTTTTCTTCGTATTAATTTCCTTGAAACAATGCATTCATATGCATGAAATGAAAACACAAGACACGTAATAGATAAGAACTTATACTATAATCTACAATACTACTATTCATATAAGAGAATTATGCTGAAGAATGGTGTCTCAATATTGGGAATACATCAAGACTGGAACCAAAACATGGTATCACAACCATAAGAAATTTTCCTCCAACAAAATGGAACTTGTACAATGAGAAAGAATGAGAATCATATAGGAGGAGGTGAATTTATGGATCTACTCTTTAACAGACATGTGAGCACTTGGAAAAGCTCCTCAACAAGATGAAAAACATCTCTCTACCTTCTCTCTATAACTGTAAATCAAATCCTCATCATTTGGTTTGCAAAATATTTGAGACATCTGGTTCAACATCATAATTGATTTTGATGCCAGAATGAACTCATGATAAAAGTGAAAATTAGTTGAAAAGCCTCTAGAAGACAAGAAAACCTCTTAGAATTGATTTTCTTCACTTTCACATGTCAACAAGCCTTTACATCTTCCCTCTAACCAATTCAGATGCTCAATGATGAAATTTTCTTGTTCTGCTGAGGATGCCCTAGGAATCATGAATTGGTTTATAGCATGAATCTATGAGCACCTGTGCAAAATCTGACCTCAAAAATGGAAAATTCAGATTTTCCTAGTTCTAATGGTATATTGTAGTGCCCATTTAGGATAAAATTTCCCTTGTTATGCCCATTTGAAATTTTGGTCTTTGTCTCATGGCTTCCATAACATTATGCAAATATTTATTCTCTTATATAGTTTGAACTATATAAAGTTTCAGAATTTATTTAAAACTTTGATCTCTACGTACTTTTAGAGGAAAAGTCTAAAAAAATAATTTTTTTAAACCCTTTGAAATTTCCCTCACAGATCCCATCTGGGTCAAACTTGGTTTGACCATCATTGCCATGTGTCATCATGTAATTGGCTTAGCCCTGTACAGTCATCCATCCTTATCAACTAGGTGCCACATTAGCACCTTAGGAAGCATGCCACATTAGGAACCTTCACCATGTGTCACCAGTAGACTGGTCCACCTCACCACCACATCAACACGCCACATAGATCCCACGTCATACTTGCTATGTCACTATAGTAACCATCATGCATCTTTCCCTTAGTGATATAGTGAGAATCACATGATCTGCCATGTGTCATGATCTTGTGCGCTATCATTTGAACTCACCATGTCATCACATGCATTGGTTTGTGCCACGTGGCACCTTGCAATTGGTTTGGAGCTCCACATCATTGTCGAGTCATTCTATTCCCTCTATCGGCTACCACTTGTCACTCACTGCTGAGTCATTATATTCCCTCTACCAACTACCACTTGTCACTCATTACTGGGTCATTCTATTCCCTCTACCGACTTCCACTTGTCACTCATTGGTTCATTAATTGCATTGGAAGCAGGGCCCACAACAACCCTTGCTGTATTTCAAGATTTTTTGGCAATTCACTATGTCCCTACCAAAAAACCTCACTATTTTCTGGTAGCACTATAGTGAATCATCAAATTTTGGACTTTTTTCGGCAAGTTTGAAATATGCTAACATCATTGTTCATCATGTGTATTCATTCAAAATTAAGGACTTGGTTGCCTCCAACTATCAATGGTTAGGCCCACAAGCAAGCATTCACTTTTCAAAAGCCATTATCTCAAAGACAACTTACACTTTGAGTGCTATTGCATTTAAAGTTTTAAAAATGTCCCCATATCCCCAATGTGGGATAAAGCATTTTAACTATTTCTCTATTTCAATGCATCCTTCCTACATTTTTTGTTTGACTATGGCTTCTACTCATATTGCTATGGATTACCACTTGCATGTGGTCTTCCCTTCTTCTATGCAATATAATTTTCTATCACAATTCATCAAAACTTCATTACCATTCTTCTTGAAATGTGTTGCCAGCTTTTACAACATGAGGCTCATCTAAAAATGTGGATCTACTCTCCTGTCATGGGTTACTTAGCGTGAGCTCCTTTTGCTTGTGAATTTCCTCTTTTCTTCGTGCACTTGTACTTTCCTATCATGAGTAGCTTGGCATCAGGGTTTCTTGCAACATCTTGAAACTCCCTTTTAACGTGTGGTGTTCCTCTGATTTGTGTGGGCTATTTTGGCTATCGGCAGCTCCCTTGGTTTAGTGTAGTGCCTTGGACTCTCATTTGAATGTGTGGATACTTGATTTATTGGCATGCACTTTCATGTGGGTTCTTCTTGTCTTCTTTCACACATAGACTCTCTTCTAACGCCTACCCCTTTTTCCTTTTCTATGGCATGGATATCTCTTAAATTTTGCAATTTTATTCTTTTTAAAACTAGCTCTGCCTGCTACCTCATTCATTGCATTCTCTTTAAAGACCATGGCTTCTTTTCTCATTGTCTTGACATTGTATGTTTGCAAGGTTTTCTTTTGACTAAAGACAAACTACAATATGCATTGATACTGGTTTACTCTAGGAAATCTGTTGTCTCTAACCAGCTTCTAACTTCATACGACTTATTCTTCTAATAAGGTGGCATCCTCTTCCTCATTAGTTGCACAACAAAGGCTTCATTATCCATTTTTATCCACCCCCTACTCTCCAACTACCACTTAGTAATGACCATTGCTCCACTTATATCCTAATCAAACCGGTTGGCAAGATGTAATTCCAGAGAAATTGCATCATTCTTAGCACTTGCTTTCTTTGAGATGGCTTATCATGTCATGGACATTCTTTCCTTGGGTCCTAATCATGTATTCTTAATCAAGACAACATTTTTATTTTAACCAAATATATATAATCTTAAAAGGCACAAGTGTGGATTTATACTTCCTTTCTGTTAATCTTTAGAAAAGCCTACTAGAGATATGATGGTTCAAATAAGATCTTTCATCATGCCTCTGCATTCTCAAGAATAGATGAACAAGTATTCTCCTCCAAAATATTCTAATTCAAAATCTTGAAATGCCTGCATTGAACAAATTACTTTCCCCTTTTCTTCCAATGTATGTCCCTTCAATTCAATTTTTAGTAGGTGAGAGAATTAGAAATGTTGTTGATGTTCCCTTGGACTCCTCTTCAAATGCAACCAGTGAGACTTTGCAAACATTTTTTCTTTCAATTGATTTCGGTCTTGTTTGGCCAACCAGAGAGAAAATAGTACCTCCAAGGACTTATCCTCAAAACGACATCCTAATCACCTCTACCATTGGTTCCATGAACCTCTCTAACAACCTCACTCTCAAACATGGCATTATGAATAGCTTGAGTTAAATTATTTTCCATTGCTTATACATCATAATCCTTATCACAAAATTTATCATCACTGTTCAAACTCTTCTCTTGGATTGTACTAGGACAGTCACATGCCCATTGAAAGACACTCTCTTATGGATTTTTAAATTTTAGTGCACTTTATGCGCATGATCACCCATCATCAGTAAACCCTTTATTGCACTCAACACCACTATCCTTTCTCACTTTTGCACTATGACATTTTAATAAAATAAATTCATTATAAACCATTTTAGTCACTTTGAATATTCCATGATGCCTTATCAATCAGATGGAATTTAGACAGGCCCAAAGGAGGGTCCAGCTAAAAAAAAATTCATTTTTAAACAAATAATATATCAAACTAATCCCTCAAATCTTTCATATTGATTAAAAACAAATTTGATCATTGAACCATCAATTAAAGCTCATTTTTACCATTAATTTGCAAACTTCAACTTTCTGCTAATAGGGCTTGTCGGCTAGCTTTAAAAACTGACCCAAACATCTGATCGAGCTCTAAAAACTGGCACACTGACTCTTTGTTCTGCATATTTGCACCTTGTTGAATCTCATCTCATGAAGAATTTGGGGTCAAAAGATATTGGCCATCAAAGTTGACCTCTCAGAACTACCTGCAAGCAAACATGTCAGAAAACAATAAATTGCATTTGGATTTGGCTTTGAAAACTAGGTAAACTGACATTTGGGGAAACAAAAAATGGGGTGTTGGTTCATTGTCATGAGGAAAAAATAAATCTATGATTTGGGCTCATGAAGAATAATAGGGCACAAATGTCAAGTGGTCAAAGTGGGTTACTCAGATTTTGTAGACTGGAAATAATTGCCTAAATTTTTTTTTGCAAACGGAATGGACCTGGGAAAATGTGCAAACGGATTCATAAAAACTTAAAAATTGACACACTTAAATTATTTTTGGAGGAGAACATAGTGGTATAATTCATTCACTCTTACCAATCATGGGATCAAAGATATGACATTACGAACAAGGGTTCCAAAAAATCTGCAAATGTTGACACTAGCAAAAAGCTAGAAATTGCATTTGGAATTGTGTTTGAAAACTAATCAAACAGATTCATCATAAGCTCAAACTTGAAATATAGAAAGTCTCTGACCACTGGAATGCAACACAAAAGGAATTTCATCATTTTGGTCAACTGGGTCAAAATTATAATAGGTCAAATAGGGCCTCCTAGAATCCTAAACATTTCATATCAACATGACAACATTAAAAGACCAACTTTGAGGGATTCAAAACCTAGTCAAACAGACTCAAAACAACTCAAAATCTAAAATGTAGGCTCTCAAATATGGACCTAGACACTCCCAAAGTGATGAGTCATGACACATTAACTAGGTGTGAGATATTCACTTGCAAACATGGCCTCTTATCGATGTTTGACACTTAGTTGAAAATGTAGATTTGACAATTACTCAAAATGAGATTTCACGAAATGGCTCAAAATGATGATTTAAGTTCATGGAACAAGTGGATATGATAAATGAAAGGTTTTAAAAACATTGAACACCTCTTGGGCTTCTCAAGTACAACAAGGTACGCAGGCATCAAAAAGTGTTTATAGGGCTTGATTTCTTCAATAGGGCTCAATATTTGGGCTACAATTTTGAGTGCCAACAGTCCTCAAAGAGAAGTTTTAATGTGTGAGGACTTCTCTTGGGCTTATTAAGAAGAAGTAAAACAACATTTAGAGTATGGAATTAAATAATTAGTCATGACATCCCTTTGACATCCCTTTAACTTCAGGTGGAAGATTGTTGAAGTGAAGGCCAATATACACTCTTGTCTTTATTAACATTGCTACTATATAGTATTGATTTTTATAAGAAAAAATAGCAAGAGGGTGCTGACCCATTGTAATAATAGACGAAAATCCCAAAGGGCATACACTAGATAAAGCTAAACAACACTTTAACAACAACCGATGATAAACAATCAAGTAAAAACAACATCTTAGGTCTATCCCTATCAAAAATAAAGGTTCAAATGTTGCATAACCACTAATCATAATCCACATTGTATAAGATTATCATCGGATAGGCCCCCATACTAGATGTATTCCTTACCCAAAATCAATAACAAAGGACACAGGTGATGCCTTTAAAACTAACAACAAACACCCACTTATCAACATAAAAGAAATTGGACACACACATCTTTGAAAGGCTTAGAAGCCAAACTCATGCATCAGTTAACCTATCCTTTTTACACCATGATAAGAGCATCTATGAAGCCAACAAGGCTATCCATTTACCTAGTCAACATCCCCAAAGATCTTCCTCCCTGCTACATACTCCCTTTCCACCTCAATAGAGAACGTATTCACCTCAATAGAAGAAGGGGAGGAAAGATCACAATACCAAGGAAACATCTATCAAATAGGCCATCAACATTCTTCATTAGAAGTTTGGACTTCTTCTCATAGCTTAACAACTCTTCTAGACCACATAGACTGGAATAGAAATCCACCAAACTACCCAAGCATATTGAGACCTTCCTCCCCAAAAATATGGGGGTAGTAGCAACCCTACTAGTCCCATAAATCCTAGCCCAAGAGAGTTGTGGATCAACAAAAGAGATGGTGTAGGGGCTCACCTCAATCTAAGTAGTGCATGTGGAAGGAAAGAAACTCTGCTTCCCTCTAGATTTTCTAAAAGTAGAATAGATCCAATCCAAAAGCACTTGGACATTCCAAGTCCTCCTCCTAGAAGCCAAAATCAAAAGAAAGGTGAAGAGGAGGGGAATCCAAAAATAACACCACTTCATATTTTCCCCACCAGTCTAAAAAGGAAAAGGGCCAGCCCTTCAACCAACAAAAACTCCAACACATAATATCACTCCCTCAATAAATGATAGCTTCACCTCTATAAGAACTAAGCACTGAAGAGACATAATTAGAAAATAACCATGAGTATTAAAACCCTCTTGAAGGAGCCAACAAGGCCTAAAGAGGAACTTCACCTCACTAGAAGCAATTGTGGGAAGGAAAGAAAGAAAGTTAAGAGATCTTCCATACCAACCTTCAAAAGGGGAAGAAACCCCATACATGAAACTTCAACAAAAAGAAATGCCAAAGCATAAAGGGTAGAGCCTCCTAAACCCACAAGTTATACCATAACTCTTCATCTAAAGATTTAAAATGAAATTTGGCCTGGGGTAGTGCAAACCAAAGGGGGTATCCTCATATGAATGTTAGAATGGGATTGTCGTTACACCAAAAGACTAATCTATCAATGTTCGATACAACCAATCAACTTATAGTACATAGGAGGTGATTAAGCCCTTGTCACAAATCCTAAGGGGAGAATTGAAAAAATTTCTAACAATCACCCCCTCAGCATTACCCAAGGGTGTGAGGATTCGAACCTATGACCAAGCTCTATTACCACTTGCTAGAATGAGGTTTTTGTTACACCAAAAGATTGATCTGTCAATGCTTGATACAACCACTCAACTTATAGTACATAGGAGGTGATTAAGCCCTTGTCACGAGTGCTAAGGGGAGCACTGGACAAATTTATAACAATGAATCCTCAAAAAGATGAAAGGGGAAGACCACAAAACTAGAGTGAGATCTCCCCCCCAGAGATCATTGACCCAACAACTGCTAATAACCCATGAAAGAAAACATTTTGGTTTGACTCAACCCTATAATCATCTCAAGATTCCCTATCATTTTGAATATAGTACCCATTTGAACACTTCTTCCTAATCAAACAAATTCTCAAAGTAAAGAGGAAGTCATAGGAAGTCATAATTGAGATTAGCCAACAACCACCATCCCTATTTTTCCACACATTGCACCAACTAAAAAGAAAAACCTCTTGCCCTCCATGTAAATTAATAGGAAGCTAACCAAATATGCACAAGCTAGCAACCATCTAGATCTGCATCCTCATAACCTCCACTTCCATTGGTGGATTCACTCATGCTAGTATCTATAGCCACTCCCAATCTCATACTTCTATCATTCAAACAACCTTTCGCTCTCTTGCCCATCACTACATAATATTGTTATTATGGTTCAAACCATGATACATAATTTTGCCTCATTTATTTGTGTGTTTCTAAAGTATTTTATATTTTAATTTTATTCTTTTATATCTAGATTTATATTTATTATTATTATTTTAAGAAGTGAAAAAATACTATTATAAAATATAAATTTTACTTTGTAGCACAATATAATTAGGTAAATTCCATTCCTTTAGAAATTTAAATGAAAGTATGCAATATCTATAAAAGAGGGAATTTTATTTTTCTTCTATTGAAAGGAAGTCAAAGAAAAGAGCCTTTCATGAGTTATTTTTTATAGTTTTAATTCTTCATTAGACATATTAGTTTCCAATTATAATTTCATACATTTATCTTGAATTATTATGAAACCTAGAAAAAGTATGCATTATAGATTAAAAAAGAAATCATTTAGTACAATTAATTTATTCATACTATTCGATCATAAGGATTCAATTTTATGTAATTATTAGATAACATAATAATTTAAAATTAATAAATTATTTATTATGAGTTATATTGAAAAAGTAAAATGAAATTTTCTAATGTGTAGTCACTAATATAGAACCTTTTGACTTTCTTGTAAGGCCTATTATTGTTTTTGATAAAGACATCAACAAGAGGGTGCTGACCCATGGAACAAACATCAACCACTATACACTATTAAACATTAATAGCACCTAATGATAGAAAACAACAAAACATAGTAACTAAGGGCTAGCTCTATAAAAAACAAAGGTCCAAATGTGGCAACAACACCAACTATGGTCCACATTGTTAAAGATCACCATGGGAAAAGTCCCCATACTAGTTGCATTTTTTAACCAAAAACAAGAAGAAGGGACCTAGGTAAGCTCTTTAAAACTAATAGCGACCATTTGGTCATATGAAGAAAAGAAAAAAAGAGGGGGAGACAAACTCATCCTCAAAAATCCTAATAACCAACCTTAGGCTAGTGATAACATGTCCTTCTTTCACCATCATAAGTTACAAAGGTCTAAACTTTCCAAGCATTAGTGCTAACACTACTGGTAGTCCAACTATCATCTCCTTTAGAATAAATTACCTCCCACACCAAAATCATAAGGTTAGACTCCACATCTATAGAAGACAACAACATCATCAATGGAGGAAGAAAACAATAAAGTCCAAGTCTACCATCTACTAGAAAAGCACATATTTCTCCTAAACAGGAGGCAAAAGGAAGCCTTCTAATCAAGTAACAAATTACCCAATGAAAGGGGAAACATGTTGATTTATGGAGAGGAGTAAACTAGATACTAAGAGGGGGTTGAATCAAGATCTATAGAAATTCTATACCTTTTCACAACTTTGTCCACGTCCAATAATAACTTATACATGTAATAAAATACATGTAACCTTGTTGTAACATCTAAATCACTCCAATCACATGCATGGAAGTAATAACACATAACACAATATTTGTTACCCAGAAACCCTCCAAGGTGAAGGTAAAACTAGGGTGGGGATGATACCGACAAATTTTCACTACAACAGTAATAAAGTTAACCAATTAAGGTTACAATGTTTGACCATAATATATGATCTACTCTATGAGGAGTCTATCTTGTTAAAGACTTAAGAAACTATTAGGTTTCACCTAGTTAGAGGATTTAACACTTACAACTAAGTAAGGACTCTATTAGGAGATTTACAAAGATTTGTTATGACCACTTTGTTAAGAGATTTACCCTTATTCATGTTTGTTAAAACTGACTCAGTACCTAACTCTTAGCTTTCTCTGCAAGCTGATCTTTAGTCTTCTCCTTACAAATTGATCATCTTCTCTGATCTAATACTCTTTTCTTCCCCTTCCACTTTCATTTCTTATGAATAAGTCACTTGTTTTGTTAGATGGCAACAAAAACCTTGAATGAATTATGATTTCCTTCTCTAATTTTTACATGCAAGCATGTATGACCACTTTCTCAACTCTCACATCCTCTCAGTCTATGTTAAAATCACCACTTTATAAAGATTCCATGAATATTCTTCTAGATGTTTCCATGTTTAGCCTCTTCATCCTGATCGTTGAGCATACACATGGGGATATGTGATCCACACCATGTAAATTTTTGATAACAGCCTCAACAAGTATTAAATGTTATATAAAAACCTCTTTAAAACCTAAATATACCTTCCAAGTTGGCCTAATAATTGTTTTCCCTAAAACTCTATTCCGTTACTAACTTTTATATAAACTATGCATTGATAAGCCTCTACTATTACTAGTGCTTGGCATTGTTGTTTGTCAGCCATTATTAACTTCCTGATGCTCAACACATACTATATCATTTGGTACTAATATACTTGGAATTATAGTTGGTTGCTAATAACTTGCTCAGTCAATACATGAGCTCAGTTGCTAAATGAGCTCAGTCCATATACCATACTTTACTCAACTTCTTTACAATTTCTTGGTACATACTGGCTTATGTACATGACTAGGCCTACATAGAGTAGCTCAGTTGTAGTGATGACCATCTAACTCTTCCTTGTAAATGACTAAGTGATTGAAACTAATAGACAACAAAAATTAGAGATACCAACAATCTCCCCCTTTGACATTAGTGGAAAAAACACTTACATATTTACATTTTGTCATATCAATACAAAAATGAACAAGCTTCTCAAAATAAACTCCCTCCCAAGTCTTATGACTTGTGAAAAATGAATACAAAAATTAACTATAGTCTTTATTCATTACATGTATATGATGCTCCTTTTATATACTCATTTACTCATTTTCCTTGTATACATGTCCCCCTTGTTTTTGAACACTTGATGTCACTACTACTGAGATTGACAGATTTGAAGTAATTTATATATTTTAATGAATTCCTTGTGAACTCTGGTAATCATGGCTAGTGCATGATTCCATGTGGTCCTTTTGTCTCTACAATTTGATTCTATAGTTGTAATCTTACAACTAAATCAATCAAACTCTTAGTCACTGATAGGTTATGATCTTCTATAATAAGATCTTAGGCCATTTTTAGTTCTCTTTGCATTACCCCCCAAATGAAGTATCGACAATGCCTAAATTGAGATCAACTTGGATCTCATAGTGTTAACTACTTGAAGCTCAACCATTGTACCTTGAGCATTTAGTAGAACACTATAGTGATCCATGCTAGATCCTACTAACTATGAGATAACACTGTTGGATGCCTTCATCTTAGCCCAAACCTTATCTACCTATGCTTGAATATCATATGTAAATCTTGGCACATCTGACAAAATTGTGTATACCTACTGCACCCTCTATACAATATTGATCATTACCTGTGCTTTTTCCTAAAATAGCACATTCTACTCTGCTATAGTTAAGAAAACTTAATCCATAACCTTGGTCTCAATTCTTCTTGTTGACCAATCCATCAACTTATCATTAGATTCAAAATTTTCTACACTAACTTGATCAATGATATAAAAAATTTGATCAATAATACATGTCTCTTCATCTACATCTTGTATGTCAAAAGCTTCAACAAAAATGTGTTTACATCTTGAAATGTTTGTTGTTGCTTTAGCTCTTTCTTGAGCTCTTCTTATCTCCTTTTCCTTTTCAAAATTTCTTATAGCAAAATTTTTTTTGCAAGGTGAAATATTCCAAGTCAAGTTGTGGCATCTCAATATGTTCATCCAGATTGATTTCAATATCTAGTACATATCTTTTATTTCTCTTATCTTCATTTTCAATGGAGTGTTGTCGCTCGACAATGCCTTAGGAGTTGGTAAAGGGGGATCACCACTCAATACTTACTTGTGCATCTATGCTCGATACAACAATAGTAGAACTTGGTTCAGCCTTATTTGATTCTATGTTTACCTCCATTTGAGGTGCTAAAACAATATTATCAATTTTATCATCTTCTTTATCTTCACCATCTTCTTCATTAGTGATCCTTGATTGCTCGACTTCTAAAGTGTAATGGGTGTTTTCATGTATAGAAGACATGTGGACTCAACACACCTGATCTTTCTTCACTATTGTGTTCATCATTAATATTCACAATTTCTACCTCCTTTGTTGTAAGCCCAAAAATACTTTTCCACAATAATTCACTCTACTATTGTACAACTTCCTCTTTATTTTGTAAAATCAAGGACATTTTGTTTTTAGCAACAAATATGATCCAATGTTGTTTCATAAACTTATCCTTTTATTCTTGAGATAGATCAAGCATAATTCTAACTAGTATGCCTATTCTTATCTAGTTTTTTGTTACTTATATCTGCTACCATTTCCTCTCTAATCTATCAAATAGATTCTTGGGTATCTTGTCCACTATTGCACTAGGACATAGCCTTTAATTTGCAATCATTCCTACCATAGCTTCCTCCACTTTATTTTTTATCATCATTGTCTAATGTACCATATTTCACATTTTTGAAACTAGTTAAACCTATAGATCTTCTTATGCTATCACATACATCTTTAATAGTTTTGATCTCTCTGACAAGTGGTCTTCTAACCAATCTCCTTCTCCTAGTTTGAGGTTCACTTGACTTAGTATCCTCTTCTACTTTCATCTTTACATAATACTTAGCAATAATAGTTGCCTTGTTCCTTGGCTTAGTTGGTGGTGGAGGTGTTGTTGCCTTCCTCTTCTTTGACCTTTGAGCCTTCTTTCTTGGTGGCATAACAACAACTAGGGCTTTACCCTTGTCAGCTTCTTCCTCCTCTACTTATCTTTCCTCTTCACCATTGTCTTGTTCTTTTTCTTCACCAAGAACTTGAGTCAATTTCAATGGTTCTTTACCCTAGCCTAGTGTGCCTAATTTAGCTTCTAGGTCTTTAATAATCTTGTTCCTTTCCTTTTCTTTGGAAGCTATCTTGATGCTTGCAGTAATCCTTTGCTTTGCTTCTTCATATCTTCCAAATAGTTCTATCTCGGCATCTATTTCTTCCTTCAATAATGCATCAATGTATGTATGAGCACATCATCACTTTCTATTTCATATCCAAAACTTTGTAGACATACCTTCCTTGGCTATATAGCATGCACAAATGTGTTGTCCATATCAACAAGAAAAAATATGTGTCTGTAATATTTTATAACCAATTCCTCTAGAATTCTCATTCTCCTTTTCATTCTCAACATGAATTCATCAAAATATGTATTCATTGCATTATCAAAATTTTCTCCCAATTGGGTAATAAAATCATTAATTTTCCTTGTTATTGGTTTGTCTTTTTCTTGGGTAAAAGCACAAACCTATGACACCCTTTTACAAAGGAAAAGGGTAACAAAATTATATTTTTTCACCTTCAATGACATAAAACTGGTATTATTATTTAGAATTTGAGAATGAAGTAAACTAATGAAATGTGTATGAATGGATGAAGTTTAGGATTATCATTTTTAATAATTATTTGGAATAATAAATGCCATAATTTTCTATTTTTCAATGACAACTTTTTAGTTGCTAAAAAATGTTGGAAATTAGGGGTCTAGTTCCCACCACAAAACTACAAGGAAATAAACTTATTTCCCTGTGATCTCATATTATGTTATAGATAACATATATAGCTAGAACAATCAAAAAATAAAAATTGGCTTGAGACCTATAATTTCTCATTGATAACAATTCAAACTTCAACTTATTCAAATTGATAGTTTTCATTTCCCACAACATTTTTCAAAATAATTCTATACCAACCAAAAGAAAACTTATAGATTCTGAAAGAGGAATCTCTCCTCTAGAATTCCATATAATTTTTAATTTTTATTGATTTGATTTAATATTTTTTTCTTTCTCAAAATTGACATCTTCTCGAGTGTTAAAATATGTACTTTTAGATTTTTTAATTACAAAATCCTATCTAATTAAAACACTATGAATTCTATATGTGAATATTCTTGACTTTGAGCTCTATAAAATGGTATTTATATGTTATTAAAAAGATATCATAAAAAATAGTATGAGTAATTGAAACATTAGTTTTCTAAAATAATTGTATTTCTTTAGTATTTGGATACTAACTAGTACTAAGTATCCAATTAAGATTGTACTTAGTTAAAATTATACTTAGTTTTTGTAATTGGATTCTTTTATAATGTTATATGGATACTTAGTTAGTACAACTTTTTACTTTTACCCTCGGACGAGGACCATATAATATTTCCCATTCTAGGAAAATAATTTTGAATATAAAAGAATGCACAAAAAATTAGGGAACCAAACTTACACATTGAATTCTTTGCCTTTCTTATTGATGTTATTTTTTTACTATTTATATCACTTGTAGCACAACAAGATCATACTCATGATTTTTCATCACAATCTTCCATGCTTGGTTCACAACCATACTCAACACACTATTTAAATTGCTAGATTAATAAAATTTGTGGCCAATGGTTGTCACAAAAAATTCTATATAAGTAGATAAGAAATGCTTGTAATGGACAAACCATGTCCATTCCACTAGGCTCCTATTTCAGCATCAACTTCTCCATGGGTCAAGCATCGTATGTTTTTCTTTCTATCTAGGGTTGGATAGCCAGTAGCCCTATGCACCACCATCTTTATTATTTCTACTATTATATCCTATAGCTAGTACTTCATATCATGAATTCTAGTTAAGATTACTTTGATGCATTTTATTCTAAAATTTCTTGGAAATTCTAAGGCTTGAGTTAACCCTTTCCTTTTAAGAATTTTGAACTCATCCTTCAAGGTTCCTTCATAACATAGCTTCTCATAAGCTTCTATAATTTTATAGTCTCCAACTTCTCTAACTTTACACATGTAGTAACTTCTAACATTGTGAATCATGATGACTTTAGGTGGTTTCAAGGAGAACGCACCCATTGAGTGTCCTTTAGCAGTAATTTCTAGAATAACACAAAATTTAGGTGGAGGACAAGTGTCACTCTTCACCAATTAAATTTTACTGACCTTTTGGCTTATTCTAGTAGTCGATGAAGCTTCCATGATCATAACTAGGGTTTGATATATTTCCTTTTCTAGATGCTCGACACTTGATTATGCTTTCGTTCAATCTTTTGATTAATTCACTTCTTAAGATATGTGATAGTTTCTTGAATTTGTTTTGTCACTTGATCACTTTGAATTCTTCAAAAATCTATATTGAACATATGAAAATAATGTATTTGAAATTTTTATATACCTTTCCTTTTGATCGATTAGGTTTTCCATAAATGCTTGTGTACTTTGTTGAGTTGAATCTAGCTAACATAACAACTTGGTCTCTTTCATAGCCTATGATCTCTATTATAATGCTTAGTCTATGTTGCAGTACTAGGTCAACATAGAAAAAATACTAATACTCAACAACGTTTAACAAACATTTTTGTCTTGCATCTTAAATATGCAGATATGAACTTTTGGCACATATTTATATAAGGAACTGATGTATGATGTACCATTTAGGTATTTAGTTCCATACATACAACTTTTTCTCAGTTAGAGATGATATGATCACCTTCTCCATTGGATTGGGTGACCTTAGCTCCATTAACTCCACTATTTCCATCTTCTAGTTAATTTTTTCATCTCTAGTTCATTTCATTCCTCACTCAATCAATATCTACTTTTCCTTTTCCTTTGTCATTTATTTGATTGTCTGAATGCACTTGAGTTTTGTAATTCTTGCTTTGATGTCCAAACTTGTGACATTTGGAACATGCATTGTTAGGTGTATAATTCTTCTTTCTTTTATTTCACTAGTAGTGTGTTGTCCCTATTCTGCATTCAAATGCTCTATGCCCAATTTTTTTACAGTAGTAGTAGTGCCCTTCAAATCTAGGTGTAGTAGGTGCACTCCGCAATCTTAACCTACACTCATGTATTTGATGTCCTTGATTCTTGCAATAAAAAAGTAACCAATAAACTTAGGTTTAGAGTTTTGGATAACATGTTTTCTTTGACAAATATTTGCAGTATGGCCAATTTTTCCATAGTGATAGCAAGTTGGTTTGTCTTTTGGTTTTGTATTTCTCATTTCTCCATTCATAGGTGATTCTGCTTTCTCAGTGCATGAATGTCCTAATCCATTGGACCAAATTGATGACTTCATAAGTTATTCAAAATATTTCATTGCTTTCTTTGGTTTTTTGAATTTCTGTGATTCAATATCTAATTTGCAGTCAATAGTTGATTCATCAAACCCATTTGTGTATTTGTGAGCTTTTGCACATGTGATAACATTTCTTCTAGTCTAGTGGCCATTACTCTCTTATCCTATTTTTCCATTGTTCTGTCTTCTTCAACTTTCTTTCTCCATTCAGTCAATTCACATAGTCTTACTAATTGGATTTCGTGTTCTCTCTTCAATGCTCTTATCTCTTGATTAAGGAGTTTGTTCTTTTCCAATAGTTCAACAAATTCTTTGTCATTAGGATTTATTGGGTCAAATAATCCTTTAGTTGCAACTTCTTCATAGGAGAATTGTTTTATCTATGTGAAAATTTCCTTTCTCCTTTTTAGGGAATCCTAGAGATCTTGTCTTGCCTATTCTAACTTCTACAGTGTGAGTTGGATGTTTATAACCTAATTTTCAATAGTCTTATCCAGTTTGTAAACCTCTATCTTCCAAGACCTAATCTCCAAGCCTTTAATATTTCTTTAGAGAACTAGTGCTCTAATACCAATTATTGATTTATGGAGTAAACTAGATACTAAAAGGGGGGGGGAGGCTGACTCAAGATCTATAACAATTTTATACCTTTTCATTGTAAATTCATCCACACCCAATAATAACTCATGCATGCAATGCAATAAATGTAAACATTTTGTAACATGTAAATCACTTCAATCACATGCGTGAAAGTAATAAAACATAACACAATATTTGTTACCTAGAAACCCTCCAAGGTAATAGTAATCTTCACTATTGTATTAATAAGGTTAACTAGTTAAGGTTACAATGTTTGACCATAATATATGATACACTCTGTGAGGAGTCTGTCTTGCTAAAGACTTAAGAAACTATTAGGTTTCAACTAGTTAGAGGATTTGACACTTACAACTAAGTGAGGAATCTGTTAAGAGATTTACAAAGATCTATTGTGACCACCCTATTAAGAGACTTACCTTGATTCAAGTCTATTAAAAATGACTCATTTCCTGACTCTTTGTTTTCTCTGCAAGTTGATCTTAAGTCTTCTCCTTACTAACTGGTCCTCTCCTCTAATATGATACTCTTGTCTTTTCCTTCAACTTTCACTACTTATGAATATGTCACTTGTTTTGTTAGATGACAATAGAACCCTTGAATGACTTATGATTTCCTTCTCTGATCTTCACATGCATGTATATGACCACTTTCTTAGCTCTCACATCCTCTTTATCTAGGTTAAGATCATTGGTTTATAAAGATTTCATGAAGAGTCTTCTAGATGTTTCCATGTTTTCCCTCTTCATCCTAATCATTGAACATACACATGGGGATATGTGATCCATGCAATGTAAATATTATGTTAAAACCTCAAAAAGTATTAAATGTTCTATAAAAACCTCTTAAAAACTTAAATATACTTGCCAAGTTGGCTCGATAATCATTTTTCCTAAAACTCTACTCCATTCTTGACATTTATATAAACTTTGCATTACTCAGCCTCTATTATTACTAGTGCTCGACATTGTTATTACTTGATCTTTATTATCTTCTTGATGCTTGGCACATACTATATTACTCAGTACTAATATACATGGAATTATACTCAACCACTAATAACTTTTCCAATCACTAAATGAGATCAATCCATATACCATACTTTACTCAACTTTTTTACAATTTCTCTGTACATACTAGCTTATGTACATGACTTGGCCAATGTAGAGGATTAGTCATAGTGATGATCATCTCACTCTGCCTTGTAAATGACTAAGTGATTGACTTTAATAGAAAACAACGATTAGAGATACCAACAAAACCATGCCTAAACCTGTTGCTTAGACACACAAAAATACTAGCCAAATAAGTCAATATCATATTATTGTTAGAAAGTAAAGTTCACCAATATGAATAAGAAGGGGGTGGGGGGGGGGGGGGATGAATCAATTATCCAACTATTATAAAAACTATCAACCTTATTAATCCTTAACCATATGAGTAATATAATTACCAACCATAACAAGATACTCATACACAATAACACCATATATGTTAAATAGGGAAACCCTCATGGGCATGGTACCCAAAAAAGGATGAACAAATATAAATCTTCCTTGTTAGAGGATGGATCCTGATAGGAGTCAATGATATACATTTAGTACATATCAATCCCTATTAGGATATTTCAACCCTATTAGGAGTTGTTCCAACCTTGTTAGGAATTGTAGAAGGAAGATGGACCCACTTTCTAAACAACTTTAGGGGAAAGATCACTAAACTCACTATCCAATTGATCTTTATATTATTCCTTGCAAAATAATAGAAATGACTTCCACTTGTACTTCCTCTTTCTTTTTCCTATCAATGGGACTTATCTTTAAGTCTTGTGATCTCAATACTAGATAACCAATTTCACATCTAATAATCCCTTGGATCACTTACTCACATTTACAAACTATTTTCTCTTTCTCACACACTTTGTAGATTATGCACATTTTGAAACAAGGAAAACATCCTTCATATATACCATGTCCTCACAAAAATTCCTTGATTTGACCTTGAGTCTTTCCCAATTAATTATAAAAGGACCACATTAAGATAATTAATTATATAACAATTGCACAACAATGTTAGCTCACAGTCTTCACAACTTATGACATGTGTGACTCCAAAACTTGCACACTTGTGTATGTCATCATCAAACTTTCTACTTTTATTATTTAACCTCACATATCATGATTCTATCTCTATTAGGAGATATACTCCAATCATCATAAACATCTTCTCAAGTACTCTATATGTATACAACTCTCTATAAATCAAGCATATCTTTTGCATGCCTTCAAATTACTTGATACACACTTAACCTCATCATTGGGACATAGTATAGAATACATTCTTAACTGTGCTTGACCTAACCATCACTTCTCTATCCATATGACCTTTTCTATATCTGCTACCATGCTAATCTTTACAAAAATATTGCTATGTTGACATCAATGACAAACATACTCATGAATGCAACATGTCAATCATGCTAACAATCTATTACATTTCTTGGCAATGTTTAGGATACTCCCCTAGAGGAATACCATCAACATTCATGCTAATAATCTCCCCCTTTGGCATTGATGGAACCATAGATGAAAAACATCTAAGTTGGACAAGAATACCAAAATAACACTCTCCCACAACTATTGATGTTCTCTTCTTTTCAAATCCTCTTCATCAATCAACTCTGAAATCCTCTAGAACACTATTGTGTTCCGCATCTCTTTCTTAGATCGACATCATGATTTTCTCACTAAACAACTCTTAGCTTTTCTCCCATATACTGTTAATCCCTATAGACATTAATTATACTTTCTTTCCCTTATTCATTGATAGGAGATCTCAATCTCTTCCCATTAGTCAATTTCTACTCCATTGAGGGATCTTCTCCCTATACATGGTACTACTCTATGCAATCTCTCCCCCATAGTACTAAGTAGATATTTTCATGAATACTCCGCCCCCCCCCCCATTGAAATTAACAAAAAAGGCTTCATTATGTTAATCATCTTGTCCAAGTCTTCAATTAGCTCAAGTGTCCAAAGGCACTGTTCTAAATCAACTATCAAGAGTCCTAGATGACTTTGTTCATCTCAGATACTCCCCCATATAGGAAGCATTAACATTGAGTCCAATCAAACAATAGTGTTTTGTACCACTAGACTAATTAATTTTTTGCATCATCTACTCACAAGTAGGAAGGGGCATAACCTGAAGCATAGCTGACAAGTATGCAAATGTATCTTTAAGAAAGGGCTTTGTAAAGATATCCACAATCTGATATTTTGTACTTACATATTCCAATATGATTTCTTTTTCTACAACTTTCTCTCTCAAAACATGATGCTTAATAGATATATGCTTAGTCTTAGAATGCAATACAAGATTCTTAGACATACTCACCATACTTGTGTAGTTAAAATGTATGATAAAAGGTTCTAAAAACTCTATCCCAATATCCTTTAGCATCTTCTTCATCCACATGAGCTGATTAAAAGTGTTTTTTGTTTACACAAGCTCTACTTTTGGTGTGCTCTATGAAATAAAACCATGTTTCTTACTTAGCCAAGAAACTAGTCTTCCTCCAAGAAAAAATTCTCCACAACTAGTGATCTTTCTATCATCCATATTGCCTACCTAGCACACATTAGTATAAGTACATAAAGTGAAATCACTTGATCTGTCATACCATAATCCATAATCCATAATTAGGTGTACCCTTCAAATATTTGAATATCCTCTTTAGTGTTGCATAATCAAATTCCTTAGGATCTTCTTTAAATCTTACTACTATCCCAACTACTTTTCTTATATCTGGTCTAGTGCAAGTCAGATATTACAAACCTCTAATCATTTATCTATACTTCTTTTTCTCTACTAAAGGTGTCTCATCTTTTCCAAATAGCTTGTGAGTAGTTACCATTGGTGTACCCATAGGCTTACAACTTTCCAAGCCAAATATTTTCAACAAGTCTTTTAAATACTTAGCTTGTGATATAAAAATACCATCTCTATTTTGTAAAATTTGTAAACCTAGAAAAAATCCATCACACCAGTCATACTCACCTCAAACTCATTCTTCACCTCTTCGAAAAAATTATCACTTGCTTCATCGTTACCTTCAAAGATTATGTCATCAACCAATATCACAATGATCAACAAACCATTTTCAATTTCTTTCAAATATAAATTTTGCAAAATAATTATCTAATCTTGCATACCATGTTCTAGGTGCTTTCTCACAAGGAAATCATTATCTTCTGTCAAAGCAAATCCTCCAGGTTGCTCAATGTAAACTTCTTCTTCAAGTCCTTTTTTTAGAAAGACAGACTTGATATGCATCCGATACATTTTAAACTTCTTACTTGCTACATAAGATAAGAACATTCTTATCACTTCCATTGTGGCTATTGCGACATAAGTTTCTTTATAATCTATTCCTTCTTGTTGTGAATACCCTTTACATACCAATCTAGCTTAGTTCCTCACAACTTCACCTTGTTCATTCATCTTTTTTTTGAATACCCATTTAGTTCATATAAAATTCTTGTCTTTAGGTCTAAAAGCCAATTCCCATGTCTCATTATTCACAATATGATCTAGTCCTTCCTTCATTGCTCATCTGTGCTCTTAGGTACAAACTGAGAAATAAAAAATAATTCCTTATGTACTATATTTCTTGTTATCACTCCTTTGACTTTTCTTCCAATAATATGCTCTACAAGGTGATTCTTTTCCAAATTCCCATTATATGTAGTAGTTTCTATCTCAACTCATATCTCCTCTCTTGGTTTTGTTATTTGTTATTCTCTTTGCTAAAAAATGTGTACATTATTCTGCAAATCATTGTTCATCTCAAAGAAAAATTCAATAGTCTCATTAACAAATCTAGGATTATCTTCTTCCTCATCAGAGTTATAATCCATAATTCTTTCTTTAACTCCAAACTTTTTGTCCACCTTCACATTTACACACTCAACAATTGTATTAGGTCTAGATGATTAAAATATCTATAAGCTTTTATTATCAATGAGTAATGAAGGAACATACCTTCATCACTTCTTGCATTAAACTTACCAATATCATCATTTCTCTTTATGTAACACTTACTTCCAACAATTCTAAAATCCTTCACTGAGGATATATGAACAAACCATAATTTATAAGGGGTCTTGTTTGTACCTTTTCTAGTCTACACTATGTTTGTGGTGTATATTATTGTATTGACTTTTTTCTCCAAAACATCTTAGATACATCATTCTCAAACATCATTGCGCTTGCTACCTCTAATATAGATCTAGTCCTCCTTTCTACTATCCCATTTTTCTTAGGAGTCTTAGGTGATGATAACTGTCTCTTAATTCCATTTTCTTCAAAAGATATGTTAAACTCTCTAGAAGTAAACTCTCCATCTCTATTTGATCTCAAACATTTAATCTTTACAATAGATTCACTCTCAACTCTACACTTAAATATCTTCAATTTCTCAAATTCATTAGATTTTTATTTAAGAAATGCTACCCACATCATTGTAGTGAAATCATAAAAAAATTTCATAAAGTACCTTTTTCCATATAAACCTCTTTTTCTAGTAGGGCCACTCAAGTCTACATGAACAATCTCCAACTTCTCTATACAAATGAACTTCTTGGTAGGAAATGAAACCTTCTTCTATTGAGCCATTATACATTCCTTGCAAACAACATATTTCTCACTACAAATTTAATACTAGCCTTCACAATGTTATCAAAGATTATATGAGAAATCCTTTTATGCCATAAACAATTGTTATCCACTTTTACAACCAAACAAGTCATCTTAGTAGGATTCAATTGAAACACATTACCTCTAGATCTTATACCTATTCCATTCAGCTTACAATCCTTATCTTTGATAATACAGGTCTTCTCTATAAATTACAACTGATAACCTTTATTGAAACCAACTATCTAACACTCAACAATTTATGTTTGAAACCATCAACAAAATAAACATAATCAATTTTACTAGTCTTTCCATCAATAGTAATAGATCCTATCCCTATGATGTGACAAGCTATATTGTTACCACTCTAACAATTCCTTCATCATTATTTCTAAATTTAACAAACTTGTTCATAGCACTAGTCATATGATGTGAACAACCACTATGTATAATCCAATCATGTTTTTTTTCAACTTGAGAAACTATGACTTTTCCTTCTCTAACTTCAATTTATGAATTCTCTTCTTTTATAGCCACAAAACCTAACTCATCATCACGTTCACTCTTAACTCTTTCCTCAAATTCATCATCTTCATTTACATACAAATAATCTCTAGGTCTTCTATACTTGAAGTTTCTCTTGTACCTTTTCTCTCTTTTAGGACACTTAGAAGCATAATGACCAAATTCTTTACAAGTCCAACATTTGAAAATGTTCTTACCATCTGTTCTCTTCTCACAAGCAATGCTAGCCCTTCTTCAATCTTTCTTTCTTTCTTTAGATCTTGATCTGTTGCTACTAGCATAGTCTCCATGAGTGGTTGCACTTCTAGATAAACAAGGATGAATGCTTAATGCATTAAAAGTTGACTCCACTCTTATTAATTCTCTAGAATACCTCAAACATGATTTTGTTACTCCCATTCTTCCAAACAAAGTTTCCCTGGTGAACTTCTTAGTAAAGGATATCAAGAGTTCAACCATCTGTTCTACTTATTTGAATGCTGGTGTAAAGTTTTCCAAATCTTCCATACAATCTCATCTTCTTCTTTAGATCCTTCACTACACTTAATTACTACAACAATCTTTGATATTCTACCAATATAGCTTATCAAAAATTCATCTTCCATCATTTTAGCATCTTGAAACAAACATATCCAATTCTGTAATTCTTACACTTTTTGCATGTTTATCTCCTTGAAAAGTAGATTCTAAAGCTTTCCAAATTTTATGAGATTTCTCTAACGATTTTACTTGATTGTATTCATTTTTAGGAAGATCTGTCAATAATGCTTCTCTGGCTCACATATTGCACATAAATAGATCTCTTTCTTCTTCACTATATTCCTCAATCCTTCTTTCCTCCCAAATAGCTTTGTTACTCTTTGTCAAAAGCCAATAACCTAGACCCATGCATAGTAAATGAGTCATCATATTTTCCTTATAAATGTCATAGTTAACTCTATCAAACATAGGACCATCTTTTTTGAAATGACTTGACATTGATCTCACAAATTTGATAAGCTTTCTCTTCAAGGACCTGAGGCTTTGATACCAATTGTTACAAAGTAAAGTCAGCCAATATAATGAAGAAGGGGGAGGGTTTGAATCAATTATCGAATTATTATAACAATTATCAACCTTATTAATCATTAACCATATGAGCAATATAATCAGCAATGACAAAAAGATACTCATACACAATAACACAAGATATGTTAACTAGGGAAACCCTTAATTAAAGGGAAAACCCTATTTAGAGGATGGACCCTGTTAGGAGACAATGAAGTACATTCAGTATATATTAGTTCCTATTAGGGTACTTTGAATCCCCATTAGGAGATTACAACCTTGATAGGAGTTGTAGAAGGTGGATGGACCCACTATCCAAACAACTTCAAGAGCAAGATCACTGAACTCACTATCCAACTAATCTCTAAATTATTCCTTGTAGGATAATAGAAATGAACTACACTTGTACCTCCTCTTCGTCTGTCCTATCGACTAGAAATCTCTTCTTATTCTAATCTTGATACTAGATCACCAAATTTGCATCCAATAATCCCTTAGATCCCTTGCTTAGATTTACCAAACAAGGAAAATATCCTTTCTTTATACCATGTTCTCAAAGAAATTCCTTGAGTCAGCTTTGAGGGTTTTCCAATTAATTATAGTATGACCATATTAAGATAATTAATTATATTACAATTAAACAATATTTTCAGTTCACCATCTACAACTTTTCACACATGTGACTCAAGAATTTTTGTACTCACTAACATCTCATTAAATTGTCTAATTTTACTGTCTGACCTCACATATAATTATTCTATCTCTATTAGGAGATATACTCCATTCATCAAAAGTTACTTCTCAAATACTCTATATGTATACTTTCTCTTTCTAAATCAAGCATATCTTTTCGATGTCTTGTTGGAGTTCTTTAGAATAACTAAGAGAAGGGGTCAATCAATTATTCAAGGTCTATATGTCTAAAAAAAACTCTTCAATTCTTAGTAGACCCATATCCATAAAACCTTATCATGCATGCATCCATTAGATCATACAATACTTAAACTTTGTAGGTTACTGCCCTAGGTCGAAACAACTTTACAAAAATGTAAACATGAAACACCATAAGAACATCCACACAATTTGACACAAGAATTTTACATGGAAACCAAATTTGGAAAAAACCACCAATAACATTCTATTAATTATTAGTCTTCTGAAGTGATGCCCTATGAAAGGTCAACCTATTAAAGGTTACAATACACATTGTTAAATGTGACCTAGTTAAAGGATTTACATCACCCTGTTAGGAGTGAGCCTTGTTAAAGTACTTTATAACATACCATTAAAATGTCACCCTATTAAAGGATTTACAAATGATTGTCACGTCAACCTTAATCCAAATGATTTACCCTACATTGATACAATGATTAGAAAGTAACTATAAGGCTTGATCTAATAATAAATCACAACTCACTTGCAAATTACAGATCTCTATTTTAGTCCTCCATTCTTCTTAGCATTCATACACTTCAACTCTAATATCTTTTTCACCCTTCAAGCATTCATACTCTTCAGCCTTCTTGCTTTATATGCTAATTGTAGCCACCTCTATTCGGCCACTGAATGAAGCAATACGCTAGACTCCTTGTCTTCCTTAGGTTCTCACATATGACAACCTTTTCCTCTGACCAACTATCTCTAAAAATATAGAGAATTTAGATTCTTTTTTTCTTAACCACAATTGTCCATTTTAGGGTTAGGTAGGATTAGGTAGGATTCAATGAATCTACCCACTTTTCCATTTGGTTCCTCTAGAAACTTCTTCACCAATCTTCCTTAAATTCTCCTCAAAATATTTTACCTTTGATTTTGTGCCACCAACTCATCACAATCATCTTCTACACACTTCAAATAATTCAAAAAATCAAATTAGTCATCTTAGATTCGTTAGATCTTTGATTTTACACTATTTGTTGTCACTCGACATCTATACTGTCGTGTCACTCAGCCAATACTAGTTGACTTAGAAAACACTAAAGGTTACTAATACTCAACACCAACTAAAATTTACTCAACATATATACTAACATTCACTCTGCTTGCACTATTTTTCATCTTTTCTTGGCACCTCTTGATTTTCAATTGGCTTCAAATGATTTCTGCTCAGCTTGGCCTAACTGCTCAGCAAGGCTTGGCAGACTCTTCGTAGTTGATATTCTTCAAGTCTTAACTTGAGTAATCTTTCATTTTAGACTTTAAGTAGATAAAAAATATACTATAATACCAATTTCTTACTTGGTCTTAGTGCTTATTTTACATACTAAATAACTCAACCTTTCTTTAGGTGCTCTTGTTACTCCTCTTTTCAAATTGTCTTCATCAATCAACTAAGTGATAACTTTCAAAGACTTTTTTTTTTGTCTCACCAGCAAGTAGTAGGTTTGACATCAGTGAAAAAATGATGATTATTCCATTACAGGTTCTTCACTTCAAAACAATCTTATATCAACAATCTTCCTCTTTGGCATTCATGGAAAACCAATACCAACAACAATACCAAGAAGAAAATAATATCTTTGAAATTTCTCCCTCTATCAGTATATGTCCTTCCTTTGTATAGGGTAATGTAGTTTTGTCAATATCCTTGAATGTATCACTCTTATATCTCCCTTTGTAGGTTAGTTTTCTCTTTTTCTATCTCCATCTTTTTGATATTTAGGTACTTTAATCCTTTTTTCTTATATTGAGGTATCTATCTCCCTATTTGACAACAATGCCAAAGAACTTTCATCTTTATATGTAGATATAATCAATTCAGGTTATCCCTCTATCACCTTTCATGTGACTACAAGTCTTCTATTTTAGCTCCTTCATTACTTTAGATAACTCCTAAAGTAAGATCCATTGTATCAAGTTGTAAGATACAATATTCAGCTTAGTTGATGTAGAGAGCTACTCGTACTTCTTAAGTAGCTTTGGATAGGGGTATCACCCCTAGTTTACCTATAAGATATTCATGTGTATCCTTAGATAAAGCTTTTGTGAATATATTAGCTTTCCGTTCTTTTGTATTCACATATTCCATCCTCACTTCTTTGTAGTATTGAACCAACACTCTCAAGTAATTATACTTGATTGCAAAGTGCTTAGTCTTTGTGAGAATCAAAAGGTTCTTTAATAAGTTTATAACACTTGTATCATCACAATAAAGTACCAAAAGTTCAGTGATTTCCTCCTTCATACCTTTGAGCAGCTATTTGATCCATACCACATTTTTACAATTTATTGTAGCAACCACATATTTAGCTTTAGCAGTAGATTGAGATATACAATTTTGTTTCTTATTGGTCTAGGTGATCAATCTCTTTCCTAAGAAAAATGCTCCATTGCTTGTGCTCTTTCTTTCATCAATGTTTCTAGCCCAATCAACACCTATATAGGCTCTTAACTCAAATTTGTCATTTTTCTTGTGGTGTAGACCATAGTTTTCTGTTCCTTTTAGATATCTCATAATTCTCTTATCAACCATCAAATGATTCTCCTTAGATTTTGTAGAAAACCTTGCAACAATCCCAATAGCTAATGCAATGTCAGGTCTGCTATGTACTACATATTTCAACTTGCCAATTATAACTCTATACAATGTTTGATTCACATCAACAGAATCATTACTCTTTGACAGTTTTTGTCTTGTCACCATAGTAGTGCTAACTAGTTTTGAATCCTCTAAACCAAAATTTTTCAATATTTCCTTCATATATTTAGACTGAGTGATGTATATACCATATAATTTCATCTAATATACTTGGAAACCAAAAAAGGACTTAATCTCTCCAAAAAGAGACATATCAAATTGCTTCTTCATTTCATTTGCAAATGCCTTACATAATTCATTTTGACCTCCAAATATGATATCATCAACAAAAAATTCAACTAGTAATATACCTTTACTTCCTTCTGTCTTCAAGTACAGATTGTTTTTATCATTAGTCTTCTCAAAACCAATCTTCACAAGATAATTGTGAAGCCTTTCATAGCCTGCTCTTGGGATTTTATTTAAACCATATAAAGCTTTATGTAGTCTACATAACATGTTATTTTTTTTAGGTCAATAATCCTTTAGGTTGTACTATGCTTCTTCTAATATGCCATTAAAAAATTCTGACTTTACATCTATTTGATAAGCTTTGAAACCTTTGTATGCAAAGTAAGCAAATAGATTTCTTACTCCTTCCAATCTTGCAACTGGGGAAAATGTTTCTCCATAGTCTATTCGTTCTTCTTGTGCATACCCCTTGCAAAATAATCTTTCATTTTTCCTTGTGAGTTCATCATTTTTATCTAGATCAAATCTATACACCCACTTGGTTCAAATCACATTCTTGTCCTCTAGTCTGGGAACTAGAGTCCACGTCTTGTTCTTTCCAATCAGATCAATCTCTTCTTTTATGGCTTTACTCCAATATTCATTCTCTAAAGTATATTTCACTATCTTAGGCTCATGCATGCTCAAAAACCATGTATCACTTCTCATCCTATTCCTTGTCATTGGTCTAGCATCTTTATCTCCAATAATTTGTTTAGTTGGGTGATGTCTTTTGACATACTTTGAGAATCTTGGTTATGTTCTTCTTTCTTCAATGGGTCTGTCAAATTTAGAATCACTATGTACTTCTCTATCATGTAGATCAACATTCCTTTCATGTACATTTATCTCAAAATCAAAATGTATCTCATCTTCTGTCTCCAACTCGGTTCCTGACTCTAACTTGGTTCTTGAATGCAACTTGACATTCATTGTATGTGACTTGATAGTCACTAAAACTTGTTGTTTATTTATAGCTTGACCACCTTGCATACCTTCATAAAAGCATACAAAGGATTTGTACTCTTTAGGTTCCTTCATGGGTTCAACTTCATGTGCCTCTATATATTCATCAAACTGGACATTTGTACTTTCCACAACTTTTTTAGTGTTAGTATTTACATACTTACAAGCTTTACTTCTTGTGGAATAGCCAAGGAATATACTTTCTTCACTTTTAGCATCTACTTTACCATGCCTTAAATCCTTAAAAATGTAGCACTTACTTCCAAATACCTTAAAATATTTTACATTAGATGAGTATCCATACCATAGTTCAAAAGGTGTTGAATGAGTACCTTTCTTGACTTGTACACAGTTCCAGGTATAGACAACTATACTTCCAGCTTCTCTCCAATATTTCAAAACAACATTATTCTCCATCATGAGTGTTCTAGCACACTCTATTATAGATATGTTCCTGACATAGGGATATGTAGATTCAAGAGGAATAAGTCCAACTTAAACACACGAACATCCCTTGTCCATAGTTACACATAGAAGCAAAAAACAAATTAAATAAATAATAGAGAATAAAAGACAACATTCTAGACAACCATATAAATGTAATCAATTGACTTTCATAACAAAGATCCAAACATGCTTGATTGTGAGGCCTTCCAAGTTATGACCATTTACAAATAATTATGAAATCAAGTCCAAGCTCACATACTATCTTCTTCTCTAGGATCTTCTCATGATCTACCATTAAGTCACAATCTCTTAATGATTTCCTACAACAATCCAAGCTCTTTATATAGCCAGCTAAGCCATAAGTTGGCTAGTCAAGCATTTAATTACATTATAGGTCCACCTTGAAAGAGTAAACCAAAATCATCATAAATATTAATGAAACTTAATACAAAGTTATATTTAGGTCCATACATGATCCAAAAACATTTCCCTATCTTAAAAAGTTCTCATTTTCTCATACAAAATTGCGCAAGATGAAAACTCCACATGTTTTTGCAAAAACTACCTAAAAATTGATGTCTTAGCAAAATGACAATATCTCCTAGCTTCGATTGAATTGGAACTTGTAATTTAAAATAAAGGTATTAATTTAGGTCCACTAAAATCCCTTAAGTGTGCAAAGGTTAATTCATTAAGGATAAGTGCACATCCATCCTGAAAGTCATGCAAATAAATTTAATGTGAAAGCTTGTAGGAAATTGATGCATTAGAAAAATAGCAATATCTCTCCAACCATGATGAATCGAGACTTTCCCTTTTTACTATATATATTAAAATATTCCCTCTTCAATCCCTAAAATTTTTAGCCTCTGAATCATTGCACAAAATTAGTTACATTTCTTGCAACTGGCATGTGGAATACATAGAATACAACTCCAATAACAATGCTACTTTACAAACAGAGAAATGTTTTTGGTTGATGCAAGATTTCTCCAAGACCCAAGATGCTCCTACATCAAACACCTAGGCTTAATAAAGAACTTATCTCCACATTAGGCACTACTCATATTTTGACCTAAATCATATAGATCCAGCTCAACTTGTGTAATCCAAGAACTATCTTCAATTGGCTTGTCTTTGACAAAACTAGATATTCCAAATAATATTTTCGTTTGTTGCTTTTTCTTATCTTGATATCCACAAATCTTTCAATGCCATTAGCTTTCTTCTTAGGATAATCTAGTTTATCAACTACTTCATGATCTAATTCATCATACTCGTAAATGTCTGGCATTTGCAATGTTGAATATAGGTGAAATATCCATATCCTCTAGTAATTCAATGTCAAAAGCATTACCACTTTCAAACTTCTTTAGAATTTTACAAGGCCCAAACTTCTTCATTTTCAGTTTGTTGTAGGTTCCAACTAGAAATCTATTCTTCTTCAAGTAAACCATTACTTCATCACCAACTTCAAAAGATTTATGTCTTCTATTATAATCCATTCTTTCCTTATATACTAGATTACTGTTATTCAAGTTATCTTTGACTTCTTGATGTACTTTCTTCATAAAATCAATAAATTCTTCAGCCTCAACACTCCTATTTGTTTCCATGCTCAAGTCTCTTAATTGTGTACTTCCCTTAGGATGAAATCCAGTAACAATCTCAAATAATACAACTCCAATAACAATGCTACTTTACAAACAGAGAAATGTTTTTGGTTGATGCAAGATTTCTCCAAGACCCAAGATGCTCCTACATCAAACACCTAGGCTTAATAAAGAACTTATCTCCACATTAGGCACTACTCATATTTTGACCTAAATCATATAGATCCAGCTCAACTTGTGTAATCCAAGAACTATCTTCAATTGGCTTGTCTTTGACAAAACTAGATATTCCAAATAATATTTTCGTTTGTTGCTTTTTCTTATCTTGATATCCACAAATCTTTCAATGCCATTAGCTTTCTTCTTAGGATAATCTAGTTTATCAACTACTTCATGATCTGATTCATCATACTCGTAAATGTCTGGCATTTGCAATGTTGAATATAGGTGAAATATCCATATCCTCTAGTAATTCAATGTCAAAAGCATTACCACTTTCAAACTTCTTTAGAATTTTACAAGGCCCAAACTTCTTCATTTTCAATTTGTTGTAGGTTCCAACTAGAAATCTATTCTTCTTCAAGTAAACCATTACTTCATCACCAACTTCAAAAGATTTATGTCTTCTATTATAATCCATTCTTTCCTTATATACTAGATTACTGTTATTCAAGTTATCTTTGACTTCTTGATGTACTTTCTTCATAAAATCAATAAATTCTTCAGCCTCAACACTCCTATTTGTTTCCATGCTCAAGTCTCTTAATTGTGTACTTCCCTTAGGATGAAATCCAGTAACAATCTCAAATGGTAGTTTTCTAGTACTTCTATTCACAAGAATTATTATATGCAAAATCTACTTGTGCCAAAAGCAAATCCCAAATAGAAGGCTTATCCCCAAACAAACATCTCAACAAGTTACCCATACTTCTATTCACAACTTTAGTTTGTCCATCTATTTGAGGGTGAAATGTAGAACTAAACTTCAAATTTTCACTCAACTTCTTCCAAAGTGTCTTTAAAAAATAACTAGTAAACTTAGTATCTCTATCTGAAACAATAGATTTAGGAAAAGCATTCAATATTACCACTCCCTTGAAGAATAATTTAGCTACATGTAATGCATCAGATGGTTTCTTACAAGGTATGAAATGAGGAATCTTTGAAAATCTATCAAACACAACAAAGATAGAATCATTACCCCTCTGGGTATGTGCAAGATCATGGTCAACCAAACTATGCTCTTAAGTGGCAATAAAAAATCAAAAAATCAAGATTATGTAAACTTGACATACAATTTTCTACTTGTTATTAACTTTATGTCAAAAAAGTTGAGAGAAAATAATCTCTAAAAAAATGAATCTAGTTTCTAAACTACTAAGACTTATCTCAAAAAAATAAAAATTGATTGGTCAAAATTTTGACTTTTAATGCAATATTACAAAAATTTTAGAACAAAAATAAGTAGACGTGTGTTTGACCACCTTAATCAAAATCAAATGATAATATTTTTTAATAATATTCTAGATATAAGTAGTAGACTCATTCTTGGATGTGACACATATTTTTGGGTATTTTTATTCTAAGTAAATAATTAATAACTAATTTTTGACTTTAGTATTTTTGGAATAAAAAATCACTCATGACTGACCATCTTAACTAGTTCAAAACTTTGTAAAATTCAATTTTTCATTTTTTCCCCTTATAGTAGAAGAAACATAGAATGTGATGCATCTTTTGGATTTAAAAAATGTTGTACCATTTGAAGTTATAGTTATTTTTCAAGTAGTGTGTCAGTCAACACTTTATATGTAACTCCATTAGAAAATAAGTAATAATTACTTACTAAACTCATAATTTGACAAACCTTACATTTATAGAAAGATAAGAACATTCTTAAGAAACCCTTTTCATTTCATCAAATTTTGGTGAAAAAAAGTCGTCAAGTACATATTTGAACTAAAAATCACATAAAAATAAGCCAAAAACACATTTTAAGGATGTTTTTAAAATTGACCATATAGGTTTGGTATCAAAAAATATAGTAGACCCTATAAAGATATTAATTGTTTTCATTTAGTATTAGGGTGGGTGGGAAAAAAGTTGGAATAAATTTTGAAATGGTTTGAGATATTTTAGAACTACAGATTTTTAGATTGCCACTTTTTGGCACACCATGATCCTGCACATACCCGTCTGAGTTCTAGGTCAACCAGGAACAAAGTCCATATTGATATCTTCTCAAGGTTTATCAGGTGCATGCAAAGGTGAATATAATCCCAAATTCTAACTAGTTCCTTTCATTTTTTGGAAAATTTTGCAACTTTTTACCATTCTCTACACATCCTTATAAATCTATGACCAAAACTATCTCTCTGAAATCAATTTTAGTGTCTTATCAACCCCAAAATGTCCAACATGTTCACCACTATGTTTTTTCTTCATTATTTTTTCTCTCATAGATCCTCTAGGTATACATAACTGAATTCCTTTAAACAATATGTCTTCTTGAATGAAATAATTAGCCCACTTATCACTTATTCTTCAAATCATCAAAACCAAGTACCTCAACTCTCATCTCAATCAATAAATTTCTTCTTTAGCTCAAGACATCAACAACTTTATTCAACTATCCACTTTTATGCTTTAATGAAAAGGAAAAACTCTGCAAAAACTCAACCCATTTCATTTTCTCTGATTCAACTTATACTGACTTCCCAAATACTGTAAATCTTTATGGTTAGTATACACCACAAAATATTTAGGCATCAAATAATGTTTCAATTTCTTCAAGACCTCAGTCATCAATCTCATGAAAATACTAGGTGCATTAGCTAAATCAAAGGGCATAACCAACCATTCATACAATCCTTCATTAGTCTTAAAATAAGTTTTCCATTTATCTCCTTCCTTGATTCTAATCTAATGATAACCACTTTTTAAATCAATCTTTGTAAAATACTTTTCTCCACTCAAACTATCCATTATGTCATCCATCCTAGGCAATGGAAATCTGTACTTCACCGTTATCTTGTTTATAACTTTGGAATTAGTGCATATTCTCTATTCTCCATTCTTCTTACATGCTAACACAACACATACTACACAAGGACTCAAAATTTATCTTGTCAAACCTCTCTCCAGTAATTCTTGCACTTGTCTATTTAGCTCAATCTTTTCATCAAGTGTCAATCCGTGTGGCACTTTATTAGGAAAACTAGTTGTAGGCATCAAATACATACAATGACTTATACTTCTCATAGGAGGGAAACCATCAGGTACATTATCAAAAATGATGTCATGAGATTCAGTTAACAAAATTTCAATCTCATCTCCATGTTCCAATTCATCTTGTTTCTCAGTCTTTCTAGGAATCAAACCATAACAAACATTTTGTTCTTTCATTTCCTTTGCAAAATTTTTACCTTTACCAAACATACTTTGGCTGTAGTACAATGACTTTCATCAAAAAATTTCACCAAAATCAATAATTTATTTCTTTCCTTCCACCCAAATAGTATATTGATTCAATCTACCATCATATAAAGCTTTTCTATCATACTACCAAGGCCTACCCAAAAGAATATGACAACAATCCGTAGGCATAAGATCACACAAGAATTCATCATGGTGATTCCAAATTTTAAATTTCACAAGGCATTTTTCCCTTACAAGTAAGCTATACACCTTCTAGATCCAAGCGACATGGTTAGGCTTAGGATGTCTCAATCTTTGCAACTACAATTTGGTAACTAGCTCTTCGGTTAATAAATTATACAAACTTCCACTATAAATGACTACTTTGCAACATTTTTTAGTGATCTTACATTTAGTTTTGAACAAAATTATTCTCAAATTAAGTTCCTCATCAACTTCTTCATTCCAAAAATCCTTCTTAACATCAGGTTCTCACCATTTTTAGGTTCATTAGGTGTTTCGACAACTTCTTCACAAGCTAAAGTATTTATGTTATTACCTCCAATCTTCTTTCTAGAGTTAGTCATTCAAAAGCCCTATGTCCTTCTTCACTAAATTTATAACAAGTACCTTTAAACCAAGATCTCTCTTCTCTTTTTCCACTATTATTATTTCTAGAGTAGCTAGTATAGCTACCTCTAGAGCAATTGCCTCTTTAAACAACTTCATCTTTCCATCATTTATCTTACATTGTGCCATCAGATCTTTTAATTCCTCCATATGTTCTACCTCTACTTCTTTGAAATCTTCCACCTCTTCCTTGTTTCTTTTGATCATGTCTCTTTGATAATATTTCTTTAACTTTAAAAAAAAAATTATATGCCTCTTCCATGCTATCCATCTTAACATATCTGATCTCATTCTGAATTGATACTCTTCGACCATTTTGGTATCTAGCCACTTTCTCAATTCCATCATCAACATGTCTAGATATGATATCCAGTTTATAGAATTCTTTAGTATATTCCTTCACACTCATATCCTTTTGTCTCAAATTTTGCAATTTTCTCAACAAACTAACCTAGTATTCTACTAGGAGAAACTTCATCTTCATCTTTCCAAGCATCTTCATCCATGTCTTGAACTTTTCTTTTCCTCTCTTTTGTCTATCAGTTTGGAAATAATCCCACCAAAGAGATGCATGGTATTTCAAAATTTTGACTACAATCTTATCCTTCCTATTATTAGGAGTACCTCCATGCTCAAAATGGTTTTCCATCTCAGAGATTCAATCCAATAATGCATCAACCTCAAGTCTTCCATCATAGTGAGGAACTTCAATAGTAGGTCTAGAATTACGTTTTGCAAAAACTCTCAAAATTCTTTCATCATCTTGTTTAACTTTAGGTATAGGTTTAGAATTAGGTGCTACCTCTTGTTCATCACTAACACCTTCAAGATGTACACCTCTTCTTTGCACTATCTCTACAGCTTCAAGTCTGGATGCAATCTGTCTCAACATGTCCATTATAGCATTATCAATATTTCCTCTACCATGAACCATCTTGAAAATAGTTCCTACAAGATGATAACCTTCTACAAGTTGTAGGTTAGATTTCAGATCTGCCACCCTACAAGCAATCCAATAAGGTTCTCCACAATCCAATCCATAATAAAGAACTTGGCTCTGATACCACCTAACACAAGGACATGTAGATTCAAGAGGAATAAGTCCAAATTAAACCCAAAAAAATCCATTGCCTAGAGTTACACATAGAAGAAACATACAACTTAAATAAACAATAGAGAAAAAGAGACTAGATTCCACACAACCATATGAATGTATTGAATTAACTTTCATAATAGAGGTCCAAACATGCTCGACTATAAGGCCTTTTAGGTTACAACCATATATAAAGAATTATGAAATCAAGTCCTAGCTTGCATACTATGTTCTTTTCTAGAATCTTCTCATGATCTACCATTAACTCGCAATATCCTAATGATTTCCTACAACAATCCAAGCTCTTTATATAGCTAGCTAAGCCACAAGTCAGCTAGTCAAGCATTTAATTACATTAGAGGTCCATCTTGGAAGAGTTAACCAAAACCATGACAAATATGAATGAAAATTAATACCAAGTCATATTTAGGTCCACGCATGATACAAGAACATGGCTCTATCTTTAAAAGATTTCATTTCTTCATACAAATTGGGCAAGATGAAAACTCCACACATTTCTACAAAACCTACCCAAAAATCAATGTCTTAGGAAATGGTGATATCTTCTAGTTCCAATTGAATTAGAAATTTTTATTTAACATGAAGTTAGTCCACTACAAGCCATTAAATGTGAAAATGCTAACTCATTAAGGATAAGTGTGTATCCATCCTGAAAGCCATGCGTTGAAATCTGACACAAAAATTGGCAAAAAATTGATGTGTTAGAATAATAGCCATATCTCTCAAACAATGATGAATTAAGACTTTCACCTTTAATAATAGATAGTAATCTAGGGCCTCTTCAATCCCTAAAATTTTTAGCCTCTAAATCATTGCAAATAAAATAGTTACATTTCCTACAATAGGAATGCAGAATACAAAAAATACAACTTCAGTAGCAATGCTACTTTACAAATAGAGAAATGTTTTTGGTTGATGCAAGATTGCTCCATTACCCATGATTCTCCTAAATCAATTCCTCCTTTAAGAAATCCCATTTTTTGGAGGGGTCCTAGGTGCAAAAGTTTGTCTCTTGATTCCTTTATTATTGCAGAACATTTCAAACTCATTTAATGTAAATTCTCCACCTCTGTCAAATCTCAAACATTTCAAGCATTTGTATATCTCCTTTTCAACTCTACCAAAGTACTATGTAAACATTTGGAAAGCATTAGATCTCTATTTTAGAAACATAACTACATCATCCTAGAATAGTCATCAACAAATAGGATAATGTACTTGTCACCTTTGTAACTTTGTACATCAATTGGTCAACAAAAATAAATATGAACTAATTCCATAATTTCTTGAAAGGTGTGAGTCTTACTTTCAAAACTATATTTTGTCATCTTGCCTAATTGACATTGTTTGAAAATCATATTTTCAAGTTTCTTCAGTTTAGGAAAACCTCTAACTTTTTTAATGTTACTGATACTCACTAAATTATCAATGTTAGAATGACATAACCTCTTATGCCATAGCCACACATCATAAAATTCTACAAAAAGACATGTAACATCATTCATATCAAGATAAAATAGATTACCTCTAGTCTAGTCACTTTTCCTAATTAGTTTTCCATCAGTGTCATAGATCTTTGCTATCTTGTTCTCAAACTCAACTTTGCAACCTAAACTATCCAGTTCTGAAAAGTTCAACAAGTTATTGTTAAGTCCTACATGATAAGCATTGTCACACATGATATTTTATGTGAGTTTGATTGATCCTTTACCTTTTATCAAACAAGGTACATCATTACCAAACCTTACACTATTTCCATTGTAATAATCTAGGGTAATGGAATTACTTTTATCTCTAGTCATGTCATGTGAACACCCACTATCAATGATCTATCTATCACTCTTGTTCACATAAGATACTAGTGTAGTTGCCTCATCCTCATCACAATCATTCTTCATAGAAACATACACCACTTCACTATCATGGGCATCAGATCCATCTTTGGTTTCCTTTTTAGAAATGTAGCAAGACTTCTTTCCTTTATCTTTATAATCTTTTTTACCTCATCTCTTTTGCTCCTATACTTGTCTCCACTTCTATTGTTCTTCTCTAGACATCAATGACCATTCTCATTGCAATTAAAGCACATGATAGATAACTTACCTTTGAATTTTACTTTGCCTCTATGAAATCTCCTTTTCAACAATGCTTTAAGTTTTTCTACATCTTCCTCATCTGTATCACTATCACTAGAAACATATTTGACCTTTTTCTTCTTCTCTTTAGGTCCTTTTAATGAGAGTTTGGGTTTGAAAGTAAATTCAACATTTATAGATTTGAAATTATCAAAATTAGAGAGTTCAAAGGTAGTGAGCCTACTAATCAATCCTTCAAGGGTCAGATCATTACCAAGTATGCATCTTAGTTCTTGTATGGCATAAACTCTAATAGCATAGATAGGCAATATAGTTCTCAGTACTTTGCTAATCATAGTCTCATCTTCAATTTTATGAATTGCTCCTCTAATAACATTAAAAAATTCTTTTACTCTAGCACACTATTGAACTATATTCTCACCTTATTTCATTCTCATATAATCAAACATACGTCTTAGACTTTTAGATTTTTCTCTCAAAACATTTTTTGTCTCCTCCATAGATCTTCTCTATAAAATCCCACATCTTCTTAGCAATATCACATTCTTTAATGTCATCAAACTTAGTGTAGCTTTGGGAAGATTCAATCTCCAACATTTTTAGATTGTGTTCTTTATTCTTTCTTAGATCATCAATAGTTATGGCTCTAATGGGGTCAACATGCTCAATGTGATGGTAGATTGTGCATGATCTCCTAGCCCTCCTAGATGTAGCTTCATCAAACTTTTTCATGTAGCGAAGTTCTCCTTGTTAAGCTTGAGTACTCTCTTTTAGAAATCTCTAATCTTTTACTTTTATTACTTTCAAACTAGTCCTCTCAAGCATTGTGACTCTGATACCAATTGTTAGAATTCCCTAGAATAACTGAAAAGGGGGGTGAATTAGTTATCTAAGTTCCAGATGCACAAATAAAAATTTTCAATGCTTAATAGACACATATCCATAAAACCTTATCATGCATGCATCCATTAGATCATACAATACTTAAAATTTGTTGGCTACTATCCTAGGTCAAAATAACTTTGCAAAAATGTAAACATGAAACACCATAAGAACATTCACACAATTTGACACAAGGATTTTATGTAGAAACCCAATTCGAGAAAAATCAACAGTAACATGCTACTAATTCTCACTCTTCTAAAGTGATACCATATTAAAGGTTATAATACACACTGTTAAATGTGACCTAGTTAAAGGATTTCAATCACTCTACTAGGAGTGAGCCTTGTTAGAGGACTTTAGAACATATCACTATAAGGTCATCTAGTTAAAGGATTTACCCTAGACTAATACAATGATTAAAAAGTAATAGTAAGGGTTGATCTAATAAAAAATCACAACTCACTTATAGATTATAGATCTTCATTTTAGTCCTCCACTCTTCTTGGCATTCATGCAGTTCAACTCTAATAGCATTCATACTCTTCAGCCTTATTACTTTGTATGCCAACTGTAGTCACCTTTGTTTTTCCATTGAATGAAGCAATACCCTAGACTCCTTATCTTCCTTGAGTTCTCACACATGATAACCTTTTCTTATGACCAAATATCTCTATAAATAGAGAATTTAGATATTTTTCGCTTAACCAAAATCATCCATTTTAGGGTTAAGTAGGATTAGGTAGGATTTAATGAATCTACCCACTTTTCCATTTGGTTCCTCTAGAAAAATTTTCTACAATTTTCCTTGAATTCTCCTCAAAATGGTTTACCTTGAATTTTGTGTCACTAGCTCATCATAGTCATCTTCCACACACTTCACATAATTCAAAAAATCAAATTAATTGGCTCAGATTCATCAAATCTTTTATTTTATATTGTCTATTGTCACTCGAAATCTATATTGTTTTGTCACTCGGCCAACACTAATTCACTCGGCAAACACTAAAGCTTATTGATGCTCTGCAACAACTAAACTTTACTCATTATATACTAACATTCACTCGGCTTGCACAAATTTTTATCTTTTCTTGGCACCTCTTGATTTTAACTTCGCTTCAACTGATTTCTACTCGGCTTGCACTGACTACTTGGCTTGCACTGACTACTTGGCAAGGCTTCACAAACACTTTTCTTACTTGATCTTTTTCCAATCTTAACTTGAGTAGTCTTTCATTTCAGACTTTAAGTAGATAAATAATACACTATAGTATCAATCTCTTACTTAGTCTTAGTGCTTCTTTTACATACCAAATAACTCAACCTTTCTCTAAGTGCTCTTGTTATATCCTCTTTTAAAGTCCTCTTCATCAATAAACTAAATGATAGCTTTTAGACCAAAAAGTAATTGTCTCACCAACAGGTAGCAGTTTTGACATCATTGACAAAATAATGTTTGTTCCATTACGGGTTCTTCACTTTGAAATAATCTAATATCAACATGCCTTTGATTTACTTTATGTACACTTGTCCTTGCCACAAGGAGATAATGTATAACATGGCTTTAACCACACTTGACCTAAACATCAATTTTGTGGCTGTATGACACCGTTCTCTGTCTTCTACTCTATCAGTATTCATAAAAATTATGTTAAGTTGACATCAATAACAAACACTCTCATGAATACAAGTCAATCATACTAACAATTTATCACGTGCTCTCACAATGCTTAGGATACTCCCCCAAAGGAATACCATTAGCATTCATGCTAACCATTATCTCATCAGAAATCTAGGCTTCTTCTCACCACTTGGCAACTCATCCACATGAAAATATACATCATTTAACTAGTAGAATCCCTTGGACAAGAATAACCTCTTCATATCAATTCTAAAATTTAACATGACAACATCAATGTTGGTACACAACTTGAGTCCCCAAGAAAAAAAAAGAAAAAAAAGGAGCAAGAGCCCAACCATCTTTCATATCTCCCTTCCACCTCCATAAAAAGGTATCCCACCTTGATAGGGTAAATAGGGAGGAAGAAAATGTTTAGAGAAGAATGCCATAAAAAACACCCCACCTTCTAAGCACTAGTATTAGTACAGGCCATGTCCAATCTACCAACAACTTCACCTATAAAGTATATCATTCCCTCAATAAATTACATATCCACCTCCCTAGGATAAGAGTGTCAAAGTAGAAGAAGAGAACCCTAATGTGAGAAAACCTCTAGAAGATGATACAAGGACCAAAGAAGAAATTTAAACCTCTATAAAAGTATCTAGGGGTAGAACTAGAGGAGATCTCATAGTCCACTAAATAATAAAAATCTAAGAAGCCCATGATTCTAAAATGGGGAAGAACCCCTGAGAAGAAACATTTACTTAACCAAACACAACTAGGAGCCAATGAGGACCCTTTTAAAGTACTAGTATTCACTAGGAAGCCCAAAGCACAACCAAGGAACACATGAGCCTTCCAGAAGACATGGGCATAAAACTTCAACATCCTCAAGGAACTAAAAACACCTAGATCACCATGAGTCTTCAAAGCCATTGAAGTAGCAATAAAAGGGGTAGAATCCCACCAAAACCCTCCCACATGGAAACACATAAAAAATAACTAGAGGAGAAGCCCAACCAAGAAGGGGCCAGAGCCTCAAACACATCAGGCCCATAAAATCTCCAAAGCCCAAAGAGAGGGTCAAAGGAGTGGTGATCCCAAAAATCCAAGTCAAAATAAAACCACAGTGCTTCCAAAAAAGGAGGCCCATCCATAACATGTCCCCAAGAGGCAGAGATAGAGGTAAAAAATATATTATTTTACCCAAAAAGCATGGTGGGTATCAACAATAGAAAATCCAAGCTACCCAACAAAACCACCAAAGATGTCCAAGAAAGACCTCCCATCAAGAGACCGAGAAGGAAGAGAATTCTTGCACCACAAAAGCTTCTCACCCATGAAAGTAATAGGGACCCAAGCTATCACATCACACAAAGCCACTGAGAGTTGAAAATGAGATGCAACACCCCCAAAGGTAGTAGGCCTTGAAAACACCCTCCCTCCATTTAGGTCATTCTCTTTTGATTCACCATATGCATTTCCTTCGCTTGAATCCCCAACTCTAGAAACCCTCAACATTTCACTTCCACCATGCTTCATGAATAATTATGATGTTAGTTAGTGTGGGAGTGGATTGGAAAGTATTGTTGTTATAAAAAGTGTCTTAGAAAGTATTGAGTATAAAATGTTGTTTATCCATTCAACTAATTTAACTCATAAATGATTCTACATTGTTATTAATGAATCATGAAAAAATGAAAAATAATTTGATCCCTTATTTTTTTTAAATAAAAAAATATAATGTAATTTTTTTATTATTTTCATAAGATTTATATCTTGATTAAAATAAGGTTTTATTCTACCATGGACACATTAATATTTCTATTTTGATAATCTAATATTTTGTGTGGTTTTCCTTTAAAATGATATATTATTTAAATAATTATAATTTTTTAATTACTAAACAAGTTGCATAAACTTTTATTTTGTGCTAGTAAGCTCAAGAAACAATTATCTAAAGATTGTCAATAGAAGTAAATTGTTAATTTAGTTCCCACTATCTATCAAATAAATCTATGATTCTTGGAGTGCTAAGATGGAGATCCTACTATTATGGCATGAAGTGAACCTCTCATATGACAAAGGTTATAGAGTTTTTCATTATATGATTACATGTCCAATTTGACATGTCTATTTTGTGAATACTGCTACCAAGATTCAACTATGTAGTTTTTGAGTTAAGCTCATTGATCCATGTTCCATGAGTATTGGCTCACATGAACCCATCTTGTGTGACAATAAATAGAAGGTGAAGCACTAGGACTTCCTTGGAGGTCACCCATCACTCCAGTTTGAGTGTGCTTAACTACGAAGTTTCCTCCATGGTTAAACCCACTTTTCTTGCAACCCCATTTGCAAAAACTTTAGTAAGTGTCGTGCCTTATGAACCATTCATTAGAAATCCCATAAAGCTCATCAATTGATAAGTAGGAAATATTTTCCACAAAAAAGTCAAATCATGATATTGCTATCAAGATTCAAGTTTAGTTTTTGAGTCAAACTCATTGACATTTTTTTAGGCATTTTGTCAAACAAATCATTTATATAGTCTATGCTTCTATATCATTTAATAGACATTTACTTTGACTTAATTGCTTTGATTCAATCAATCTGCATAGCTCAATCCAAAAATTAAAGCTCCTAATAGTAGTTGAAGAGCAATGTGTCTACAAATCATGTGTAGTTGAAAGCTTTAGAAACTATTTCAAAAAATAACTTTGTATATCCTATAATTAGAATGTTGCATGATAAATATTCTTTTTAAACAACTTGTACATTAGTTTGTGTTGTTGTCTAAGCTTCCACATTTTGCATACATGTCTTAAAGATAATCACTAGTATATTAGTTTGAAGTGTGGTATCTTTGCAGGTGGGTAGAAGAAAGAAGTAACTAATTTTTCTTTTAAAAAAATTGCACATCCATCAAATAGTCTTTGTTAATGGAAAATAAAATTAGAATGAATTATAAGTAGTCTCCATGTGAATCATATAAACACTAACATTTAGAATATGCTGATTAAAAAGATATTTGTGACATGCAATAAAAAACAACTTCATAGAAAATAAAATGTTTTTGAAACATCATTATGAACCTAACCTTTATTTTTATTTTTTTAATCTTTATACAAGTCTCTAACTTCCATACACAATATGAAATGCCTTTCAACGTAGTCACAATTAAACAGTGCTATTTAGAAAGCAAGGGATTTATTGATTTATAAAATGGTCAAAACGAATTTGAAGTAAAGCTACAAATATGAGGAAAGCAATTTGTTTTTTCCCTTCGAGAACTACAATCACAATTACAGATGTAATACCTTCTTGTCTTGCACTTCAGGCTAACAAACCCATACATTAAAAATGATGAAATTGTTTTTCAATGTCAGTATTATTCGCATCGTTTCCACAAGAAACAAAATTGTACTCTTGATGCCCCCACAGGTTAATGGGCGATTTTGACTGACTACAGCACTTACTTCCCTTGGTATGCTTATCAATTCAATCTAAACCGCTCATTTTTTTTTGATTCAATAATAAAGTGGCCAAATATGATTGGAACAACACATTTTTCTACCACGATTATGACTTCAACAGAAAAATCACATGTAGAGGAACCTTTTATTAGTCAAATGTTATGGTGGATGTTTCTTTGTTATTACCTACCATAAACTTGAAAAAATTCTATGATTAACAGAGAGATTTCATAAATGCTGTTGGTTTATTATTCAGTTTTTTATGCATAGTAGTTTAAGGACTGTGGCTAATGACAATTTGGCTCTTAACATATTATAGTTTTTGATGTTTAAAGTTGGTATAGGTTAGATAACTGGGAGGTAACCTTCCGCTGAATTCTAAGCCTTTTTCAACTCCAGGGCCATCTTTTTGGCTGCTATCAATTACTTAAAAAACACAGAGATTTCATCTCTATATGACATATGGTGTTACTTGGCGTGCACTCCACCCAACCATCGATGGAAGCATGGCTATTTTCATACAAATTCAAACAACAATCCAAAGCCAAGCACTACTCCACATTACAATGTTCTCCACCACAACATTTCTAGTAATATCAGTCATTGGACAGAATTTCTCTCTTCTATCTACAACATTTTTACAAAAAAATTCTTCAGCTCTTCACTAGCTCACAAACTAACTTGATGTTGCATTTATTAACTTCTAATGTTTAAACTATTTGAAGGTTACTATCTCCATCTATGATGGACTGGCTATCTCCCAGTCAAAATGTACCTTTGATCAAAATTGAAAAATAAAAAATAAAAATTTCAGCATTTGTTCTTCATGATCTGTATGTTTTGTAATCGAAAACACCAAAAATTAAAGAAAAACTCACTGTATTTTTAGAAATCTGAAAAAAATAACACATTCTTTCTGTTGCTCCTCTGTTGACTCACCTGACAAGGTGGATGACATGAATAAATTTCTACAAGAACAAGTAAAACATGTTAACGGGAAGAAATAGTCTGTAAGTAATTTCTCTGGATTTGGACTAACCAGGAACCTCGATTTCTTAAAAAGAGACCTTAAAAAACTCCTGATTGTTAACATTATTATTATATATTCATTAACATTTTAAGTGCCCATTAATCAATAGCAAAAAGATGTATATTACCAACAACAAATCAAATTGCTCTTCTGTATTATCTCTTTTATAACCGTGGTCTTTCCTAATAGCTTATCACAACAAGTTACAGATTGTGATGTAACTAGCAACTATAATAAAAAATAAACTTAAAAAACTTATTTAAGATCCAGAAATCATACAATCAACGCCAAGCTATTTGTAGAGATTTCTCAAGGCCACAAAAAGCAGTGTCGTCCCAATAATCACACATGAACCCGAAAGCACCTCTTACTAACTATATTAAAATATATTAGCTACCTACATACGGTCTTTTTCGTGAGAAATATCCAGCATCAATTTACTTGACGTACGTGAAGAACTTCCACAACTGCAAACATGTAAACTACGACTTTGACAACTGCAAACATGTAAGCAGCTAGAGGCGAGAGGGATTGGATGGAAGAGGGAAGTATGGTACAACAATTGGGACATCACTCGTTTTACTGTTCTTCTTCCTCTTGCCATCGCCATGCCCTCCTTCTGAATCAGAAGATGGATTACTGTCCTTTTTATAGAATGCTTTGAACTGCATGAAGAAGCTCTTGAAGAAATTACACCCACCCATGAAATGATAAACCCAATCTATTCTCTTCTCTTGCTCAAAACTGAAGAATCCATAAATTAGAAGATAACACTGCGCTCAGATGCAATGAATTTAGGGTTCATACTTGATTTGAAGTAGCGTCCAGCGCAAGGCAAATTAGTATATGACGTCCAACCATCATCATTGGAAGAAAAATGTATAAGACCTAAAACCTTGGTCAAATCACGTTCCCTCAATGACTTCACAATATGTAACGAGTTATCATTTAAAAGTAGCCCTAGGTTTATACTAGGATTTCATTAATGGTGATAGGCATTCTATAATGGCAAAAATGATGGATTATGATTGAATGGGTTAATGTTAACAATTACATTTCATTTGTACCTCAAAATTTCAATATTTACAAAATAATTTCATAAATTTCACATAAAACATAAAAAAATAAAAGATATGATTTGTTAAAATTATAAGAATAAATTTTAAGTATTTTATAATTAATATGTATAAATTTTTTACATAGATTTATTTAAGATATCTGTACTAGTTATATAATTTATTTATTTGCTCTTAGAATAAGATGAATGTCTCCATGAGTGAAGTTGAAACTGATTGGTGTTAAACGGGCCCATCACATGGAGAAAACCAAAACCAAGGACATTGCTTTCCAAATTTCGCAAATGTCAATTCCACCTTGACATATATGATGAAATTTGTTAAAAGAGGAATATTTTTACTATGCCATAGGCGTTTTCATATTTGAAAAGGAGGACCTGTTTTCCGAAATTAACGGTTCTCCGTGGACAACAGGGATGGACATTCATATTTACTGTTCCTCCAGACTCATAATTCAAGATAAAAAAGGCAAGATCAACATCACTCACCACTGAATTTGCATAGCATCGATGTCCTCCACTTATTTCTGCAAGTCTTGCACATAGCCGATTGCATCCCCTACCATGGAGGCCTTATCCATCTAACCCTAATATTACAAAAATTAAGCGTTAAAGTTCAAAAAAATTGTATACTAATTTATTAAAACTTTATATCACTCTCTAGAAAAATGAAGTACATCATAATAAATTTCCAAACCTTCTGGATATATTTTTATTTAGAATATAATTTATAATAATGAAGAAAGTTTAGATATTATTTATTTTATTTAAGATATAATTAAATATTAAGTATATAATATAATTAATCAAAATATAATATGATGTTTAGTTAGAAATAAATTATTTAGATGATCTATTAATTATTATGTTTGAGTGTAAGATAATACCGTTTTTTATTTATTTTGAATTTTACAAAAAAATCTAAAAGAAATTGCATGTATGATAATTGTCAAACATATAGAAAACTGAATGTGTTGTAAAATCTCTTTTTACTATGTTTTCATACATGTGAACTACCTCTAGCTATGTGATTTCTTGCTTCTACCCAAATATAAGTCATTGAGTTGAAAAACAAGACAACAAGACACACAAGCATGATTGGTTTAAAAATAGAATAATTGTCTTTGCACAAATTTTTATTAATCTAAAAGTTCAAAATTAATCTTTTGTAGAAAAGAATAAAGAGGCCACATTAGAAAATAGTTAAGAATGATGTATGTGTGTGTGTGTGTGTGTGTGTGTGTGTGTGTGTGTGTAGTAAAAATAATTGTTTTACTTTTTATTAATAATCAGTTTCTGATATTCTTGTTTAGATATAGAAATTGATAGATATATAGAGGGAGAAACAGAATGGGATAAAGATGGAGAGAGAGATAAATAGAGTGAGGCTGGAAGGGAGAGAGTGGGGACGAGGAGAGATATTTGGATAGAGATGGAGAGAGAAATTGAAGGATATGGGCATGCAAAAAGGGAGATATTGCAAACAAGAGAGATGGGTAGAGAAGGAGAGAGATAGGAAGATATATGGATAGAAGGAGGGAGAGGTGTAGAGGGAAGAAGAAGAGAGAGGTATACAAATGGAAACTAAGAAGCAAAGAGATATTGAAAGGAAAAAGAGACATAGAGAGAGAGAGGGAGATAGGAGGAGGAGGATGGAAGATATAAATATATTTAGAAAAATTGAGAATGAGAAAGGAAGATCGAGAAAGATTAAAAAAATTAAAAAGAGGAAGGAAGATCTAGAAAGATAAAGATAGAGGTAGAAAGTTATATAAATAGATGCAGAGATGTGAACATATACTAGGATAAAAAGGCAATGAGATATAAAAAGATAGACATATAAATAGAGATAAAGATAAAGGGAGATATGGGGGAATATATGGAGATGTAAAGATTTAATGGTATAGGAGGAAGTGATAGAGAGATGAATATAGAGTGAGATGATGGGAGAAAATTAGATAGAAATATAGAGATAAATTGAGAAGTAAAGATAGGAAGATATTTAAAAAAAAAAAAGATGATGAGATAGACTAATAGAAAGATAAAGAGATTTAAAAAATAAAAGAGGATGAGGGGGAGAGGTCCAAACAATGAGACAAATGCATAGTTGACCTTCAATATCTCTACGATGTACCCATTGCACACTAAGATGCAATTGCTAGTTTTATATGTATATGGGAAAGTAGAATTAAGCTATGATAGAGTTGTTAATATTTAGACACAAATACAATGTTTTACATGCTAGCTATTCATTATTGTGTTCCCATAAAAGTTTATCCAAACTAAAAGAATTAAAAGTAAAATAAATATATTCAATAGAGTATTTTGTTTTTAGTTTGAAATTTAGGTGGATTACTTTCAAAATATATGTCAAAGTATAATTAAAAGAATGAGAATGAAATTGAAAATTAAAAATGGTTAGATATTAAAAAAGGAAAAATATAAAGCCAAGATAGTGCTTTCTTCATTCAGAGCACAACATCTATGAAATTGAAAATATAGAAGAAAATGTAAACTAGCAACTATCATAAGTTTATTAATATAAATGAAGACAACTATTAAAAAGTAATGAATACAAGAAATGTAAGAGTTTAGAGAAAAAGAAAATCTAACTTTTGTTAGAATTAGTAATTGCAAGTGAACAAGGTGCAATGGTTATGCTATACGAAGATATATTGAAAAGTGGGTGTTGAATGAGTAAGATGGTGTTGTCATTGATGTAAACATATCTTGTTTACTTGGACGCTTGGATTAAAAATCACTTTTGGTAAAGTCTTTTTATGAAAATGCTTGAGTCTAGATAATTTTGGTCATCAACGACATAAGTGTTATTTTATATGACTATAACTTTGTGATAGCGATACATATCCTTCTAGTTTATTCACCTATGTTTGCTTGATAGATAGCATATATTTTGGTGTTACAAAGCATACTTGGTTCGGGAGAGCAATGTTAAAGGACAAATTATGTGTTTGGGCATTTTGCCTAGCTAATAGAATTATTTAGACAATCAAGATGACATCTAAGATCTTAACTTTATGCGGTTCTATATTAGGTATTGATATTTGTGTGGACACATTTGGTGAAGTGATGATAATCTTGTTGAAAATGATTATTCAATTGTATATTGTCATTGATGTTAAACAAATGTTACACTCTAACCAAGAAGAAGTTTATAAGAAATTGAGTTTAGTGATAAAGTGAAAACCGAGCTAGGTCGGTCATTGAAGAATTCAAGTATTAACCAAATCAGGCTGATTAGCAAAGAGGTTTAGTGTAATTTGAGTTAGGTCAGTTACCAAGGAACTTACTGGTAACCAAGTGACCCAGTTTCAATATTAGTGTAATGAACCTACTCAAATTTGACCTCAAAATGTTGATTTCAAATAGCCAAGACTCTTGGAAAAATTACAATGACATACAATTATGGTGTTTTGCTGAAATAAAAATGAAAACCTATAGTTGCAAATTTTTTTAAAAAAACTATGCAATGACCATGATCTCCTAATGCACTCTCATGAAACATTAAAAACTGAAATTTCACTACCTCACTAACTTTTTTTTTTAACAATGCAAAATAGGTAGATTAAAGATTACTATACTGAGATGCAAATGTTTGGAGTAAACTTGGAAATGAAGAATGCTACAAATCAAACCCTAATATTGCCAGTAGATGAAAACTTTCATCACACAAATATCCCCAACAATTCATCCAATTGATAGCACCACAATGTTTTGCTTTACAGTACAAGTAGAAAGTCTGAAGCAACTTCCTCAACTTTGCAATAATTCAAGTGATCTTTCACACCCTCAAAATTGCATACCTATTGAGAGTTTTCATTCTCAATGGTCAATGGTGACTACTTGCAGAGACCCAAGGCTCCACAATGCACATCAACAAATATCAACAATAAATTTTGATGATAGACAATGAACCCTCAATGCCAATTTATCCTTTTTCCCTCGATAGGTTGGCCTCCTTTTTAATTTTTTCTCTGCTTCTTCCAACAACCTCTAGAATATTATTTTATTAAATGAATTTATAAAGTATATCACTTTATTAAATTAATTAAATATAAAGTTACCTTGTAATATATATTTTTAATTTGATAACTTTATAAATAATTAACTCGTCCAAAATGGGAACATTACAGGTCTGCCCCTCCTAAAATTGCTTGGCCTCAAGCAATATTAATGTTGGATGTTGCAAAATTGAACTTCTCCCTCCCAAGTAGCATCTTCAACAGGTAAATCTTTCCACTTAACCAGATACTCTTTGATTACTCTCCTGCAAAGCTACTTCTCTCTACTCTCTACTTCTCTCTACTATCCAGAATGGATTCTGGCACTAAGATCAATTTCCCCTCATCATCCAAGGGAGATAATACTGCAAAAGGCATCATATTCTAACCCAACACCTTTTTGAGGTGTGATAAATGAAACACATTGTGCACTCTACTATCTATGGGAAGCTCCAACTCATAAGCCACCTCACCAACTCGCCTGACGATCCTGAATGGTCCATAATAGCGTGGCTTGAGTTTCTCTACACCACTCTTCTTGAGAGTGGTCTGCCTATATGGCTGCAACATGAGGTAAACCATATCATTTACCTCAAAACTACACTCAGTCCTCTTCTTGTATGCATACTACTTTTGTTGGTTCTAAGCTCTAGTAATGTTGTCCCTAAGAGTAGCAACTATATCCTTACTCTCCTATAATAGTTCACCTACACGGGGTACCCGACTGTCTCCCAACAAAAAATCTAAGAAACTAGGTGCCTCATAGCCATAAAGTGCCATGAAGGGTGCCATTTGTATAGTCATTTGGTATGTAGTATTGTAACAATACTCATAGAGATATATCCATCTGACCCAAGCTCGCTGTTGATCTGCCACATAATTCCTCAAATACCCTTCCACCCATTTGTTTACAATCTCTATTTGACCATCAATCTATGGGTGATAACTGGTTCTAGGTGTAAGCTCAGTACCACACAACCAAAATACCTCCTACCAAAAGTGACTCATGAAGCGGTTGTCCCTGTCACTCACAATGCTCTGAGGCAAGCCATGTAATCTGAAAACCTCCTTGAAGAAGACCTCTTCCACCTGAGTTGCTGAGTATGTAGTAGCGATAGAGAAGAAGTGAGCATATTTTGTCATCCTATCAACCACCACATAGATACAATCACGCCCCTGGGCCCTAGGCAAGCCCGTGATAAAATCCATAGAGATGCACTCCCACTTCCTATTAGGAAGAGGAAGTGGTTATAGGAGCCCTACTGGATAAGTGCGCTCTTGTTCATTTTTCTAGCAAACAAGATGCTCACGCACATACTAAAAAGCATCAGCCTTAAGCCCCTTCCAAGTGAACTACTCTCGTACTAACCTGTAAGTCTTGAAATACCTAGGATAGCCTATTGTAGGTGAATTATTGAATTCTCTCAAAATCAACTACTTCACTTTTGATCTTGGGACTAAGTAAATCATGTTCTTATAAATGATCAAATCATCTATGAGAGTGTACCTAGTGTTGATCTCTTTTCCCTCCACTATGTCAGAGGCCCATGTGTCTCTGGCATATTCTGCTACAATCAAGTGTCGCCAATCCTTTGATATCTAAATCATAGAATTGAGGTGTGGCCTATGGGATAAAGCATCTAAAACAATATTTTGTGTCCCCTTAACATAAGTGATATCAAAATCATAGGCCTGTAACATACTCACCCACTTTTGCTGATGATCATTCAAGTTTCGCTGTCCCAAAAAGTGCCTCAAACTATTATGATCAGTTTTAATACAAAATTTTCTACCCACAAGATATTGTCTAAATTTGTCCAAGGCATGCATGATGGCCAACATCTCCTTATCATATATGTTGAACGATCTCTCAGGCCCTTTAAGTTTCTTGCTCTCATAAGCTATAGGATGCTTGTCCTGCATGAGTACAACACCAACTCCCTCTTCAGAAGCATCACATTGAAGCTCAAATGGATTCATGACATCAGGAAATGCTAATACTAGGCATGTAGTCATTATTTCCTTAAACCAGATAAAATAGTCTTGTGCCTCTCGAGTCCACACAAATCCCCGTTTCTTTAGCAAATCTGTCATGGGTGTTGCATGTTGTGAGTAGCCACTGAAAAACCTGTGATAGAATCCACATAGACCAAGGAACCCCCTTAAATATGTAAGGTTCTCTGGTGGTGACCAATCAAAAATAGCACATATCTTTTTAGGATCCATTTGCACTCCTTTTGCACTAATGATGTGTCCAAGATACAACAGTTCTGTCATCCCAAAATCACATTTGGACTCCTTGGCATACAAGGACTCCCTTTGTAAAATGCTCAATACTATCTCCAAGTGCTCTAAATGTTCCTGCCTTGTCTTGATATAGATCAAAATATCATCAAAGAACACCAGCACAAATTTCCTCAACTGATGGTGGAAGACCTTATTCATAGTGGACTGAAAAGTGGCAGGTGCATTCATCAAACCAAAAGGCATGACTACAAACTCGAAATGCCCACAATGACATCTGAAAGCAGTTTTTTCAATATCCTGCTCTCGAACTCTGATCTGGTAATAGCCTGATCTTAAATCATTTTTTTTTGAAAAAACAAGCCCCATGCAATTCATCTATCAGCTCATCAATGAATGGGATGGGATACTTATTCTTTATAGATCTCTTATTCAATAGCCTATAATCAATACACATCTACAAAGTACCATCCTTCTTTTTTACCAAAACAATAGAAGATGCAAAAGGTGACTTACTTGGTCAGATGTTTCCTATTGCTAGCAACTCCTTGATGCTCCTCTCAATCTAATCCTGGAGTCGTTTTGGGTGTCGGCATGGTGTGATCATGATAGGCTTAGCACCTTCCTCCCGCTCGATAATGTGCTCACTACCTTTATCTGGTGGCTTGCCTGGTGGAATCTCATTGAATACTTTCTCATACTTGATTCTCAATTTTTGAATATCTTTATATTGCTCCTCCTGGGTAGGCATCAAGGTGCATATTGCCCCCCACTCTATATTATTATGCCTGGCTAAACTCTCCAACCTTGTAAATGAGATAGTCCTGACATCACCATTATGGATAGCCTTCAGCATATGAGTCCTGTCATCCACCTCAAATCGTATCTCCATATCCTCCAATCTTAGGGTAACCTCCTTCAAAGAATGTAGTCACTACATCCTAAGTACTATGTCCATGTCACCAATGTTGACCACATGATAGTCCACCTTAAACTCATAGTTGTTTAGGCACAAAGGTAGATCTCTTACCATCCTATTACAACGAAGAGTATATCCTTCAACTACCTTGACTCTCAGTCCCTTGAACTCCATAGTAATGAGTCCATGCCTCTCCAAAAATCATTCATCAATGAAATTATGCATGGCACCTATATCCAATAGAGTAATAACCTTTTGTCTTGCCAAGACTCGTCGAAGTCTAAAAGATCCCTCTCTTTGAATACTAGATAAACGTGCCTCATGTAAATGTAGATCTCGAGCCTCTTTTTTATCAACACTATCTACCTCCTATTCACCCTCTACCTCATCAAGATCCTTATCATAGTGCTCTAAGCTATCTGAATTTGAACCCTCATAATAAACCCACATCACCTAGTTAGCCTTCCCCTTAGGCCTCATAGGACAATCATGACCAAACTCATAGGGACCTTTGCAAAACAAGCATAGATTCTTCCTACATAGGTCATTAAGTATTTCCTTAGCCCAAGGTGCATCTAACTTTCCTTTTGAGTCACTAACCTTCTCTTTACCCTTGATGAATTCCCCTTTGTTATCTCTAAATGATGAATAACCCTTCGAACTAAATTGATTTGTTGAAGCTGCAAGTTCCATACTACATGCTTTCTTCATGGCTTCCTATAATGTAGGAGGATCAAAGGCCTTCACCCACCCCTTGAGTGGTTCAATTAATCCCTCTGTGAATAAAATGACTAGCCTCTAAACTAAAATGTCAGGCACCATCACTGCAAGCTTTTGGGAGTCATTGATAAATTGATCTAAGCTTCCTAACTATCTCAATTGGGCTAACTCCCAAAAAAAAACTTCAGGATTTATTTTATCAAACCTTTCTATCAATCTATCCACGAACTCCTGATAAGTGGTTACCTAATTGTGTTGCAATGTGATCATGCCATGTGTCCACCAATCATGTGCTACCCCATCTAAGTGTAAAGTGGCATACTTGAGTGCTTCAAATTCTATCATAGTCTTCAAAGATAGGAAAGTATCCACCTTGTGAATCCAAGCACGAGCGGGCATTTTTCCACTATCATCAAATGTGGGTAATACCAACTTGTTGGTGACTTGTTGCAACTCACTATGTTTATCTACCTGCTTTTGCCTGGCAGATTTGTAGTTTAGGTACTTGTCAAATGTCCATCCATTCTATACATATGTTGGTTATGAATCCCACTCATTCCTTGCTTGTTAGACTTCATCTACAATATTTGTTACCATAGCATCAGGTGTGTGTGCTGGAGTTTCTTCCCTAAATGTAAGATGTGTGGGTCTATTAGTTGTTCTAGACCGTGTCTTATGTTGTGATCCTGCTATGCTCCTTTCATCTTGGTCATTATTATGATTATTTCTCCTATTTTCCCCAATCAAATGTTGCATCATAACCATCATTGCATGTGTGCTTTCCTCTATTGACTATAGAAGCCTCTCCTGATGTTGTAAAGTCTCATCATCTCACATAATTTTGGGTGGGCTTTGAGAATGTCTTTCAGCCAGGTTCTCAGTTATGCTAGTTCCCTATGTAAATAGAGCCCTTTTTGGTTTTTTTCTTTTGTAAACTAAATTAAATGGTTGTTGGGTAACACTGTCAGGCTGGCAGGAAACTATTATGATACCACTGTAATGAACTTGCTCAAATCTAACCTCAAAATGTTGATTTCAAATAGCCAAGATTGTTGGAAAAATTACAATGACATACAATTATGGTGTTTCGCTGAAATAGAAATGCAAACCTACAGTTGCAATTTTTTTTTTTTAAACTATGCAATGACCATGATCTCCTAATGCACTCTCATGAAACACTAATGACTAAAATTTCACTGCCTCACTAACTTTTTTTTTAACAATGCAAAATAGGTAGATTAAAGATTACAATACTGAGATGCAAATGTTTGGAGTAAACCTGGAAATGAAGAATGCTGCAAATCAGACCCTAATATTGCCAGTAGATGAAAACTTTCATCACACAAATATCCCCAACAATTCATCCGATTGATACCACCACAATGTTTTTCTTTACAGTACAAGTAGAAAGTCTAAAGCAACTTCCTCAACTTTGCAATAATTCAAGTGATCTTTCACACCCTCAAAATTGTGTACCGATTGAGATTTTTCATTCTCAATGGCCAATGGTGACTACTTGTAGAAATCCGAGGCTCCACAATGCACATCAACAAATATCAACAATAAATTTTGATGATAGACAATGAGCCCTCAATGCCTATTTATCCTTTTTCCCTCGATAGGTCGGCCTCCTTTTTAATTTTTTCTCCGCTTCTTCTAGCAACCTCTAGAAAATTATTTTATTAAATGACTTTATAAAGTATATCACTTGATTAAATTAAATAAATATAAAGTTACCTTGTAATATATTTATAATTTGATAACTTTATGAACTTGCTCAAATCTAACCTCAAAATGTTGATTTCAAATAGCCAAGACTCTTGGAAAAATTACAATGACATACAATTATGTTGTTTTGCTGAAATAAAAATGCAAACCTATAGTTGCAATTTTTTTTTTAAAACTATGCAATGACCATGATCTCCTAATGCACTCTCATGAAACACTAATGACTGAAATTTCACTGCCTCGCTAACTTTTTTTTTAACAATGCAAAATAGGTACATTAAAGATTACTATACTAAGATGCAAATGTCTGGAGTAAACCTAGAAATGAAGAATGCTGCAAATCAATCCCTTATATTGCTAGTAGATGAAAAATTTCATCACATAAATATCCCCAACAATACATCCAATTGGTACCATCACAATGTTTTTCTTTACAGTATAAGTAGAAAGTCTAAAGCAACTTCCTCAACTTTGCAATAATTCAAGTGATCTTTCACACCCTCAAAATTGCGTACCAATTGAGATTTTTCGTTCTCAATGGCCAATGGCAACTACTTGCAGAAACCCGAGGCTCCACAATGTACATCAATAAATATCAACAATAAATTTTTATGATAGACAATGAGCCCTAAATGCCTATTTATCCTTTTTCCCTCGATAGGTTGGCCTTCTTTTTAATTTTTTCTCTGCTTCTTCTAGCAACCTCTAGAACATTATTTTATTAAATGAATTTATAAAATATATCACTTTATTAAATTAATTAAATATAAAGTTACCTTATAATATATATTTTAATTTGGTAACTTTATAAATAATTAACTCGTCCAAAATGGGAACATTATAATTAGCTGACCTAGAGAAAAATATTTTTAATTATTATTTTGTTTATGTAAGTCAACTTAGTGGATGTTAATTTTTTGTTTATAAGGGTATTCAAGCCAACTTGACATTGGATTTCATATTTGTGTGGCCATATTTGGTAAAGTGTTTGTATTTCACTTTGATAATGTAGGTTAAGGTCAATGGTAGTAATGTAATCCCTATTTACAAGTTCTTGAAATCAATCAAAGGTGGATTTTTTGGTGATAGCATAAAATGGAACTTTACTAAGTTTTTGGTTGACAACAATGGAAATGTAGTTGATAGATATGCACCTACAACATCTATGTTGAAGATTGAGGTACTTGAAAATCATATTTTGTTATTTTGTCAATTTGTTCTATGAAAATTGCACTTTCAATCTTTTCAAACTAGTTTTATTTGTTTGATGAAACATCTTATAGTAATAATGGCTAATATATGTAACCTTATGTTTGCAGGAAGTTGGACAAGGTGGGTGTGTACTAACTCTAGACTTATTTGTTGATCACTTCTTCATCAACCTATCGTCAATATATTCTATGTTCTCAATTATTTTCCTTGTTCTAAAACTGAAATATTTTATTTAAGATTCTTTATAAATTTAAGATAGAGCAACATATTCTAGAAGTCAACTTCCCCCTATTTCACTTGCCTTTGAAAATTAGTCTTCAAGTCCTTGTATCATTTTTGGTTGGGTAGTATGCAGTAGTGAGTAGATATTTGATGTGTATATGAACAAGAGTAAAATAATAGTAAATAATTTATTTTTTCATATAATTTTAGTCTCCCACAATTTATGTGTCTTTGTGTTAACAAATCAACTAAGTTAAAATTTACTAATGAAGGGTCCATCTAAAACTTCTTTCCTTTCTTGGTGATCACATAACTATTCTTCTCCCCATCATGTATAGCCTCCACATCATTCTTCACATCATGTATAGCCTCCACATCATACTGCAATGGACACTTTAACAATAGATGAAAAGCATTCATAGGCATTATATCACATAGCACCTTGTCTTGATATTTCCCTATTTCAACCTCCACAAATGTTTGTTTATCCACCAATATTTGTTGGCCCTTATTCAACCAAGACACCTTATAGAGAGTGGTGTGGGGAACCCTCTTGAGGTTCAACTTATCCACCATCTCTATTGATACTATATTTTCAATGCAACCAAAGTCCACTATCACTCTACATATCTTTCTATGTGACCTACAAGTGGTCTTAAACAACCTCTTCCTCTAAGGTGGTTCTAGCACACTAGGAACCTTTAGCAAAGTCCTTCTTAAGGGTATACATGTGTAGTATCATGGTGTGCCAAAAAGTGGCAATCGAAAAAAGATATAGTTCTGAAATGCCTCAAAGGATTTTAAAATCTATTCCAATTGTTTTCCCAACCATCCTAATACCAAAAAAAAATAATTAATACCTTTATAAGGCCTACTATATCTTTCAATACCAACCCTATATGGTCAACTTTAAAAACATCTTGAAAATGTGTTTTTGGCCTATTCCTCTATATTTTTTCACTTCAAACATGTAGTTCATGACTTTTTTTCCACCAAAAATTGATGAAATGAAAAGGGTTTCTTAACAATGTTCTTGGATTTTCATAAATTTAAGGTTTGTCAAATTACAAGTTCAGTAAGTAATTATTACTTATTTTCTAATAGAGTTACATATAAATTGTTGACTGATACACTACTTGAAAAGAAACTATAACTTTCAAATGGTACAATATTTTTAAAATCCAAAAGATGCATCACATTCCATGTTTCTTCTACTATAAGGAAAAAAAAAGAAAAATTAAATTCTACAAAATTTTGAATTAGTTAAGGTGCCCAGTCATGAGAGTTTTTTATTCCAAAAATACTAAAATAAAAACTTAATAATAATTTATTTATTTAGAATAAAAATACCCAAAAATATATTTCACATCAAAGCATAATTCTACTTCTTAGTTCTAGAATATTATTTAAAATAATTGTTATTTGATTTTGATTAAGGTGATCAAACATACATTGTCAATTTATTTTTGTACTAGAATTTTTGTACTATTGTATTAAAACTCAAAATTTTGACCAATCCATTTTGATTTTTTTTAGATAAGGCCTAGTTGTTTAGAAACTAAATTCAATTTAGTAGAGATTCTTTTCTCTCAAATTTTTGATATAAAGTTTATAACAAGTAGAAAATTACATGTCAAGTTGGTAGAACTCTAATTTGCTAATTTTTTATTGCCACTTAAGAGCATAGTTTGGTTGGCCATGGTCTTGCACATACTCTCAGAATTAAATTCTCACCATCCAATAATGGTCCTTCTTTGGAAGTGGGTGATGTGATTATTTGGGTGTCATCTTCTTGTACCAATTGTTTTCTCCTTTCTCCCATGGATAAGGTGGAACCCTTCTCAGGACATCTACCTGATTACAATTATAACATCTATCAGTGAATATTTAATTGCCTCTTTCTTGGAACTGAAACCTACCTCTAGGTGGTTCTCTTACTCTATATCCCCCTTTCTAAAATGTTTTCTTGTTCTAATTGTTATTGTCATTTGTTTGAGTCTCTTCTAGCCTATGTGGTCCATGTCCTCTACCAACGTTACCCCTACCTCCGAAACCTATATTACCTCTAGCTCTTTGTTGTGAATCATGTCTTCTCCTAACCTTCTCTTCTGCCCTTAAGGCTTACTGAAAACACTTATGCATACTATCATGGGCCATCATGTTGATCTCACATTGAATTCCTTATCTCATCCCATTAAGATACCTTGCCACTCTTTTCACTTCCTCTTCTTGTCTCATTTCTCTTAGGCTTAGTTTGTTGAACTCTATAGTGTAGGCACTCACTAAGAGATTCCTTTGCCTTAGCTTCTGCAACCTTTGATATATTTGTATTTCATAGTCTGTGGGTAGGAATTTTTCCCTCAACCTAATCTTTATCCTATCCCAAGATATTATTTTCTTCTTCCATACTACTACTCTATCATCCTCCATCATGTTCTACCATAATAATGTTGATCTCTTGAGTCTAGCCTTGGCATAGCTGACTCTCTTCCCCTATTGTACCTCTTTATAATTAAACTATTGTCTATAGCCTCTAGCCAATCCAATAATTCTTCTCCATTTAAACTACCATTGTAATAAGGAATATACTCCATATTGTCTTTATTAAGAGATTTCAAGGCATCCAAGAACACCTTTTGGTCATTCTCCATCTCTAGATCCTTGCCTTTTCTAGATGTCTCCCCTAATTAACTATCATCATCTTCCTCACTCTCATCTCCCCATTCTGTGATTTTCTTCATAGTCTTTGTCTCTACCTGATTGTATTTGGCTAATAGATCCTTTACCAAATCCACTTTGGCACCCTTGCTCATTTCCTTGTGTGGCATACTATTAACCTCTTGACTATCTTCCATGTCTGACATACAAAAAACTGAAAGCTGACTCTAATACCACTTTGATGTAGAGGGTCTAGGGCTCCAACACTTGACCACTCCTAATTAAGGATCTAACCCTTGAACCACCCAATGGCTCTTGTTCTCTTGATTTTCCTACCAATTTTATTCTCAAAGACTCTTTCCCCAACTTTCCTCCTAGGTATAGTTGGATTGATGTAGACTTTACCTCGCTTATTAAGGAACTAGTCCTACTAGCCCTTCCTCCCTTTAGAACTCAAACCCTTGCTTATGATCTTTCTCTAACACTTCCTTGGTTTCCACTAATGTTGTAGATACCCTCCATATCCTTGTTGACCTTTCCTAACACCTTTGGTCACATAAAAACTATTAAAAAGTCACTATCTTCAAATAGGGCTAATTAAGCCTATTTGGATTAGGTCTAGTAACACTATTTTATTCCATTTATCCAAATCTTTCAAAATAAACTCATGGAAAAGTAGACAATATCTTCTAAAGTAGGCAAACTATGGATTGTTCAGCAAACATAGGAAACTATCTTCAGTTCCTTAGTGATCTTGGCATACACTGACTGGCAATGATATGAAATTTCGTGTGACATCAAAAACAATACACAATTAATCAATTGTTACCAACAATCTCCCTCTTTGGCATTGATGGCAACACAACATGTCATAATGCAATGAAATTTTTAGAGAAAGAATAAAATAAGAAACATATCCTTAGTTTCATTTTGATTCTCATTCATGAGAACTCCCTCTATTAGTGTGAACTCCTTCTACCTTTAGTTTCTCCCTCTATTAGCAAAAATCTATCTTCGACATCTTCTTTTGATAGAAAACTCTATTTTTTATATAAGACCAAGTTCATTTTCCCTCTTTGAAATTTCTTTCTCTTTATCATTATAAAAACTTCTATGAGATATGATAGTGTTAGAAATGGAAAAAGAAATATGTAAATAAGCAATACCAGGAAAGAATCTAAGAGAGTTAATGCATGAAAAGATATTACCATAAGATAGGAGAGAGAAAGCTTCAAGATCCAACACCATGAGACAAGATATTTGGAAAGGGGAAAGCAAAGAAAACCCCTTGTGACATTATGAATGAGGCATGAAAAGCCTAAGAAGGAAGAGAGAGAGAGAAAGAGAGAAAGAGAGCAATCGCTCATACAATAATTGAGAAGAGGAAGAAACCTCATTAGAAATGAGAGAGGAGGGTCATCTCTTAAATAGAGATGAGAGAGAGGAGTTAGAATGTAACTCCCATGTCTATGAATGCCACCATTCATAAGTGTGTGAGGCCAAGTGTGAGATTCCTCTTAAGGAGGAATAATCTAATTTACAAATTACAATAAATACTTGTCCTCACATATTCCACTAGATGACAAAATAATATGTAGTGGAAAAAGGACAAAAAAGAAATATATTAGGATACCTTGGCTTATATCCTAATATATTATAACAATAAGAAAGGAGGTCTAACCTTGGTTTATAAACACACCAAGGAAAGATTACAACTTCTAACACCCCCCTTTAATCTTTACTTGGGGTAATTATATCAAAGGGTATTAAACCCATAATTTACAAAAATATGCAACTTAATCTTCAATATGAAGTAATTTGATTGTTTTCAAGCCATATGGTACATTTTTAGATCCAAAAGAAGTACATGAGTCCTTTGAATGTGATCAAGTGGAAGCATAGACACATCTTCATATGTGAAAAATCGAGAAGGTTCCTTGATGGATCACTTGAAAAAAAAAAAACAGAGAACAAAAAAAAAAGACAACTATCCACAAGGAGTATTTCATCTTATATTCAAATTAGAAATCCTTTTGAATAAGGATAATAAAACTCTCATAGAGAAACAATGAGAAAAATAAAACATGTTGCCATAAAGCAATGGAGGTAAACTAATATCAAAATAAATTATATGCTCAAAAAATTGTCAATAAGGAAAAATTGAGTAAAAATCTTGATCAATGCTCTCATGAAAAGTATATTATACTAATGCACAAATGACCATAGACAAGGCCAACTAATGATACTCACATCAATCTTGCATCAATCACGTGGATATAGACAGTCCACTTAATGAATCATCCCACTGCAAGTTAATAGGCTGCAGCACCATAACTTGCATGACTCATGATCTAAGCAATAAAGTATGCAAATCATTATCACATTAATATATGAAAATAAAGTAAAAAGAGAGACATGCTGATCAAATTAGAATTATCATGATTTGTTAGGATACTCAAACGAATGGATTATGAGGGTGTAACAAAATATTGCCTTCAAATTGGAAATCCATCATGGACAAGCAATTTCATTGCCACGAGGAGAAAAAAAAATCATCATAGGTCAAAACATCTTTCTCAAATAGAGTCTTCAATATTGGAGTGCTCGAAGATATGGCAGCCTCGTCACCTATACACTCAAAAATGAGCAAAGTGTAGGAAGTCATACCATGACTAAATCAAAACTAGGAGCATACACCAAGGAGATAAAGAGATTGAAATGGGAAATCCCCATAAAATATCATCCTCGCATTGAGGAACAAAATGGAACAACATGGAGAGAAACTCCATAACTATCAACCTTTCAAAGTAGAGCATATAGAATCAAATGGAGGGAAACTCCATATAAATATTAATCTTTCAAAGTGGAACCAATAGAACCAAATGGAGGGAAACTCCATATAAAATGAGTGCACACCAATATAGGATGAAGGTATACTCCATGGGCCAGATAAGGAAACTATGTATCAGTTATACTAAGGGGACCTACATAGTTATCCTTGAAAAAATTGGCTCCCTATGCAACTCAAAACAAATATCATATAAATCATGTAAATCAATGGTATAAAACCATAAAGTGCCAACATAGGCATAGAACGATGCTATAAAAGCATAATAGTGCAACTATGTGCATATCAAAAATGTCACAATATAGTTGAAGGGAAATGTGTAAGATAACCCATAATCCAATCGAAATTAAGGTAAGTGCAGAGATCATTTTTAATTATTTAGCTTTATCAATGAAAAAATAAAATATGGATATCAGGTATAAAAGTCCATTGAGGGTAAACATGAGTATTGAATTCATTTTCTGAAAGTATATATCAATAGTTATAAAAATTATATATTTATTTGGGTATATATGTGTGCACCCATATATACTTAAATAAATATGTCTAAAATATACCATTAAATGAAAAATATCATGCTATCAAATCACACAATTAAAATCATAGAAAATAGAATCATATGAAAGCCAAATAGATCACATACTTTTCCTTGTTAGGAGATCAAGAACTTGGATGAAAGTCTTATATATTTAAGGAACAAGGGATGTCTTATATATTTCATTTTTAGAGGGGATTATAAGATTAATCAATACTTACCTCAGAAAGATTAATACACTATTTGATGTAATCAAACTCAATAGTCCTAGTAAAAAACCTCTTATAAATTATAAATAAAAATTAATATAATAACAATTAAATTATTTTCCAAACAAAATTTAAAAACTTGTTTGAGAAAATTATAAATCTTGTACAAAGCTCATTTTCAAAAAAAAATCATATAAGGAATATCATAGTTTGCTGCAACATTACCACACGGTCACATGGCGGTAGCAACAGTAGGAGGGTTTACAGCAATCTGTACTCCTCTATCTTCTCCTGCCTTGAAGAGCACGGTTTGATTCTTTGTCCATGTGAGAAATGCCTCATTTCCCTGTATTAAGAATCGGTGCATGAGAGGTGTATCCACAAGCAGATAGGGTTCTTGTTCGTCTAGAGCAATTACTCGAGAAATACGCTGGAGGAGTCTTGTTGCCCAAAGCAGCGGTTAAATCTGAATGCTATCTTATGGGAGAGGTCATTTCAATGGGTTCAGAGGCTGAGGCTGGAGTTCTGGAGAAAGGAAAAAAAAGGTTATTTTCTCAGATAGCTAGGCCATCAACATACTAATCACCGATTGACCCTGTGCAGGTTCGAATCCTGCCGTCCATGCCATGCAAATCGTCCAGGGCTCAAATCTCTTGTCTTTATAGCGGTTAGGAAAATATACGGGAATAAAGAAGGTGCCTGCGATTGTTAACTGCCAATCGCCTCTTTATCTTCAAAGATCACATTTTTCATCAGCTTGCAGAACATAAAAAGCAGACCAAGGAATTTATCACCATTAGAGTTGAACTTGAAAAGGATTACACTCAAACCAAAAGAAATAAAACCCTTTGGGAGATCATTGCGGGGAAAAAGAAGGACAAGGGCTTTCAAAGAAGTGTAGAACAATGTAAATGCAAATGGAAAAATCTTGTTAACCGCTATAAGGGAAAAGAAACTTCAGAGTCTGACAATGGAAGACAATGTCCTTTCTTTAAAGAGCTGGATTCTTAAGGGGGGCTCGTGAATGGTCGGATGGAAATGTCGAGAAGGATGATGATTGTGTCTGTGTTGAAAGAGAAACCACAATGGCATCTGCACGCGCGCACAATGGTGTCTAGAAGTTGGCGGCCAAGCATTCAAGAGATCGCCGCACAAGTTGCAGGGGACAGCCAAAACAAGAGTAAAAAAAAAAAATTGATATCTAGATAGGAAAACCCTTTGGCGGAAAGCCTGCCAAAGGGGGTTAGATGAAAACTAATAGAAAATAAGAAGTAACTTGCACAAATTAGAGCAAACAGAAGTTAATCGGGTTTGGCAGTAAACCAACCAAACCCTAAAGGAAAAAAAATTATTTTCTTCCAACTTAAGAAGATTAAAAAGAAATTAGTGAAATCTCTCTCAAGAGACTCCTTCAAATCGTACCTTCATGCAAACACTCAAAAACAAAGATTAAACTGCTCTGATACCATGTTAGAAATGGAAAAAGAAATATGTAAATAAGCAATACCAGGAAAGAATCTAAGAGAGTTAATGCTTGTAAAGATATTACCATAAGATAGGAGAGAGAAAGCTTCAAGATCCAACACCATGAGACAAGATATTTGGAAAGGGGAAAGCAAAGAAAACCCCTTGTGAAATTATGAATGAGGCATGAAAAGCCTAAGAAGGAAGAGAGAGAGAAAGAGAGAGAGAAAAAGAGAAAGAGAGCAATCGCTCATACAATAATTGAGAAGAGGAAGAAACCTCATTAGAAATGAGAGAGGAGGGTCCTCTCTTAAATAGAGATGAGAGAGAGGAGTTAGAATGTAACTCCCATGTCTATGAATGCCACCATTCATAAGTGTGTGAGGCCAAGTGTGAGATTCCTCTTAAGGAGGAATAATCTAAATTACAAATTACAATAAATATTTGTCCTCACATATTCCACTAGATGACAAAATAAGATGTAGTGGAAAAAGGACAAAAAAGAAATATAATAGGATACCTTGGCTTATATCCTAATATATTATAACAATAAGAAAGGAAGTCTAACCTTGGTTTCTAAACACACCAAGGAAAGATTACAACTTCTAACAGATAGTAAACTTCTCCATCTTTGACATCTCATGCGAAAGACAATATTTAGTGAATGTTAGTGTACCTCATATACTGATTCATTTGCAATGTGCCCTTGTCAATACTACATCAATTAACTGATCTTCAATATGCTCTGGTTGATGCATCACTAAACTTCATTTAGTGAGCTTCAGATAGGGAAATGACCACTAATTTACCTCTTAGATATAGAAATGCATCATTAGGTAATGGTTTAGTGAATATATTTGCAATTTATTCTTTAGTACTCACATATTCCAATCTTACCTCTTTGTTTTGTACCAATTCTCTCAAAAAATAATATTTTATAGCAATGTGTTTTGCTTTGATATGCATCATAGGATTCTTTGATATGTTAATTGCACTGGTATTATCACAAAAGATAACCACTAGATCCTTGATTTCTATCTTCATACCTGCCAATAGTTGCTTGAACCAAATAATATTTGAACAATTAACTATTTCTATCACATATTCTTCCTTTTCTATAGACTGAGAAATACAATTTTACTTCATGCTTGTCAAAGATGATAGTCTTTTACCAAGAAATAATGCTCTACCTTTGGTGCTCTTTCTGTCATCAACACTTCCTATCCATTCAACATCAGTGAATGCTTTCAAATCCAAATTGCCTCTTTTATTTTACCATAATCAATCATCTTTAGTACCTTTTAGATATCTTGTGATTCTCTTGATTGCCATCATGTGATTTTCTTTAGGATTTGCTAAGAATCTTGCCACCATACCAACTGCTAATGCAATATCAGGCCTTGTGTACACTACATACTACAATTTTTCAATCATTTATATGTATGTGATTTCATCTACATCCTTGGAATCATCATTTTTGGAAAGTTTATGTCCTGTAGACATAAGAGTTCCAACTGGTCTTGAATCTTCCATTCCAAACTTCTTTAGTATCTCTTTGACATATTTAGATTGAGTAATGTTGATCTCATCTTTCTTCTGCTAGATCTACAATCCAACAAAGAATGTTATCTCTCCAAACATAGACATCTCAAATTATTTACTCATTTCTTCTGAGAATGCTTTACACAAGTCATAATTTCTTATAAATAAAGTGTCATCCACAAATATTTCTTCCAACACAGTCTTCTTGTCTGGTCATTCTCTGATGTATAGATGGTTGTGATCATTTATTCTATGAAAACTAGTCTTTATCAAGTAGTTATGAAGTCTTTCATACCAAGCTTTGGGTGCTTTCTTGAGACCATACAATGCTTTGTGTAATTTTTAGACCATATCTTTTTTGCTAGGATCTACAAAACCTTCAGGTTGTTCTATGCGGACTTCTTCCTCAAGAACTTCATTCATGAATGTAGATTTTACATCCATTTGATAAAATTTAAATCCTCTACAAGCTACATATGCTAGTAATGTTCTAACAACTAATCTCACAACAGGAGAAAAAGTTTCATCATAATCAATACCATCAATGCCAAAGAGGGAGATTATTAGAAACTACAACTGGATGTTCAATTGTTGTGTTGTCATTGATGTCAAACCTTATTGGTGAAATAGTTGCCACCTGAGTAGATTTCCATATTAAAATGATTGAAGAAGAGAGTAAGAGATAACAAGAGGACCTAGTGGAAAGGTTGAGATATGTGGAACTACAATAGGCACTTGACCAGTTGGAATTTCATAAGATAATGTGATGTTTAATCATTACATTAAGTGATTGATTAAGCCTAGAAAATATGATCAATGAAGGATCAAATGCATAAGATAAATTGAGTTTCAAAGAAGAAGATTAAGGAACTTATAGTTGAAGCCAAGATATGCTAGTGTCTACCAAGCACTAGTAAAGATTAAGTATTAGAAAAGTTGGATTGAGCAAAGTCAGTATAAGCCGAGGAAGACAGTTAGTGAAGAACAAGTTATCTAGTGATGACGAAGGCTAAGGAACACTATTTTTATTGAGTCTTAACATTATTTATTTTGTGAAGGAATTGAGATTCCCACTGCCATTGTTTGAATTCTTGAAATACTTAAAGCGTGTTCAAGATAAGAATTTATGAGATGGATTATTTAATAAAAGGAAAGAATTAGGTGAGTGATCAAAGGCTTAGATATCAAGAGAAGTTTCTAGAAAGGAAGAAGATGAACAAGAAGATAGATAGATTCATTGTATGTGTTTAATTTAATCGTAACCCTAAGATCAATGGTGGTGTTTAAGCAGAAAAAAGATCAAAGTTACCTATTTAAGGAGGCATAAGAATTAACCTATAGAGGTTAGCAGTTGCTAATTTTGTTGACTTACGAATAGGGTGATTAAATCCTTTAACAGGGTCACACCTAACATTGTGTTTTGTAACCTTTAATAGTGTTGGTTCCTAATAGAGCTCACTTCAAAAGAGTGAATAAATGGTAACATGTTATAGGTGACTTTTCCCAAATTGGATTTCCACATTAAATCTTGGTGTCTTACTTGTGCGAATGTTATTTGAGATGTTTTACTATTTAATATTTTACATTCTGCAAGTTAGTGATTATTGGAATAGTGGACTGCAAATTTATGTTACTGATAAGTTACTATAGAGACTGAGATAATTATTAGATCTAAGTTGTTTGAAGAGTTCAAAGATATACCCCCGCTCTCAATTATTCTAAATCATTCTAACAGCAGAGAGCAGACCTCAATTATTTTTTCATCTTCCTTCAAACTAGTATTCAAGTAAGACTCTATAACCCTTCAGGAGGACTCCCTATGCTCCTGAAGAAAAACCCTATATTATTTAGCCATCATCCTTGAAAGAACTACCTTAAGGTCTATGAGATTTTCCTATCATATCTTTACACTTTATTTGAATATTATTTAATTTTAAATATTAATATGAATTAATGTCATTCTATCTTATTTTATTTTTGGAATTATCTAATTTATCTTTGTTTCATTATAAATCCCCATTATGTTTCCTTTTTATGTACTTGTATTAATACATTATAAAATATGTACAAATTAACATTGTGACAAATATAAGTTACTCCCTAATGAAACCATGACACATTGTTCACTTAGGGATACCTTGTTTTTTTACCCTACCTATTGACATGGGCCCACCTCATGTTGTTTTAATGACCCACTTTCTATTCAATGGTTTCTTTTTCTATGTAATTTACAATCCTCTTAATCTTTACCAATCATCTTTGGAAATAATTCCCTATGTCCCCAGGTTCTACCTCATCATTCATGATATGTACTTCCACATTGGCATGGTGCTTGAATGAATACCACACTTGGAACTACTGATTGGTAGGTTCAATGCTATCACATATTATTAAACAATTTCTTTTGTCTTTAACCATGTTTATTAATTTTTTCTTTAAGTAATGTAATGATTATTAGTTAGGAGAGACCACCTAATGTTTAGTGGTGAACTAGAATGACCCCCATATAGGAGGTCTGAAGTTCAACTCTCGCCTACTAATAAATGTGGCCTAACCCAATTTGCCTACAAAAAATTAAATAATGAGTATTAGTATTTATAATATTTAATGTTTGATGTTTAACCACATTACTAATATTACTTTAACAATATATATGTTGGCATTAATCTTAAATATTAATATTGTTTAACAATATTAATGATATTTAGTGTCAACCCACATAATATATTTATCTTTTATATTTTTGTTTGATCATTAACTTCTACCATTCTATATAATCCACATTCATGATATCTATTTATCAATTTATCCATAATCTATATGTGATCTCCCCACATTGAGATATGATTCATAATAAATAATTATTTATAAGGTTTATAATATATATAAAATAATTAATGTATTAAGATGAAAATATAAAGTCAATAATAATATAATATTGTAATCATATATAATAGTATCATACACATACCATATTATAATAGCAATACTAAAGTATGAAATGATAATCTAATATAATGATATAATGATGATTAAGATATATTTTAATATAGAAAACATTATATTAATCAAAAGTTGTATATTAATTTCTTTAAATAAATAACAAAAGTTTCTCTATGATAAATTCTTAACATATTATTTCTCAATGTAATAATATATTAAAAGAAATATAGTTGATATATTATTAATATGTTATAACCTAATTATTGATATAATAAATGAAAAGACAACTCCTAGAATTTAAAACTATATATATATATATATATATATATATATATATATATATATATATATATAGAGAGAGAGAGAGAGAGAGAGAGAGAGAGAGAGAGAGAGAGAGAGAGATTTAACATTGAGAAATCACCATTTATCATGGAGAGTTATGGAGAAAAATAAAAGGAAAATACCAAAACAAGTAAACAATTAGGAAATTGAAATAAATTAATGAAGGTTCTAGTTGGAGACATTATAATATATAATATAATATACTTAAATTCATTGATGTATTTAGTGAAATGTTAAAATAGGGTATATATTTGAAGCATATTATGATGTTTATACATAATGTTTTTCTCATGACAACCTTCCCTCTACCAAACTAGCTTTCCCTCAATAAAATATTAAACAATTAAATTTAGCATCTTAAGATAGCTTCCTCTCACTTCATAGAGGAATGATCTTATAGGTTATCCCATAATTGTGTCTTGAATGTGTGAAATATTGTGTTCTTGATCATTGATCTTTTTGTTTTTCTAGCAATAACACTGTCATGACTTTCATCTATTTGGCTTATTTTCCCCCTCTTAAATTAATGACCATGGCTCCAAGGATCATTGCATTTGAAACATAGATTTTTTTCTTTATTAGTTCCTACCTTTTTTGACACTGGTGTCCCTTGTTCTATGGTTCCTAGCATATATAACATGAGCTTCCTGTATTACCCTTCTTTGATCCTTTATTTTCCTAGGGCATTTTTGGTAGAAAACTATTGGGACTCTACTTTATCACATTAGATTCAACCTTTTTTTCTTTCCTAATACCTTGAAGTTCTCGGGTTCAAGGGGTTTGATAAGTGTATTATTTGGATCCTTAGGACCTTATACAAACATATAAGTGAGTTGACCTTGTCATAGATTTGGGGCCATCACCGACAAGTCTTGATAATCAGAAAATTCCTCTGTAGTTCCTATTTGTTTTAGGTGAGTCAACCCTTGGAACTACCATTCAGGGTCTCTTGGGTGAAACCTACTCTTTAATTTGTGATTAAATTCACTATAGGTGGTGATTTTTTTGTAACCTAGGGAAGTGAGGCCAAGGTGCCACCACTTGTGGGATGACCTCCTTAAGTGTAGTATGGAGAACTTAATGGCTCTTTCTTCACTCATAGGGTCTAGGGATAAATATGTATCTAATTTTAGATGCATAATTAAGAAGTTTCTTCCCCTTACACATAAAACCATAGCTGCGATACTTTATTAACCCTCTTCTAAATGTCTTTTTGAACATGTTTTTTCTTTTTGATTGCTATAGTTTTGGTTTCATATTATCTTTATTTTTTCCAAGAGAAATAGTTACACCATCAACTTATAACTTTACATTTTCAACTAATAGACATTCAAAATGTGAATTTTAGTACAAAATAAAAGGTTGTATAATTATGAATACATTATGCCATAGTGAAACTGAACATATTTTTAATGTCCCAATCCTTCCAACTTCCCTTGCTTTTAAGGAGGAAGTGAAATTGTAATCCTAGTCGATAATTATGACACTAACTATTTACATTGCCCTTCCCTTACTAGGCTTATCAGTTTGACCAAAGTTGCTCTCTTTTTCATTTCAATTCATTTTATCCCTAAGTGGTTGAAGATTAATAGACTTATTTTTATTAGCTTGACTGAAATATAAAGACACCATAGAAGAAACAATCAAATGTTTAGAAACCATTTATAAGTCACATGTTATTTTAGAAATTTCTTTGTTATTACTAATCTCAAACACGACATAGTCTTCAACATTGACCAAAGCAATTCATTTCCCTTGCTGTGCATTCCATGCAATTCAAGCAAAATAGCTATGATGGACGTATTCCACCTATTTTCTTAAAAATAATTATTAATGTCAAACATGATATATATATATATATATATATATATATATATATATATATATATATATATATATATATATATAATATGAAATTATGTCAAATATATATAATTAAAGTTAAAAGATCAACAAATAAATTTACATAGAAATTAAAATTAGAAATTATTCTATTTCTAGTTGAACTTTAATATAACTACACACTATATATTCAATGTACTCTAACCAAACACTAACTTTAAACATAAGTCTAATTTACATAACAAGCATGGTAGTTGGACAACCACTTAATCGGTCTTGGAAATGGCTATAGCCAACCAAATCAATCTTTTATCATAGTTATTAATTCAATCAAAAACTACACAAGAGTTGTTTTTTATTTTTTATTGAATTAATAATTATGATTAAGAGTCAATTTGGTCGGCTGCATAGCCAGCTCCTTCGGTATTGGTCATGATTTCCCATATGATTAAACCCTTCTAAATTGTAATCCACCCACCTTAGTGAGACCTTGTCCACAATTAGTCAAACAATATCTTATGATAACTCATGATTAAATAAACATTAGTTTGTGAAAAAAATTTCAACTAACACATAATTCTTTGTAGAAAATAAACAGATCACTTTTTGGGGGCATGAAAATGCCATAGTTCAACAAGCTTATACATTTGTAATTTTTTTGTAATAGTCAATGCATGCATGATCAATCTAGGGTTTCTAGCTCTTTGGTTATTTCCTTATTATCTAAAGTTCCTACTTAAGTTTGTATAGTTTATGATGACAATGATAAACATGTTTTATTCATTTTTAACCATGTCTATGCTAGTTTTCTTTATTGATTCTTAGGATATCCACATTAAGTAAATGATATAATAAAAATAATGGAACATATCTTAAGTCATTGAGATCTAAATCAATTCTCACATCAATTGTTTATCCATCAACAAGTATTGTATATGAGATAATGTTTCCTCTACAATAAATAGTTAGAGAAAATAATGTCCCAACCTTGCAATAACCTTGTTGAGGGTGGAGTGTGAGAAAAAGGGGCAAATTTTAGAAATTTTTTGAATGTAGAGGATGGAGAATCAAACAATGGTTAGGATGATGGAGCTTCGTTGTGATTTGCATTCATTCTTGTTTGCAAGCTTCTTCTATTGGATGAAACTAATTTCTTATGTTGAAATTTATTAGATGAGATTTATTTTTTTCATTAGCATTTACTTTAATATCCATGTAAGTTCTTATATTAATTCTCTACAAATTAAGAAAATAAATATACTAAAAATTGAGATTTATTTTCTTCATTATCTTTGTTCAACTCTCATTCATGTCCACCCCACTCTCTAGCTAAGGAGTTAGGTCCTTGTCAATTGTCCCCTTTCTAAGGAAGTACTCACCCATTTTGAAGTGCTTTATATATATATGTATATATATATATATATATATATATATATATATATATATATATATATATATATATATATATATATATATATATATATATATATATATATATATATATATATATATATATATATATATATATATATATATATATATTTCAACATAACTCGAATTAACTTGAATGCATTGGAACTTACAAAAATATACATGTATAAATGTAGATTGGGATAAGAATTTCTAGGTAGAAAAGTGGCATGCAAATCATTGCAGAAAGACTATCTATAGACTAAGAGCAAGTGCACAAAGTTGGTCCATTACTTGTCCACATGTAAAAACAAGATCTATGTTCGAGCTTTATTCCCTATTTTCTATGAATAATTGAAGGTGGATTTTGAGAGAAAATAAATTACTTAATATAGATTTAGATTTTTAATCTTCATCAACCATAAAATAAGATGAAAAAGATGATAGACCTCATACTATTTTGAAATATATTTTCTTCAAAAATAATATGATAATACACAAATAAAAGAATTATTATAATTACTAATGTGGAGAGAGTAGTGTAGTGATGCACAACAAATACTTACTCTTATCATTGTTTGTGTTGTACTTTATGGTGTAGTTGGCCTAACCATGTCGAACTATTTGTTAGAGGGAAGATATTTATGCATTATAGATAGAATTAAATAAAATTATGAATGACGTTTTTATTTTATCTTTTAAAAAATGATGACAAATGTTTATTAAAATCAATACCATATACTTATATACGTTATTAAAATGAAGGATCTTTAAAAAGTTGTTTGTAAATGTACAAGAAATCTAGAGTAGCATGTTTAGGTTGGGTATGGAAAGTTAAAAGTTGTCTTCTACTACACACAAAGAAAGTAAATATGTATAACGACTTCTTTATCTTAGAAGAATGGAAAGGATGACCAAGAATCTTTTTTGAGTCCATTGTTCACATGAACTATTAATAAGTATAGTGAACACTAAAAACTAATTTTAAAATAATTCTCTAACAAAAACTAAAAAATGTTAGAAGTGGTCATTTCTTGTTGATCACTGAGAAGTTTATATGTAGTAATTGTATGTGAGACTTGATCATACAGGGCTGAAAAAGCACACGGACTATACCAATAATTAATGTGTTTCCATTGATGTGACCACAGGGTACTACCATGAAATAGATTCCTAACGTATAAGTGTTTGAAGCTCTTAAGAGATAATGCACTTTTGAAGCTCTTCAAGAGATAATGTGTATTTGAAAAGGAATTATTTTCGTGGGCAGAAGTAGGGATCATGAGTTGAACATGTTATCAATTGATTAAAAATAATAAAAACTTCTAATTAATAATTTTGATGTATTTCATAGCTTAAATACATTTTTTTTAAATCAAAATCAAATTTAAATTTATTATTATTAAAATTTCAAAAAATATTTTGGAGTTTCTTCTGTGATTGGATAAGGATTATCTTAAATAAGATTCTAAATAAATTAGTAAACAAGAGTTGTGAGAGAGCTGGAGTCCCTACCTTTTTGAAAAAAGAAGTAAGTTATAAAAAAATTGTTAAAGAAAAGTGATTGAATAAGAAAGAGAAACAAATGACAAAAAGATAATTAATGAAAGAAGCATTAAAAACATTTGCAAACACTTTAGGTAATAAGAATGGTTTAGGTTTTTGTAATGAGAGAATATAACAATGTAATTGTTTGAATAGACTAAATTTAATTAGATATAATAAATTTATTTGACCTTTAATTATATTTTACATTATTATTATAGTTTATTACTAAACTAAAAAGATTGTATATGACACTTTTTTAAAATTGTCATTAAATGTTAAATTTTGTAATGATTTTTTGTCTACACATTTGTAAATTTTTGAGTCTCTTAGAAATTTTTTAGAGTATTTCAGAGAGGGCTATACATCTAAAATTAAATAATACAAGCATATTTGAAAAAAATAGTTTAAAAAAGTGTTCTAAGTATTTCATAATTTAAACTGTAAAAATACTTAGAATAAATAATGTCACACTTTGTGTAAAACTAATATTAGAAAAAAGAAATTGAATATGATGGACGGGAAAAAATGATTGCAATTTATACTAATTTAGTTTGATTATTAAGTTATTTTTTTGTTTATAATGTAACAAATAATATATAGTCTTTTAATTTCAGCAATAGGTAGTCTTTTAAATTTCAGGATTTTTTTTTTGTAAAATTCAATATATCATTACCAAAATGATTGAAACAAACATTTAGTTCAGTTTTGTTTAATGGTCGTTTGAACATTTTCATAATGTTATTTAGGAGCATAAAAATGATTAGAGATAAGAACCATTCAGCATAAAATTGATAAGCATGAGTTAATGCCAATCACCAACTTAGATGACAAGTGTTAAGTATGTACATTTTCATTCATCCCAAGCTTTGAGCTCAGGAATGCAAATACTTTACATTTATGGTGAATAGGCTGCGGATTTGGAGTCTATCACCGTTGCGGATTCCAATGTTGTGGGCTGGTGAAAATACAGATTGGAAATGTCTAGAAAGGTGAGACTCCATGGAGAAGATTCTAGATATTAATTTGTCTAATTTCTTGTTTGAAAAAATTAGTTTTACCTCAACAAAATTATTTGTAGTCAATCATAAAATAATAATTATTGATTGAAATTTATTTTAAAAATAAAATGATTTTTAAACTTTAGGAGTCCACTAATTTTGATGATAAAAATTAATTGAAATGAGCAATTAGAAACATTAGTACCCTACCTATATATATAGGCAAAGACTAAAAAATAGTAAAAGCATGTGTGAAATTCACTTGTATGGAACAATGTTGTTTCTTCTAAACAAAAAATGTCAATTAATTCCACAAAAAATGAATTACATGCTACATACTTTGTTGACCAAAAAAATCGAACATAATGTTAGGGAAATTAAACATATAGGCCAATAACTTTTTTAACAAGAACTCGAATATAATTAATCAAGGAACTCTTAAAGGATTAGTTGTCTTAAAATACAAGTGTAAATTAGTCAAACATATTCAACACTTTAAATAATACAATGGAAAGAGTGAGAAAATCCATTTTTTTATATAGTGCTTGGTTAAAATCCCAAGATACTAATTGATTCTTTGAACTCAAACTGAATTCTTATTCATTTTCCCACATCAATTACTACATGATAATGCCATCCCATTCAATTTGTTTAACATTTATAGGAATAGCTGAAGATGAAAACTACAAGACTTTTCAAAGAGGAATAAAAGAAGCTTTCTTGAGTATGGCTAAGTCCAATCACTTTTCAATTATTCTAAACCCCAAAACACGAATCTTTTTTCGCTAGATAATTTCATTAAAACAAGCACTTTTAAGTCCATTCCTTCTTTCATGTCAGCCGACTTTTCTTGTCAATCTCTGCCTCTGCCTATAGCGAGAGCATCATCTATGAAAAAGAAAACCATTTGAATTAACCCTAGACTAGACTTAGATAGGGAGATGGTGAAAGGCAACTCAAAGGCCCTATTCAACTTCTTGAAGAAAGAAAAATTCTTTGATTTACTTTCCTTCATAAATGCTAAAAAACAAAGCAGTAGTCTTTGAGTATCCAAAGCACATGCATTTGCACACAAAAAATGGAGATGATGATGAAATCACAACAATGAGAAACCATTTAAGCAAGAGAAAAACAATGATGAATTTTCCATTTAAGGAGGCCTCTCTATTAGTGAGAATTGATCCTATGACCACTGCTACCAAGGAACATACCTAGGACATATGGAGTCAAAAATAGTTTACTAATGAAGCAAATCTATAGAATGAACACTAAAAATCTTCAATCTAAACTTGAGCAGGCTAAAGAAAGCCAATAAACTACATGCAACGATTAAGGCCCATCCATCTTAATTATTGTTTTATTTGACTCCAAAATGCAAAATTAAGGTCAATCCTAATAAAGGAAAAATTGATTAGGAAAAATTACTAGATTCAATATTACGTAGATTTGATTTAGACAATCCTCTTGCAAAGTCACATGGTCTTAAGCCAAATCCAGCCAATAAAACATGACTTGATTTTTAACTTTTTATCAAATTGGGTAGTTTAATTTTCGCACCAAACAAAGGCAGATTAATATTGAAACCAAATTGGCATTTGATATGGGTGGAATCAGTGATATAAAAATGCAAGTGGACAAACCCCAACCCCAAATAGAGAAATAAAATGTCATTTTTTGTGTATCTAAAGAAACAACAAATAAAAATTACACTATATACAAGAGAATGGTGAGAGTAGAGGTGTGCTAAGTAGAGGAGGAAGCCATGGAAAGCTTTAGAGCAGCTGGAACATTGTGTACTTATCTAATAGGTCACTTAAGGTTCGTAGATTGTAATACCCATGATGAGTTAGTGTGCCTCAAATGGTTAGATGAGAATGATTATAATGTATAGATCTTCATTTGAAGAACATATAGAATGTATTTCTACAATATTAAAAATAAATAAAAGTTATTTTTGTATAGAAATTGTAAACACATAATATACTAAATATTTTGATAAAATAGAACAGGTGGTAAAAATCTCAAATAAATAGGAAAAGAGAACTTACGCTCGAGCCAAAATTATATAAAAAATGAAATTGCATTTCTTACAGAAAAATATAGTCAAAATTTTTTATCAACATGGAAATTTTGTTAAAGGATAAATTGATAATAAAGGTATTTCAGTTGCAACTTGTTTCAAACAAAAATAATCAATAGTTCAAATTATTCACAAATTTCTTTTCAAATATTTAATCAAAGATTACAAACTTAAAAAATTAACTTGATTGATGAATAGAAGCTCCATTGTCCTCAATACTTACAGAGAAGTATTGATGGTGGAAATAAGACAATGCAACTAAACCAATGCCTTTTTCTGGATCAAAATTTTCTTCTAAGTTTTATTTTCACACCACAAAGTTTTTATATCAGAAACAAACATGTTAGAAAAAAGATTGAGATCTGTATTACCAAAAATGAGAATCAAAACAGGAACATAGATTGCATATTTTTAAAACCTGCTTCCTTAGCAGAAGAGTTGAATTAATTACAATGGTGACATGCATAATGCATGTGGATCATGTTAAGAATATTAAAGAATAATGCATGCAACTGTCCTAGTGCACATATATGCCAAATGTGGAAATAAAGATAACCCTTTTGAAGTTTTTGGAGAATGCTAACTATGGAGGCATGCTAGATTGTTACTATTTTAGTGTAATATATTGAAGGGAAAAAATGAAAAGACTGTCAAGAAAATAGAACGTAGACAATAGAAAAATAGAAATAAAAATTAAATATTTCTGTTCAATAGAAATAATTGTTAAGATCATAGGATAAATGAGATTTGTTTAAAGTTTTTGAGCAAAAGAACTAATACTGAAAGTAACTTGAAAACTATAGTCTCTTGCCTAGGAACTAATAAATAAATAAACTTGTTGAACAATTTATTAAAATTCAAAATGCTTTTTAACTTGCTAAAATAGAACCTAAGAAAAAATATTTAAAAATGTCTATAGTTTCTCATAATCAGTATGAATTATAAAAAACGTTATATTTTTTACAATACAACAATCCATCTATACTTATAACTCATATTAATGAAACAAAACAAGATATTTTTTACTATACTTTTGCATAACCCATATGAATTATGTATAACTAGAAAGAGAGAGAAGAACGAGGGGGAAGGGATGAGCAGAAACCTTGAATTTCAGGTTTACAAACCTACAAGTTGAAACAAGTCCTCTGTGAAGTATTGAACCTTGCAAATTAAAGAAACTCTGTAAGATTTGTTGACTCTATCAATAATGTGTACATTACGCTATAATGGGGCCGAAGATATTTTTAATGTCCGGATCCTTCCAACATCGCTAACTGGCAAGCGAGAAATGAAATTGTAATCCTCGTCGATGATTATGACAACAGCAGCATACACTGCCCTTCCCTTACTAATCCATTTGACCAAATCTGCTCTCTTTTTCGTTTTAATTCATTTATTTAATCACCGAGTGCCCGAAGATTAATGGACCTATTTTTAATTGGTTTGACCGAAACATAGAGAGGCCACAGAAGAAATAATCAAACGTCTAGAAACCATTTATCACTCACATGTTATTTCAGGAAATTTCTTTCACTACTACGCGGCATAGCTATTTACGACAATAAATAAAGACAAAATCTTATTTTCGTCTTAAACAAATTTTAATTAATTAAATTATATATTTTAATATATAATTGTTCTCGAGTAAGGACAAAAGCACTTTTTGGGTTTAACGAAGCTTTCATTATTGTAATCTTTAGTTCACGAGCGCTCTAAACTCGTGGTTCTGCAGCAGGAACTCAACGTCTGCTACTTCTCCAAAGGCAAGGACCGAGGCTTGATCTGCTGAAATTATCAAAGCGGCGGGAAGGATCATCATGCAAGGCCTTGATCTGGCTATTTGTATTAGACTCCCAATTTTTATTTTACATGCCCTAATTCTTTTCTTCCATGGTTCTGTGTCTGATTCACGAAGAGGCAGAGTGAGGGATTCAATGGCAATCAGACGAGGCAGAGTGAAGGATTCACGGGGTAATCAGACGAGGCTGAGTGAGGGGCATAGGGGTAATAAGACCTTTCCTCTGTGTAGCACGAGAAAGCTGACCCCTATTCAGTCTATGGATTGTGAATGAGATAAATCAGGCAAATTGAATGCCTTTGTCCGCCCACCCATCACAACCAGAAGGTTGCACCAATCAATGTCTTAGAGACGCGGCCTAGCTCATATTGCCTTGGCAATGATGCACTTGGTTTGATGCTAGGAAAGAAAAAGAAATGTTAGGGTTTAGTTTCACTGTAAGAAGCTGGGTTTTCCTATTGTTCTGATATTTAGATCTGCCCTTCACACAGGTAATAAATTTGCTTACGGCCCTATTCTAGATCTCATGTGTTTTTCCATTTGCAATGTTGGTATTATGCAAATATTAAATTCAATATTTAGGTGAAACCTTTTATATTCATTTTATGGTAGGTTACCCACAATAGTAGATCTATTCACCGCCGGATACACATGATATTTCAGTTGTATGTTCTTAAGTTTTGGCTATTTTTTAACTTTTAAGACATGATGGAAATTTTTGAAAGATTTCCATGAATTAATACTCTGCATTTTACTCTCTTAACGTTACCAGAATTGATTGTTTTGTAATTGATTAATGTGCATTCTTTTGATTCATGATTACCATGATACAATTTATAACAGCTTTCTGCTCATGTATCATTTTCAACCTTGTGTAGGCCATTTTTATCTTTTTTTACACAATTGTTTTTCTTCCTAGGTTGAATCCATTCATAGAGAACATAGAAAGGAAAAAAACTAGATCATCATATTGAGGAAAGTAATAGTTAAAGCTTCTTTGGATGCACAGAAAATATTTTTAATGACATTTGTTAAGGTAGATTACTAAGGTTTCAGTTCAAATACGTTGGGATGCAATTTTTCATTACATTGAAAATAATATAGTTTGAAAGACAAAGAGGTGTACTTTCTAATTCTCATTCTTAAAATTAGTCTTAACACCTTGTTTTTTCATAAAGGGAAGTCTTTATTTAATCACAAGAAGAAGTTAAAAAAATATAATAGACATTGATAAAGAAATTACACGAAGGATGGTCCAGTACAGGCAGTGAAGTGCCTAGGGACAATCAGGTTTGACAGCTCCTCAGCTTTGAAAATGTCTTATGCAGGCTGTTTTCATTGGCCTTTCTGTCAACAAGAGTTAATTTTTTGGGAGAATAAACTGTTGGCTAATCTGATCAAAATTCTGAATAATCTTAAAATCAGATTCAACGAAAGATGAAGCTGTACAAATTTGACTACATGTTTGCCCAAAAGACATTGGATTACCAACTTAGAATCTCCCTAAATGTTAAAGATATGGCCCCCGCACTGGGACTGGTTTTTTATGAGAGTCATTCCTCAACTTTCTTCAACATTGTCTGGTCCTCTCTTCAATCTCCCATCCATCCCTACATACAAACTCATACTAACACATACCATACAGGGTTTAGACTATCCCCAAAAGTCACATTAGCCACAGTAGGTAGGGGAGTTTAAGACATCATCAAGAATTCAAAACGAATTGCTGGTTACACCAATTAATGATAGAGGCAGCCAATGCAAACTTGATGTTTCCTTTCTTAAAACTTGTCAAAAAAGAATCTAATACTTTCTTATAAATGAGATTAGATCAATCCACAATCAATACAACATCTCCAATCAATATAGCATTGGAAGAAAGAGTTTTAAACATCCAAAATACTGATTGTACCCTTACGACAGTGAGTAGACAGTTTCCAGAGAATTAAATTTTATTGCTTTGAAATTTTTTTTTACATTGCTTCCTTTCCACCCCAAAACTATTCCAGCAATCTTCCCTACCACTCTCCTCTATCTTCCTCACATTCACCAATGCAAATAAACTATTTCCCAAACTAGTTACAGTTAGTTATTTGACTATTAGACATTAGTTTATGTTGGGAAGTTGACAACAACTTCAACAACCCTTTATCCCATGGTTCTTATATTATTAAATCAACTTTATGAAGTCCTTTTAGGAGCCAATCCAATTTATAAAGACCTTATATCACTTTAAAAACCCCCTATGAGCCTTCTAGACTTCAATTTGCCAATTTTAGGCAATTACATAGTTTTGGCACATTTGGTGCATTTGACCTCACATATTGTCTCTATTGGCCATATTACAATAATTAGAACCTTTATAGGTCATTAAACACATTATCAACCTTAGGATCCACAAATGACCCCCAAGGTACATTTTAACCCCAAAATGTCATTAAGGCTCACGATATTTGATCTCAATAAAAAATGATAAAAGCATATCAAAACACATTTAATGGACCATTATTGGTCTTATTACATCAAATGACCCTTCAAGGTTGTGTTCATCCTTTGCTCCCTCTTAGAATCTATTCAGTGATCCTAGTTCCTTTTAGGCCTTTGTCCTCGGCCCTAGGGCTCCTGCACCACTTTTCCCTACTAATTGTCAAAACAGATCTATTTGATTTCTCTTTTTGACCAATCAATATTCCATATAACTATTAGATCAACCTATTAATATCAGATGCAACTACTAGACTTGTTTTTAACTAAATTCTGATCACATTTTATAAGTGTGGTTAATGTTGTACCAAAAGATCTACCTATCAATGTCAGGGACAACTACTTCACTTAAAGAACCTACAAGAAATAGTTAGTCACTTGTCATAATTATGAAAAGGAGTGCTAACCATTTTTGCCAACAGACATTGCCAAGATTTTTATGGATCACTTTGAAATAGTTCATTTGCTATCTGCATGCCATATCATTGAGTTACTGATCTTTCTTATGAACAATATATTTTTCCTTTATATTCCTTATGCTTTATGAATAGTTTTCTCAGTAGGAGCATTAATGTGAGATCATAGCAAGTTTAATCATGAGATCAATATCATTTCTACTTGAATTATGAAAGAAATCTTAAATGAAATTAATTTAAAAATATTTTCTATACAACCATCATTATATTCGAATATGAATAGTCACAAATCAAAATTTCATATATGATGTCTCATTTGCATTTGAACTTGGGTCTGTATATTGAGAATTAAGGCTCAAACTCGGACACTTGTATGTTTTATTGACAGGACCTCATATTTAAATACCTTCTCTCCAGTAACATTATAGATTTCCTAAAATTTCAGCTTGGCATAAATCTATTTGTCCGAATTCTCATTCCATACTTTTTACGGAACAACAAGTAGTAAAACTGAAACTGAGACCTCCCACTTATCACTACAATACTGTAGCCAAGAACTACTAAACCCTTTATATGACTAGTCCATCTTTAATACAGATATGATTATTTTCCTATAAATAGTTCGATGCCTAAAACCTATACAATTGAATTACAATAACTCTAATTCGATTACAACTTAAAATAGTTCGACAAAATTACTTCAAAGTTATATTTTAAGATTCCAATTTTTCTCTGGCTTTCATGTTGAAGTGCAACGAATACTATCATAATGTATTGTATTGGATCTGTCTTCAGCTCTGCTATAATTTATTAATTTCTACACACCGAAATTATGTTAATTTGAATTTCTCATTGCTAATAGAAACCCCATTATTTCATATTTTGAAACGTGCCAATAAAATTGGAATAAGATTGAAGAAAGTATATAACCATATCAAAGATCAGCTGCATTGTTGCTTAAAGATTTGTTTAATGTTTAGCGAGGGCACGACACATACTAAGGGAAGAATTAAGTTTAGGAAAAAAGTCAACTTTGACTATTTAACACTTTTGATCTAGGAAATAAACTTAGTGTGTGATGTTTAAGTAGTCAGCTCTAGAAGCTTATTATACTTGGAATTAATAACATCTTTCCATGTTTGGGTTAACATCCTAATTAGACATTAGTTTTTCTTTTTAAATTATTTTTTCCTAGATATACATATTTAATAACTCTCTATCATGTGTGCTGATGATTTTTAAAGAAGCTTGGATTATCCAAGTTGTTTTATAGTGGTTATGCAAATTTGTCAAGATTCTATGAGAGTTTCAATGGTAATTGTTTAATTATTTGACTTTGTATGCTTCTTTGTACATGTTGTCCACAACATTTTGTCAAATAGTATACCATACTAAAACTCATTCACATCCCTTTTGTAATGTAGCCACTACATTAACTGGTCTTCACTTCCTTGTGACTGCTCTAGTGGGGTTCATCTCACAGACACTAGGATATACATCTTCAAATAAACATGTTCCCTTTTGGGAATTCTTTCGGTTTTCCATCACTAGAAACAAATCAATTGTAGGAAAGAATTTGAGCCTCATGTTGAACTCCCTGGGATTCTGTCAGGTATGATGCACAAATTAATTATTGTATCAGTCATGATGAATCTGTATTGAATTTCACTCATAATTATAAGTCACTAATCCCCTTTTGCTTTCAATCCTTTAGATTTCAAAATAAGGTATAATACTAGTTGTTTGTGTAATGGAATGGATTCTTCATAGTAAACAATAATCTAGAGAAGTCAAGACAACTGTATTTCTGGTTGTGATATATAGTGATAGGATTAGAACAACAATACCTTCGATATCAAAATTCTACCTTAAATTTTATAATTCGATTGCATATGTGATTCATCTTATCATCGTGTAGGTTCAATGGCTGAGAAACAATGGTATGAGATGAATTTTCTGGAAACAAAGATTCTAGTGTTGCTCTTCTCTGCAAGCGAGTACTTTCTTCCTCCATTTCTGAGAACCATGAAAAGACTGAAATTTTTAATTGTATGTAATTTGAGCTCTAAAAAGGCCATAATAAGAGGTCTTGGTGTTTTATCTTCACTCCCTCTACTCGGGTGCATTCGGTTGCAAAATCTGGTTGCATCCACCAGTGTGAAACAGAGCAAAATAATGCAAAACTTGGATAGACTATCATTGAGCTTAAGCGAAGGGTTTGCAAATATTTCCACATTGAATGGTGCCAACATACAAGGATTTCATCTGGAGCACTGTAGCAACTTGGAGGAATTGCCCCCTACTATCTTTCAAATTTCCTCTGCTCAAATATGGTCTATTACAAACTCCCATCTTGTTGAAAAGTTTCCATATGATCTCGAAAATCTGAGCTCTTTAAGAACGTTGAGATTATCAGCATTATGAGGCCTCAAAGAGCTTCCAGCATCAATTGGGAAACTTGGGCAAGCTTGAATTTCTAGACATTTCACTGTGTGAGGGCTTGAAGGAACTTCCAGAGGAAATAGGTCAACTAAAGAAACTAAAAGAGATTAACATGAGAGAGTGTTCTCGATTAAGGATGTTGCCCAGAAGTGTTTGTGGACTTGTCTCATTGAAACATGTTATCTATGATGAGAAGGTGGGGCATCAGTGGCTTCGAGCTATGACATTTTCTATCCCTGATCTTAGAGATGAAATTGTGGAAGCTCATTCACATTTGGGTTGGCTAGATGACTAATTTCTCTTGTTGGGAAGTACTATACATTGGAGGGATTTGGATAGTGTGGTCTTAAAGTGTAGTGAGGATTGCCTTGTGAGACTGCTTTCCTTGATTTCAGTCTCATGGAAACTCTGGCATCCAAACTTCGCTAAAAAAAAAAATAGTTATATTAGTGGGTTTTATCTCCCTCCTCATGGTAATCAACGGAGACAGTTGTAAACCATGTTCATAGCTGTCAAATCTAATATATTGTACATCAAGTTTCCTATTGCTAAACTAAGCCACTAGATTAATTTTGTTCTCTCTATGTTCAACTCAATAAAACTAATTGTGTGATGTTTTCTAAATGAACGATCAGTATGGTTTTCTTTTAATCTAATTTGCAAGTACTAAACATTTCCTGTTCTCTCTTATATCACTTTTATACTAACAAATTGACTTGTATTTTTTTGTCACCGTGTCTCAAATTGTCAATGGAAATGTCTATCATGCAGATACTGGAAATTCTTCTAAGGCTACCTGACAATAGGGAGTGTGCTGATTGCAAAAGAAAGTATGTATTTAGCAAACTGTAGGTTTTCTTGAATAAGTAGATAGTTTTGTTTTGATTAAAAGATAAGAGTTATGATTGCTTTCAATTACTTTAGATAACATCTATAACCTTTATAAAAGGACCTAATAATTATTATAAGAAAGTCTATTTTTACCCCCCACAACAAAAAAAAGGTAATAGATTCATGGATACTTAAATTTGAGTGATCTCTATGATTCACAACATTCTGTACATATTTTCTTTGTTGATGAATTTTGCATATATGAGCATCATCATTTGATTAGTTCTCTTGTATCCTTCATTTCTTTTCTCTTTCAGGCTACTGGAAAACCTTGAAGAATATGAGATGCTTCTTGTTTGGCTAAATGTTTCTATCATTCAGCTACAAAAGACACCAAGAAAATTGAGATGCTTCTTGTTTGTTTCATAACCATTGTTGGGCAATTGCACCAAGATGTGGGCATTCTAGATGTGGCATGTTGAGAGCATTACAACTCTTCGTAAGAATATATATTTAAATCAAACATCTTTTGTACTACACCATTAGACTTGGTGGACATGTGGACAACTGTAGTATTAAGGTGTTAGGATCAGTTTAAGTACTTCATTATGAGGTTATAGAATATAAGAAAATCAATGTTATTATTCAGTGATGGCTATGTCATTTCCACGATATACTTTATTGGTTGTAGTGGACGAACTCCCACATCATTTTGCAACAAACAAAGTATTGGAAATAAAATAATTAATATATTTTTTCTGGCCAAGTTTGTTGGTTATGCTACATTATTGAATGTTTTGTAAGAAACAAAATATTGTAAATAATTACAGTGAATATATTGTATAATTGTGTTCACACATTAGATGTTAAAAATCATAGGAAAATAATAATACTAATTTAAATTTATTTTTTATTTTTTTAATAACATTGAAATAGATAGACAATAGTTGAAGAATAGTTGAATTTAAACATTTGTTGTCTCTACAATTTGGATTAAAGAGTATTGTCTCTTTGGAGACAAAAGTGAAATTGTCTCTAAAGAGACAAAATAACTTTTGTTTCATATTGTCTTATAGAGACAATATTTTAAGATATTTTTTAAGACACTCGGTTAAAGACAATATTTGAGACAATAAACAACTTTTTTACTGTCTCATATTAAGATAATTGATTAAGGATTTTTCTCAAAAAGTGCCTTTAAACCCCTCTCCATATAGTAGTGTTTGTTATTACCCACCTCAAACATGGCATAGTCTTCAGTGTTAAGCAAAGCAATTCATTTCTCTTGGCCTGCCTTTCCACGCAATTCAAGCCAAACAACTAAGATGGAAGCATTCGACAACAATTTAATGTGAAGCACTAATCCACATTACACAATATTGTGAACTAAAAGCTTTCTTGTACATTTGAGTCATTGGGCAAACATACATCTCATCTCTACGTTCTTTAAAGTCTCTTTAAGATTCTCTAAAATGGGTGTATACGGATTTGTGCAAAGTTGCTTCAAATTGTTGACGTGACGAAATGCCTCACTATACGGTGAGTCCATCAGTATAGTGGTATGTCACCGTATGGTGAGAGTTTTAAGTTTTAATTTTTTGAACATACGGATCAAAGTGTACGACATTTAAAGTATACGAGTATTATTTTGTGTTGTGGTGCTGGAGGTGTGGTGCCAATGGTGTTGTGGTGCTGGAGGCGTGGTGCCGGATAGGGTGATGTCGTTGTGCCATGGTGCCAAAGCTATGGTGTCGAACAATACAATATGGACAGTACATGGTGTCGGATGGTGAGGTCATATTGTGTAAGGCGAAGTAGTCCGTGTTCATTGAAGGCAGCAGTTGACAGATGGTTTGCAAACCGTTTTCCCTGTAACTATTTGTAGTATTCTATAACGAATTTGCAAGGTGTTTTAATGGTTGCAAGAATTTGTTTGAATGCATGTTGATGAAATCAGGTTGATTGAAAAGGTAGTCTGAGCCTGTGAAAATCTAGAGTGTTGTATGTAAACTTCATTTACTGTAATACAAAAGTTTGCTCGGGTTTTGGGTGGTGGGTTTTTTCCCAAAAGGGTTTCCCACATTAAATCTATGTTTTCTCTGTGTCTTGTGTTTGATATGGTTTTTTGATAGTTTATTAATCTGCACATCTCTGTAACTTTATTTATGCTTATTTTCCTGTCATTTGGCATTCAAAAAGCATTTCTGCACTATTGCTTTCCTAACAAGTGGTATCAGAGCCTAGCCAATTGTGTTATACTTTTCGGGTAGGGTTTGGTTTTTTGTGTCAATTTGGTTTTAGTGGGAGTTTGCAAGTTTTTTGTCTGTAAATTGAGATGGCAAGTACGTCAAGATGAGCGAACATTGAAAAGTTCAATGGCACGAACTTTCAGTTGTGGAAACTTAAAGTGAAAGATTTGCTAGTTGATCAAGACCTATGGAGTGTTGTGTTAGGCATTAAGCCTTTAGGCATGAAACAAGAAGAATGAGAACTAATGGATCAGAAGGCGAGAGGATTGATAAGATTGAGTCTTGTAGACTTAGTTTTATTGAATGTCCATGAAGAGAAAGCTACACATTCCTTGTGGAAAAAGTTAGGAGACATTTATCACAAACAAGATTTTCCTAAGAAAGAAACTGTACTCCTTGAAGACGGATGGAGGAACGACTACGATGGATCACCTAAACTCATTTAATATGGTGATTGCATAGTTAACATCTATTGGTGTGTTCGTTGATGAAGAAGATCAATGCATGTTGCTATTATGCTCATTGCTTGATTCATGAGATCATTTGGTAACGGCCATCGAAAGTATGACTACCAAGTTAAAAATGGATGAAGTAGTTGCTATGCTTCTGTCAGAGGAGATGCGAAGGAAGTCCTCTGAGGCAACCAAAGAAGCCCTAAGTGTTAGAGGAAGATTTTCTAGTTGATTGAGACCTATGGAGTTCCGTGTCGGGCATTAAGCCTTCAGGCATGAAATAGGAAGATTAGGAACTAATGGATCAGAAGGCTAGAAGATTGATAAGATTAAGTCTTGCAGACTCAGTTTTATTGAATGTCCATGAAAAGAAAACTACACATTCCTTGTGGAAAAAGTTAGGAGACATTTATCATGAAAAATCTTTGGTAAACAAGATTTTCCTAAGAAAGAAACTGTACTCCTTGAAGATGGATGGAGGAATGGCTATGGCGGATCACCTAAACTCATTTAATATGGTGATTGCACAATTAACATCTATTGGTGTGTCTGTTGATGAAGAATATTGATGCATGCTATTGTTATGCTCATTCCCTGATTCATGGGATCATTTGGTAATGGCCATCGGAAGTATGACTACCAAGTTGAAAATGGACAAAGTAATTGCTGCACTTTTGTCAGAGGAGATGCAAAGGATGTCCTCTAAGGCAGCCAAAGAAGCCCTAAGTGTCAGAGAAAGATCTAAGGAAAAGAGTAAGAAAAAGGACATGAAGTTGAAGTCTTAGGAGCGGTCTACCACTCCTGGAAAGAAGTCCAAGGTGAAGTGTTGGAAATGTGGGCAGAAAGGTCATATTTGAAGGGATTGCAAGGAGGAGAAAAAGAAGAAGAAGAAATTTACTTTCGACACTAAATCTTCTCAAAGTGATGTTGATGCCTTTGTAGTGGCCTTGGCAGTGCCTGCGTCTGATGACATATGGTTGGTGGATTCAGAAGCATCATTCCACATGACATCTCATAAAGAATGGTTCTCAAAATATGAACCATACAATGGTGGAAAGGTATTCTTGGTGAGGGATTCCACACCGAAAATCATTGGCAGAGGAAGAATTAGAATTTAGTTTCCTAATGGCAGAGTAAAGGGAATTGATGGAGTGATTCACATACCTAGTTTGGCTCGAAACCTACTGTCTATAAGCAAGCTGAATGATGTTGGAGTTCAGGTAACATTTTTCCATGGTGGTTATAAGATAACTAGGGATTCTATTGTTTTAGCTAAGGATGAACGCATTGGAACACTATATAAGTTAGATGCCGAACCTGTGTGTTGTAATAGTATCTCTGTAAAGTCTGGTAGAAATAATGACATAACCTGTGGTGCAAATGCTATGGAAGTTAAACTTCTTGTAGAAAAAGCAATGCTTGGGCATCATAGGCTTGGCCATATCGGTGAGAAAGGTTTAAAAACCTTGAAGAATAAAAACTTGGTTGAGGGGTTGGTTGATTGTAACCTTGAATTTGATTTCTGTGAACATTGCATCTATGGAAAACAAAATCGTGTTCAGTTTTATTCCAATTCTCAAAAATCTTCTAGTTTGTTGGACTATATTCATTTTGATGTGTTTGTTCCTGTGGATGTTCCTTCTCTGTCTTATTCAAGATATTATGTACTGTTTATTGATGGTTATTCAAGAAGAACATTTGTTTATTTTTTGAAGAACAAATCAGAAGTGTTCAGTTGGTTTAAGGAATTTAAAAGCCTTGTTGAAAATCAGACTAGAAGAAAGATTAAATGCCTAAGGATGGATAACGGTGGAGAATTTTGCAATGCAAATTTTGACAAATTTTTTGTAGATCATGGCATCAAGAGGCATAAGATGATGCCTTATACTCCACAAAAAAATAGATTAGCAGAAAGGATGAATTGGTCATTGATGGAGAGAGCAAGGAGCATGTTGGGGGGTGCTCATCTAGAACAAAAGTTTTGGGCCGAAGCAATGGAAATAGCGTGTTACTTGTTGAACCATTCTCCTATGGCAGCACTAGTTGACGAGATGCCTATGGAAGCATGGTCTAGTAAGAAGCCCTCAATAAGACATTTGTGTGTTTTCAGTTGTGAGGCATACGCTCATGTACCTGAAGTGAGTAGGTTGAAGTTGGATAACAAAGCTGTGAAGTGTATCTTTATCGAGTACAGTATTGGTGTGAAGGGATACAAATTGTGGAACCCTCTCACTAAAAAGGTCTTGTATAGTAGGAGTGTTCTCTTTCGAGAAATGAAACCTAACTCACCTAAGCAGCTAGAGAAAATTGAGAAGAGAAAGGAAGTAGTTCAAATACCTTTAGCTTCTAGACAAGAGGTATTTTAAACTCCAAATGAAGTTGAGAATGAGAATCTAGAAATACTTGAGAATGAAAATGAGGAAAACTTGAGCAATCATACAACTGAAGAAGAACATGATCTTGAACCTCATGATGAACCTTAGGAAGTTTTACCACAAGAAGTGAGGAGATCTACTCGAGAGATGCAACAACTTGATAGGTACAATTATTCACCAGAGAGATTTAATTATTCCATGTTGAATGTCAATTGTGCCTATGCATTGCTTATGAATGTCGATGAGCCTAGGACTATCAAAGAAGCAATTAATATGCTAGATTCGAATTCCTAATTGTCAGCCATGAATGATGAAATGAAATCTTTGGAAAAGAACGAAACCTGGTATCTGGTAACTTTTCCTAATGGGAGGAAACTTGTAGGATGTAAATGGGTATTTAAGAAGAAGTATGGTCTAGATGGAAGGATTGAAAAGTACAAGGCAAGATTGGTTGTGAAGGGATATTCTCAGAAAGAAGGGGTTGATTATGGAGGAATATTTTCTCCTGTAGCTAAGTTAACATCTATTAGATTTCTGTTGTCACTTATAGCAGTGCATGACTTTGAAATTGAGCAGATGGATGTGACAATGGCATTTCTTCATGTGATCTTGAAGAAGAGATATACATGTCCCAAAAGGAGTACTTTGCAAAAAAAGGTAAAGAGCATTTGGTATGTAAACTAAAAAAGTCTCTATATGGTTTGAAACAGTCACCCAGAATGTGGTACCAAAAATATGATACAGATGTTTTATCTTTGGATTTTATGAGATCTAAATTGGATCACTATGTATATTATAAAGCTGAAGGTGATCGAATACAAGTATTATTGCTCTATATGTAGACGATATGTTATTTGTAGGCAATAGTAAGGAAATGATTTTAGAATTAAAATCTCAATTATCCCTGAAGTTTGAAATGAAAAATTTAGGGTCAGTAAAATTTATTTTGGGGATGGAAATCATAAGGGATTGGGCAAGCAGAAAACTTTGGCTTAGCCAAAGAAAATATATTACCAATGTTTTGGAGCGGTTCAATATGATTGACTGCAAGCAATGGGTAGTTCCAGTGTTACATGGAACAAAGTTGTCAATCAATGATAGTCCAAAAACACCTAATGAGATTGAAGAGATGAAGCGGGTACCTTATGCAAGTGTTGTTGGAAGCCTTATGTATGCAATGGTCAATACAAGACCAGACATTGCACAAGCAGTGAGAGTATTAAGTCAGTTTATGGTGAATCTAGGCAAGTCACATTGGGATGCTATGAAAAGAGTTCTATGATATTTGAAGGGTACATCACAATATGTGTTATGTTATCAAGGTAACTTAGTGGGATCTAACAGGTTAGTTAGCATTCAAGGTTATGTTGACGTGGATTGGTCCAGACACATTGATAGGAGAAGATCCACCGGTGGATATGTATTCATGGCGAATGGTGGTGTTATCAGTTGGATGAGAAAACAACAAAGTGTAACTAGATTGTCAACAACTGAGGTAGAGTACATGGCATCTACTCATGCATGTTAGGAGGCAATTTGGCTTAAGTGTTTGCGTTCATATATTAGCTATGATTTAGGAAGAATTATAATTTTTTTTGATAGTCAAAGTGTAATATGTTTGGCAAAAAAACCTACTTTCCATGCTAGAACAGAACATATTGACGCACAATACCACTTTGTATGTGACATGGTTGAAGATGGAAAGGTAAATCTTGAAAAGCTTGATACTCGAGAGAATGTTGTAGATGCATTAACAAATCCAGTGAACACAACTAAGTTCAAATGGTGTACAAAATTCATGGGGCTTAATACCCCTGACTCTTGTTAGCCATACTGAGAGAGTGATTCAACACTTTGTCAAGTGGGAGATTGTTGAGGTGACAAAGTGCCTCACCATATAGTGATAGTTTTAATTTTTAATTTTTTGAACCTATGGAGAAAAGTGTATAGCGTTTAAAGTGTATAGGTATTATTTTGTGTTGTGGTGCTAGAGGCATGGTGCCAATGGTGTCATGGTGCTAGAGGCATGGTGCTAGACAATATGGTGATGTCATGGTGTTGTGGTGCCAAAGGTGTGGTTTCGGATAGTACAGTATGGATAGTATGTGGTGTCAGATGGTGAAGTCATATTGTGTATGGTGAAGCAGTTCGTGTTCATTGAAGGCATCAGTTGACAGATGGTTGGCAAATTGTTTTGCCTATAACAGTTTGTGGTATTCTGTAACGAATTTTCAGGGTGTTTTAATGGCTACAAGAATTCATTTCAATGCATGTTGATGAAATCAGGTTGATTGAAAAGGTAGTCTAAGCCTATGAAAATCTAGAGTGTCGTATGTAAACTTCATTTATTGTAACACAAAAGTTTGCTTAGGTTTTCGGTGGTGGGTTTTTTCCCAAAAGGGTTTCCCATGTTAATTCTGTGTTTTCTCCATGTCTTGTGTTTGATATGGTTTTTTGATAGTTTATTAATCTGCACATCTCTATAACTTTATTTATGCTTATTTCCCTATCATTTGGCATTTGAAAAGCATTTTTACACCGTTTCTTTCCTAACACATATTACCTATTGCAAATGATGTGTTCCTTGAAGATCAAGGGGGGCCATTACAAGATGTCAATCGAAAAAACATGATGAAGAAGAAGAGTGGTAAGGATTCAAGTGAGAAGAAGAAGAGGAGTGCCCCAATTGTTGTATCATACTTCCCGCTTGGATCCAATCTCTCTTGCCTCTATCAATTCACTTGATTGGAAGAGTTTTGATGGTGGTTCAGTAATTCATAGAACACAACGTGAGAAATAGATGACAAATGTTGTAACTTCCTAGCAATATGTGGGCATCAGTTAGCTTCATAGTCAAGCAAATAATGAAGGTGCACTCTGATACCACTGACGAAGGTACGCTCTGAGACCGCTGACAAAGGGCCACACCACCCTTACCAACTCATGAAAAAGAATGCAACAAGATGAAGACAATTTTATTATAATTGAAAATCCAATAGTAATTACAATAACATTTTTGGCAAGATCTCTCAAGACCCAATCCAAACCCAAGCTAGTCCAAATCCACACTCTGGTAGAAACCTCCAAAATCTCAACTTATGCTCGCAAGCCACCAAGAAACCTCCTTGTTTCTAAACCGCAACCACTAGCTCTTCTCACAAACCTAATCCAAGATCTAAGTGTAAACTGCCTCGCATTCGACGCTCTATCTACACACTCACAAGTCCATCACAATCTTGCTGTAAATTGCCTCACATTTGGCGCTCTGTTCACAGACTTAGGAAAAATCTCTCTTCACTTCCTCTTTCTCTTTCACACCTTGAAACCTTCCAGGCTTTCCAAGCTTCTCCTTCCACAACATTCACCTTTCCAAGCTTTCCTTCCAAAGCTTCTACTTCCCAAGCTACTCCTTCTCAAGCTTCCACTTCTCAAGCTTCTCCTTGAGCTTCTTCTTGAGCTTCTCCAAGCTTGCTTCAGAAATGCTCATATGCCTTGCTTAAATAGGCATTTACCACCCAATGCATGACTTATCCACAAGCTTCTAGAATTCCTCCACAACCTTCGACAATTTCCACAACCTTCTACATTATCCACAACTTTCTACAATATTCATAACTTTCTAAAATTCTACCCACACACCTTGATAAATGAAATGACAACCATTTATTTTTTTATTTTTTCTATTATGCCACCTATGCACCTCGAAAATAGAAATCCTCTTTTCCTTTCTTTTCTCCTTTTTCCCCTTTTTTTTTTTAATTTCTCCTCTAATTTTCGTCACTTTCTCTCTCCTCCACAAATTTTTTTTTTCTCAATTTTTTTTTTCAACTTTTTTATTTTCATTTTTTTTTCCCAATAATTTTCCCATGCAAGATGCTCCTGCATCAGACTCCCCCGGTAGATAGAAAAGTGTGTCCCACACTTTGACGCAAAAAGAAAGATCTACCACCATCTTCATCTTCACCAAAGGTTTCCACCTCAATGGGGACAAGAAAACCAACATGCAAATCTTCCACATCTGCATTACTCTATCAAACACCAGAATCTCAACCATCCAATCAGCCTGCTCACTCCCAGGAACAAATGGAACATAATTCTTTATCAACAAACCCTCTTTCACATCAGCAACTAATGAATCCACACCAGTAGCAACAAACTCCATATCAACAACAAAAAACTCCATATCAGCACCAAAATTTAGATCTCCATCAACACATGCCAAACTCTCAACACCAGCAACCTCATTGCTCACAACAAGATGCTCTGCAATACATTACTCACCTCCAACAACTGGATCATCCACGACCAAGTATTCTGCAATCTCCATGTCAGACTCAACCAATTGATCATGAAAACAAACCTTTGTCCCAACATCAACAACATTAGGCATATCTTCAGCAACAACCTCTAGTTGCTCTGCAGGTTCTGCATCAGACTCCACAATCTGATCAACAAAACCATCCTCTTCCACCTTGACCTTCTTAGCTTGATCAGCCAATCTAGCATCCAATTGAGAAATCATGTTAGAAAAATTCCTCTCCACTATATCATGGATTTTCACAATCATCCTAGGGTCCAATCCTCTTGGAGCCATCTTCCAAGATCTTTGTAAACTCTTTGCAACAAATCCTTCCCATGCTCCTTGTGACAACCTCAAATTGTTTGCAAGTCAAATCGCAATCTACCACCTCGCATGAACAATCAGGAACCACATCACAAGTCTAGGACTACGGATTTGCAATCCACAAGCTCTCCTCAAAATTCGACAATCTGCTTGTACACTCAAGAACTCCTGCTCTAATAAACTTCACCCAACCAAGGTCCTGGTACAAACTGCCTCACACTTCGGTGATCTACTTGTACACTCAGGAACTCCTGCTCTGATACCACTTGATGAAGGGCCACACCACCCTTACCAACTCATGACAAAGAATGCAACAAGATGAAGACAATTTTATTATAATTGAAAATCCAATAGTAATTACAGTAACATTTTTGGCAAGATCTCTCAAGATCCAATCCAAACCCAAGCTAGTCCAAATCCACACTCTGGTAGAAACCTCCAAAATCTCAACTTATGCTCGCAAGCCACCAAGCAACCTCCTTGTTTCTAAACCACAACCACTAGCTCTTCTCACCAACCTAATCCAAGATCCAAGTGTAAACTGCCTCACATTTGGCGCTCTATCTACACACTCACAAGTCCATCACAATCTTGTTGTAAACTGCCTCACATTCGGCGCTATGTTCACAGACTCAGGAAAAATCTCTGTTCACTTCCTCTTTCTCTTTCACACCTTGAAACCTTCCAAGCTTTCCAAGCTTCTCCTTCCACAAAATTCACCTTTCCAAGCTTTCCTTCCAAAGCTTCTACTTCCCAAGCTACTCCTTCTCAAGCTTCCACTTCTCAAGCTTCTCCTTGAGCTTCTTCTTGAGCTTCTCCAAGCTTGCTTTAGAAATGCTCATATGCCTTGCTTAAATAGGCATTTACCACCCAATGCATGACTTATCCACAAGCTTCTAGAATTCCTCCACAACCTTCTACAATTTCCACAACCTTCTACATTATCCACAACTTTCTACAATATTCATAACTTTCTAAAATTCTACCCACACACCTTGATAAATGAAATGACAACCATTTATTTTTTTATTTTTTCTATTATGCCACCTATGCACCTCGAAAATAGAAATCCTATTTTCCTTTCTTTTCTCGTTTTTCCCCTTTTTTATTTTTTTATTATTTCTCCTCTAATTTTCGTCACTTTCTCTCTCCTCCACAAATTTTTTTTTTTTCATTTTTTTTTCCCAATAATTTTCCCATGCAAGATGCTCCTGCATCAGCAAATCTCTACAAGGGTTAGCTGATCATTACTTTTGATTTCATTGCTGGTATAGGTATAGGAAATTAAGAATATATTTTCTATTTTCTATTTGGTGAGTCAATTGAAATAGATATTTGCATTTTTGAAGGCAAAGATAAACAAATATGTAGAAATAAAACTTATTTAATTACCTTACTGCCTTGCTGAAATATATTACATTGAGCCTCTATTTATAAAGGTCTGAGAAGTGTCTAGAATTCTACCACACTTATTACATAGCATATAAAAAATATTATAGTGCATTCATTATGGATGGCTAAGTCATGTAGCTGGAATGATTGGGATGGCTGGGTTGTTTGCTATTTATAGTAGACTATGGGCTGTGGATAGTGGGCAGTTGAAGGAAATTAATACATGCCAACACTCCCCCTTAATTTCTACCATTAACAAATTTTACATCAATAATTCCCATTTTCTCTCACAAAGATTCATAGTTACTCTTTGGCAACATCTTAGTGAAAATATCTACCAATTGATCTTCAGATTTGTAGAACTCAAGGTAGATTTCTCCACTATTGACCAATTCTCTGATGAAGTGGTACCTTGTATCAATATGTTTGTTTCTCTTATTAAATACATGACTTTTAGATAATTCTATTTCTGATTTGTTATCACAAAGGATTGGTGTTGGTCCCTCCTGATGATGGTGAAGATTGAACAAAATTTGATGCATCCATATTGCTTGACTTGTTGTGGAAGTGGCAGCTGCATATTCTGCTTCAACTGATGAAATTGTCACTATAGGCTTCTTCTTTGATGCGTATGACATAGCTCTTGATCCAAGGTGAAAGAATTATTTGAAAAGGCTCTTCCTGTCATCAATGCTACCTACAAAATCACTATCAGTATAACCAATCAAACCAAAATTATTTGCTTTGGAATATAGGATTCCATATCCTTTTGTTCTTGCAATATATCTCAATATCATTTTTCCAACTTGTCAGTGAGAATTTTGTGGTGACTTCATGAACCTTAAGATCAAATTGACACCATACATGATGTCTGGCCTTGTAGCTGTCATATACATTAAACATCAAACAAGTCTTTTAAACATAGTTGGATCAACATTTGAGTTCTTCTCTTCCTTGCTAAGTTTTTTTCCTATTGCAACTAGAGTTGATGTTGGATTACAATTCATCATTTTAAATCTCTTCAAAAACATCCTTTATATACTTGGATTGACAAATAAAGATACCTTTGTCACATTGAATAACTTCAATACCTAAGAAATATTTCATCAACCCCAAATCTGTCATTTCAAATTCTTTCATCATTTCTAACTTGAATATGTCTATTGATAGATTTCTAGTGAATATCAAGTCATTAACATACAAACATACAATCAAAATCTGACGTGCCTTACTAGTCTTGACATAAAACATGGACTCATTGTAAATTCTATTGAATTGATTGCTTATGATGTATGAGTCAATCCCCTTATACCAAGCCCTAAGAGCTTGTTTCAAACCATAAAGTGCCTTTTTTAGTTTATATACCTTGTTTTCATGCCCACAAACCTAATAACTAGGTGATTTTTTTAACATATACCTCTTCATCAAGAAAACCATTCAAAAGAGCTGATTTTACATCCATTTGATACACTTTCAAATCATTTTTTGCATTTATTTCCAAAATAGTTTGAACTATGTCAAGTCTAGCAACTGGAGAAAATGTTTCATTATAATCAACTACATACTGTGTGAAAAGCCTTTATCAACTAGTCTTGCCTTATGCTTAACAATTTCACCTTTTGCATCAAATTTAGTTTTGTAGACCCATTTGGCTCCTATATATTCTTTTCCTTTAGGTAAATCAATTAATTCCCATGTTTTATTTCTTTCAATAGAGTCAATTTCTTCATCCATTGCCTTGATCCATTTATCTTCTTTAATTGCTTCATCAAAATACAATGGATCACAAGAAAATAAAGAAAAATTTGAGTAAATGTCTACATTCTCTTCTTCTTGATCATATATCTCTTTAAAGCTTCTTGTCTTCTTACCTTTATAACTTGTTCTTTAGAATGTAGAATCTAATTTATCACTACCTCTGAACCTGGAGGTGAGGCTCCTTGCACAAAGTTCCTTAGTGGAGTATTGGGTGGTGATTGAGTCCCGTGTTCCTTCAATTCATAATCACTTTGTAATATCGGTGCTCTTCTTGTGACTTGCTTGTTATCATTTCCATGCCATGAATCTTCTTCTTCAAATTTAACATCATTGCTAATGATCAATTTTTTTGAAATAGGGTTATACAATCTATAAGCTTTTGATTCTTCACTATAACCAATAAAGATACATTTTTCACTTTTATCATCCAATTTCCTTCTCAATTTAGATGGCACTAATGAATAAGCAACACATCCAGAAACTCTAAAATGGGATACCTTATGTTTCTTGCCATTCCATGCTTCTTGTGGAATTGTGTTCTTAACACTCTTTGTAGGACTCCTGTTCAAGATGTATATAGCACATGCTACTGCTTCTACCCAAAACTCATTGGATAGATTTTTGGCCTTCAACATACTCCTTTCCATTTCCATTATGGTTTTTTTCTTCCTCTCTAGAACACCATTTTGTTGTGGTTTCTACCTTGTGGTAAACTACTTCTTAATTCCTTGAATTCTGTAAAATTTTAGAAACTTGTTAGAACTGAATTTGCCACCTCTATCAAGTTGTAATACCTTGATGTAAAGACCACTTTGTTTTTCAACCAAAGTTTTAAACTCCTTGAACCTTTCAAAAACTTCACTCTTTTGTTTGAGAAAGTATATCCAAGTCTTTCTGCTAAAATCATCAACAAATGTTAGGAAATATATACTTCCTCCTAAAGATGGAGCTTGCATAGGTCCACATATATCAATGTGAACTAATTCCAATGGTGCTCTTGCTCTATATGAACCTCCTACTAGGAAGCTTTTTCAATGTTGTTTTGCCAATATACAACTTTCACATGAACTTGGTGGTTACACTATTTGAGGCAATTATTTCACCATTTTTTTTTTTGTAACAAGTTCAAAGCATCAAAATGAAGATGACCATACCTCAAATGCCATAGCCACGAATGATCTGAGTATACTGTCTTGAAACTAACTTATTTTCCTCCTTGAATGCAATGAATCTAGAGGGGGAACATTCAATTTTGTGTCATGATGACCCTTAAAATCAACCTGCCACTAGGATTTCTATCCAAGATTATGCAAACATCATTATCAAAAGAAACTTTGTAACCCTTTTGTACTAGTTGACCAAGACTCATGAGATTGTGTTTTAATCCAAGAACAAAATACACATAAGGAATATATCTTTTTCCTCCATTTTTTGTTAACACATTTATAACACCTTTTCCCATTATAGAGACTTTACTATCATTTCCTAGCTATACTTCAAATTTTACAAAATCATCCAACCTAGCAAACAAATCTTTATTTCCAATCATATGGTTGCTACATCCACTATCTAGGAACCATATATCACTAGAACTTTCTTGAGCAACATTACAAGTTATAAATAAACTTCCTAAATTGTTATAAGATACATCTGAGTAATTAGAACCATTCTTTTTAATCTCCTCTTGTTTCTTTCTACATTCACTTGCAATATCACCAAATCTCTTAAAATAATGACACTAAATTTGAGATTTATCAAACCTTGATGATGGGTGTTGGATTGAACTTCTACCATGTCCTCTGTTCAAACTCTAAATGGATTGATTTGTTCTTCCTTCTTGATTTGGACTTCAACATCCACCTATGCTTCTACCTCGTCCTCTTCCTCTGCCAAAAGATACCTGTGATCTAAAAGCATTCTCTAAAGAGGAATTGTTATTTCTTTTCATTCTTGATTCATGAGACAAAAGTGAACCCATTAACTCATCAATAGAGAGTATTGTCAAATCCTTAGATTCTTCAATGGCAAAAACAATGACGTCGAATTTTCTAGGAAAACAACAAAGTATCTTTTCAAAAAAAAATTAATCTGATCTAATCTGATTAACCACATTCATTACTTGATTTAGAAATTGATCATCTGAGTCTGAATCCTTCATACACAATTTTTCAAAATCACACCTTAAAGTTTGCAATTTAGTAATATTAACTTTTTGTGTCCCTTGATATGCTATTTCTAAAATATCCCATGCAATTTTAGACTTTTTAGCTATAGAAACCTTAGGGAAAATTGATTTATCTAAAGATTTTTGAATTAGAAACAATGCTTTAGCATCCTTTTTCCTATTATCTTGTAATTTATCATTTTTATCTTGTGATAATGTAGACTCATCGTGTGATTCATTAAAACCCTTTTCAATAAGATCCCATATGCCTTGAGAACAAAATAATGTTTTCATTTTTATAGCCAAAAAATCATAATTTTTACTATAAAATATTAGATTTTTTGGTTGAGCTATACTACTTCCTGAAGCCATATTAATACCTACAGTTACAACTACACTTGACAATTTTAAACTTTGCTTTACAAAGAAAATCCACCAAATAATTCTAAGGCAATGACTTATAGCTCAAACAAATAGCAATATAATACTTATTTTCCCCTTTTAACAATTATTTTTTCTCATTAGACTTCACTCCATGAAATCAGTTCATACCTTCTCTCAAACATTACACTAACATCTTTTCTTCTCTAGATCTTCATTGCCACTAATCTCCAACTTTAGAAGCTTATGATCTGCAATAAAAAAATTATTAGAAGCTCCATTCACTGCTACAACAGTTATACATATCAACACATATTACTTTTCTTCCTAAGCCCCACTCTTTAGCTATGATACCAATCTGAAGGCAAAGGTAAACAAATAGATAGAAATAAAACTTATTACATTGCCTTACTACCTTGCTGAAATATATTGCATTTAAAAGTCTCTATTTATAGAGGTATGAAAAGTGTCTACAATTCTACAACACTTGTTACATAGCATATAAAATATTATAGTGCATTCATTATGGATGGCTAAGTCATGAAGCTAGAATGACTGGGATGGTTGGGTTGTCTACTATTTATAGTAGACTGTGGGCTATGGACAATGGGTGGTTGAAGGAAATTAATACATGCCAACAATTTGTCCCTAAACTTAGCTTATGTTCATTTTGAAAAATAGTTGTTATTGGAATAACCATTCCTATTTTCGATATGCATTCCTATTCTCAATTTGTATACCTACAACCAAACAAACTTCATTCAATGAACTTAGTGTCATGAATAGAAGACCTTCAATATGAAAATTAACATTCAGAAACAATATCATAACACTTTGTTTGAAGTGTTGGAGATTCATTTATTACTTGATATATATGTATATGTGTATATGTGTGTGTGTGTGTGTGTCTATATATCTATATATGTATATATATATATATATATTCACATACACATACACATATACACACACATATATATACGTATACATATACATACATATATACATATACATATACATATACATATATATGTATATGTATATATATGTCTATATATATACACATGCATATATATATATATATATATATATATATATATATATATATATATATATATATATATATATATATATATATGTATGTATGTATAGATATATATGCATGTATATATATGTACATGTATACATATATGTATACATATATACATATATGTACACATATATATACATATACATATATATACATATGTACATATATATACATATATATACATATATACATATACCTATACATATATATGTATATATATGTAAATATATATATATATATATATATATATATGTACATATATACATATATATACATATGTACATATATATGTGTATATATGTATACATGTATACATATATATACATATGTATATGTATACATATATACATATATATGTACATACATATACATATATATGTACATGTATACATGTATACATATATGTACATATATACATATATATGTGTACATGTATACATATATAAATATATACATATATGTATACATATATATGTATATATGTATACATGTACACATATATATGTATATATGTACATATATGTATACATGTATACATGTACATATATATGTATACATGTAGATACATATGTAGATATGTATATATATGTGTATATATGTATACATATATATGTACATGTATACATATATGTATACATATATACATATATATGTATAGATGTATACATATACATATATATGTATGTATGTATGTATATGTATATGTATTTGTATGTATATGTATATGTATACATATATGTATGTATGTATATATATATATATATATATATATATATATATATGATTTTGAAATCACAACTTGGTTTTTCAATTTTGTAGCCATGACAAGATATATATATATATATATATGATTTTGAAATCACAACTTGGTTTTTCAGTTTTGTAGCCATGACAAGACCTTTTCTCTACAGTATTGATGACTGCAACATAGACTTGCCTTGTATTCCATGCTTCTCCACCTTATTGTCCTACTTTAGCCTGCCTGACCTCTTGAACCTAAGAATTATATGAAACTATTTATCTTATTTTAAAGATTAAAAAAATGTGTAGATTGAAAATAAAGAAAAGAAATATTTTTTTTATAATTTAGTATGGTAAAATATGAATATATTTTTGAGTTTGTATAATGGGCAATATAGAAGTATCTTGTATTTCTTATGAACATAAATGTGTTTCAAATTATATATATATATATATCTTGTTCTTAAGGACATTTGAACTTGTGACCTTCCTTTCAAGAAGATAAATTCATTATAGTTAAAACTTAAATTGTGAAATATAAAACATGAATTACAAAAAAGTGACAATAAGAATATCAATCTAAAAAGATGGTAATTGACACAAATAGAACTCCCAATCTAATCATGAACATTAGCATATATATATATATATATATATATAGACACACACACAAATACACATTTTAAAATTTCTCGATAAGTTGCAACTTGCACAATAGAAGGAAAATCTTGAGAAATCATGCAATGGTTTCTAAAGATGAATTGAAGCTTTGAAAATTGAATTGATTGGAAAAACATTGATAATATGTGTATTACATCCAAATGGAGAGGCTTGAACCTCTTAAGAATGAGTCTATGCAATAATGATTGAAATTTGTACCCATTAAGTTTACATAAGAAGATTGTAATACTATTTCAATCTAAATACATTTACTATGACATCAGTGAGAAGGAATAGGTGAGGTGGAAAGATATTAGATGACAGAATGAGAGCCTATATGGAGGAAAAATAAATGTAGTATCTACTAATTAAACCCAACAAATTTGAGTAGTGTAATTTGTGAGACATGATGACACGTGTACATAAAATTCACCACTTCATTCACTTTATGGAAGAGGGTGGTAATGTTTATGAAGACCATGAACTCTTAAAAGGAATAAAGACATGATAATTCTTTTGGAAGAAGAGTTATCATGGGTGAGGTTTCTCAAACATAGAATGATAGAGAGGAGAACAATGTTATCTTCTACAAATTTAATATTTAATTAAAAAATTTCAAATTAATAAATTGTTAATTTATTATCATAGTAAATTCAAAGAAAAATATTAAAATAAAATAGTTATTAGTAGATTCTTGGTTCTTTTTGTTAATTTATTTTTTTATGAATAGTCCTTTTCTATTAATAAATTAATATAGTAGGTACAAATTCACAAAAAAGAGGTTGGGGGATACAAGATCACTCTACAAGAGTTCACATAGCCAAAGTCAGATACAATAAATATTGATCAAAATAAACATTTAAGTAGCTCCCTCTGACTGCACGAGTAGTGCCAACTGAGGGAGGTGGCTCATCACAATCATTAAAACCTCAGGCATCCCTTAGATTGGTAGGCAGACTAGGAATAGACCAGCCATCAATAGTGTCATCAACAACTTGTTCTTTATCTTTATCTTGTGCCCATGGTGGAGAGATAACCAAATTTAGGTGGAAAGGACATTTGGAGCTAACAAAACTAGGAGGAGCAGTAGGAGGGGGACCCATAGGAACTAGGGACTAGCCAGAGCCCTAACAAAGTAGAGAAGCTAAGCAGCACTGCCAACTCTCATCACCACCACCTGCAGAGTGGTGGTTGGGAGCTTATGAGAGCGATGTGTGTGAGCGATGGTGAGAAGAGGAACTGCGACCCTAACAGTGGCCCTGGGGCAGAGTATGGTCAGCAAAGTCAGGAGGCACTCTAGTGACCATGCAAGGTGTATTACCCCAATGATTGAGTAGCTACTAAAGCTAGGCCACCTCTAGAGCCATCGTGTTGGCTTGGACTTGTATCTGCAACATGACATTATTACAAATGTATGCTTTAGTGTACATAGAAACATTGATATCGAGAAAGCTGTGAGTGAAAAGAACAACATTCCTATCCTTCCATAAAGTAAACAAAATCTCCATCCTGAAAGTATGCCAAATCTGGGAAAATTTCCTAGGGATCTTGAGAGAATCACCAAACATAATCATATGAAAAGAAAAGGGTTCTGGCCTAAAAGGCTTGAAAAAATCATATATCCAATTCTAATAGTTCTAATCATGCCTATAGAACCAAAAAAATGCAAAAAAAACTCAGGATGCCCACAAAAAGGATAGCAAGGATCTGAAACACCAATATGCTTGAGTCACGGACCAAGGGAAAGCCCTTGAAATATCAAGCACAAGGAAAAATGGGAAATATTTAGCTCAGTGATAGCACTCGAAATAGTGTCAAATCATGTTCTCTAATGATAAGTAAAAGATTGAAGATGCTAGCGTTGGTTGACAGTATCCACCATAGGAATATGGGGAGAAATCCAACTATATCCTAACTTGGGCTTGTAGCAGATGAAGGGTGTGGTAGGATACCACTTCCAATCATTCCACGAAGGTCACATAGAATGGATGCCCACCTTGTAGATCAAAAGATCTAGAAGGGCAAAGAGAAAAAGATCAAAAGTTTGTCGACCTGGATGAGAAAGATGGAACTAGATGTGAATATTCTCCCAAGATTTAAGTCTCGTGGAGCTCTTGGAGAAGAGATCCTTAAGAGTCTTGATGTTGTATTTGAATAAATGCAAAGCTTTGGCACCTTGAGTCTTGGCCAAAGGAACACCTTGAATGGAAAACAAGGGTGGCGACCAAAGGTTCTGCTAATTTAAAGAAAGCCCATCACAAAACCCATCACCATCCCAGCCAAGCCAAGCCTTAATAACTTCCCAAGCTCTCCATATGCTTTTGTTAACAAAAGAGCCTTGGATATGAACAGGTTCACACATAATGAGAAGGGTTTGAAGACCAATCCCCTTCCATGCAGGCCTATTAACAAGGAAACTAGAAGAGATACAATGTCAAATTAACACTTTCCAAGCTTCATCACTAGTGAGAGAAAGGATAATCCATTTATCACAAAGAGAAAGCCCTTGCTTCTATATCCTCAAGACCTCTAGACTCCTTGGGGAGACAACAAAAATTCTAGGAAACCCTATGGAAACCATGATGATCAGACCTAGAAGCCCAAAGAAAGTCATGAAGCAAACACTCCAGCTTGAGGTAAGAATCTTTGGAAGGAGCTCAACAACAAGAGTAATAAACATGAGTAGCCACAAGCACCATAGAGAAAATTTGGAATTTCCCCGCAAGAGAAAGGGGTTTAGTAATCCAATAATCAAGCTTTTTCTCAATTTTCAGTAGCACAACATTCCACAATTCCATTGGAAAAGCTTGAAAGGCAAAGGGGATGCCCAAAAAGAAAAAAATTTCCTTGTGGGTAACCCATTTCCACTCAAATTGAGCAAGCCAAGGAGGTGCCAAAGGGAAGAGTTTCATGTAATAGAGTTTCGTGTGCCATTGAATAGCCAAACTAGAAGCTTGAGAAATAGTATCCAAGAATTGCAAGACATTATTAATGTTTTCCCGTCCTCCAAGAGAGTGAGAAAATAGTCATCAGCAAAGTGGCCATTGATAATCTAAAAAGAAGGCTTAGGCAAGGAAATTCTACAAACCAAACCAGCAAAAATAGAGTGGGAAAGTAAGTAACCAAACAATTTAGTAGCAAGAACATAAAAAGTTAGGGCTAGAGGGAAACCTTATCGGATAGATAAAAAAAGCCTGAAGACTTTAGATTGAGATTTGTTAATGGTAATACAAGCATTAGCATCACCAAAAAGCATTTCCATAGACTAAAGAAAATTAGGGCCGAAACCCAAAGCCTGTAGTATACCCAAAATGAAGGGCCAATCAATTCGATCATAAGCTTTGGCAAAATCAAGTTTTAAGAACATAGTTTGTTGATTGAACTTGCAAGCCCACTCCATGCCTTCCCAAACAATAATGATGTTGTCAAGAATATATTGGAACTTGATGAAATTAGTTTGTTCTGAGCACACACTTAAGGGAAGAAGATATTGAATCTTGATAGATAAAGCCTTAGCAATGATCTTGTATCATACATTAAGAAAGGTGATGGGCCACCAGTTGCAAATATTCTAAAGGTCACCAACTTTAGATATGAATTTAATGTTTCCTTTGTTAATGATGGCTCCTAGACTCTTAGTGTTGTAGACTTCAAGATATACATTGTACAGGTCTTGACCAATAGACTCCTAGAAGTGTTTGGGTGAAAGTACAAAGCTACGTCACCTTTAAGGTTGACTAATCAGAATGACTAAATTTGAGTATTTGTATCTAAAAATCAATTTTTTTCAAACATATGATCTTATTAAATTTATTCTAGCTAAGTTATATATGGTCTCATAGTTTTCCAATTGGAGATGTCTATTAAATGCATGTTTTATAGTAATTAGTATCAAATTACCAAAGAAATTAAATTATTTTAGAAAACTAATGTTTCAATACCTCTTACTATTTTTTAAATAACATATAAACACCATTTTATAGATCTCAAAGTCAAGAATATTCTCATATAGAGTTCATAGTGTTTTAATCAGATACAATATATTGTAAAATTAAAAAATTCTACAAATACACATTGTAACACTCAAGAAGATGTTGATTTTGAGAAAGAAAAAAATAGTAAATCATATCAGAAAAAATTAAAAGTTATATGATGTGTTAGAGGAGATTATTATCAAAAAATTTTAAGAATATATTATTTTTCTTTTGGTTGGAATAGATTTATTTTCAAAAATGTGGTGGGAGATGAAAACTATCGATTTGAATAAGTTGAAATTTGAATTGTTATAAAAGAGAAAATATAGGTCTAAAGTCAATTTTTGTTTTTGATTATTCTAGATACATATATTATCTACAGCATAATCTAAGATCAAAAGAAAATAAGTTTATTTCCTTATAGTTTTCTGGTAGGAACTAGACCCCTAATTTCTAGCATTTTTTAGCAACTAAAAAGTTATCTTTCAAAAATAGGAAAATCTATCATTTCCTTTTGCAAATAATTATTAAAAATTATAATCCTAACCTTCGTCCATTTCTACACATTTCATTAGTTTACTTCATTTTCAAATTCAAAATATTAATACAAGATTTATGTCATTGAAGTTGAACAATTATACTATTGTTAGCCCTTTCCTTTGTAAAAGGGTGACATAGGTTTGTACTTTTACCAATTTATAAAATTCACAAGGGAACTCATTACACCCAAGGGATTTTTCATGTGCGATAGAAAAGATAGCCTCCTTGAGGTCCTTGATGGGGAGAAGTTGTTCACAAAAAGCCCATTGATCAGCTACTAGGTGGTTTGGAGTAACATTAATACACTTTCAGAGAGCCTCCTTTTGGGCAACCGAATTTCATTGTGAAGAAAAAGAATTTTCATAATGATGAACAAAGGCTTGTAGATTGTCAGGGAGATTCAAAATAATAGCATTTTTTTTTTAAATCTTTCTAATCCCAAAGTTGGTATGATGGGATTTGAGAGCTTAGAAGAATTCTTTAGAAGCTTTATCCCCAACCTCCAACCTATAGAGTTGAGCCTTGATTTGGCCACCTCGAACAACATAGTTATTAGCAATCTGTTTCTCATGGTAAAGCTTTGCAAGATGGACTTTCAAATCAAAATCAAATGGGTTAAGGGTAAGAGTTTTATAAGCCTTCCTAAGAGCCTTGGTATTGGTTTCATAATATTTTTTTCTAAAAACAGTCACTCACCACCCTTAGATGTGAAGAAACCCAATGGTTTTGGAAACGACATCATTCCACCACTAAATCCAGCCTATTTGAGAATGAGGATGTTGCTCCAAATTCTAGACATGTAGGATGTGAGCAATATTGGAAGCATGCATCATCACTTATGTGTTGAGGAAAAAAATCATTCTAACAGCTTGTTAGATAGCTATTTGCCAAGAAATTATAGAATAAATGTGACAGTGGTTTGCTAACATCACATCTGACAAAGGAAAGACTAGTAACTCTCAATCTTTAGAAAAGGAAAAAAAAGATTCTGGAGTAATCATAGCATGATCGAGATGTTTTAAAATATGATTAGAGCTAGCTCAAAAATTAGACAAAGTGTGCTAGACCCCACTCTGTTGGCAGTGATTAGCACTGGGATAAAAAAGGCCCAATTTATTGCACATATAGTACCATGCTTCCCTCTACTTGGGTGTCTAGCAAAAGGGGAAAATAAATTCCTTGTAAGAAGCCAACTCAACAATATTAAAATCATTGCACATAACCAAGTAGTTGGCGACAAGTTGTTAGCCATCTAGCACCAAAGTTGAAATCTTTCCATAGCATCATTCGGAGCATAAACATTAACTATACCAAAGGAATGATTATTGATAGAAAGAAAAATCCAAATAATTATGTGCATGGGGTCAGAACCATGCAAAATAATAATAGAATGAAGACAAGGTGATAGGAGAGTAACTACACCATCTCTACCAATTTTATGCTGAGAAAAAAATTTAATGTTGTCCAGCCAAATGATGTGACATGTAAAAGAAAGCATGAAACTAGAAATTTTAACTTCTTGTATACAAAGAAAATCTAAATTACCAAGTCTATGATGGGTATCCCAAACATAGTACTTTATGGAGAGATCTATAAGACCTCGTAAATTCCACGATAAACAATTCATGAAAACTCTTCCATATCTTCTTCATCCTCAATAGAGGAGTAGCTATTTTGCAAAAAAGTAGAAATTAGGTTGAAACCAAAGGGAAGCCCTCTAGGAATGATGACCTATCACTTCTCATTTGGTTTCTCAACATGTCTAAGAGGACTGTGAGAGTGTTGCACATTATGAGTCTCAATGGAGGATGCAACGAGTAGAGTGTGAACCACTACATGAGTGGCATCCATCGTAGCCCACTTGATCCACTGTGAAACAATATGGTTTGAATCATGTGAAATAACAAGAATTGACTTTAGTGAAACTATCATCAACCCTGCAATGGGTGAGGTTTGTTCTCCATTCTAAACAAAAAGAATAGAAGTTGAAGCAACGTTTGACTGCTTGGGGGTCGAGGAAGCCTTTCCGTTGTGCCCAATAGTGTTCTATTCCTCCTTTGATTTTCCTTCTATTAGCTCAAAAAGAGCATCCTTGGGTAGGAGTTTAACCCTAGGCACTACCAAAGGGAAATACTTGATCTTGTGTTCTATTGGCTCACACCTATAATAGGTGTTTGGCAGGTTCAATTAAAGCATCTTGTGAGAGAAGGTGTGGGAACCAATCTGAATCTCCATAGAATCCTTGAGATCCTTGGAGAGATTAACCTCAATGCAAATGTATTTTTGAGGATGAGAATTGAAAAAATTCTCATTTTCCTTGGTAACAAATTTTCCAAGAGTGTTGGAAATAGAATCAATAAAAGGCTAGCATGGCAAGGGAAGACCAGGAAGCTCAACCCAAGCATGGACCCTAAGCATTCTGTCTTTAGAAACTGTAAAGTCTTGTGACCACCTTTGGAACACAAGAAAGGAGGAATGAATTGACCAAGGGCTATTGCCAAAAATTGCACTAGCCTAGGATGGGTTAGTAAAGCAGATAAAAAAGAACTCTTGGTAAGGTTTTGCATAACTTCAATGCAGACTCCGTGAGGAGTTCAACTTTTGGTAACACATTCTTTCAGCATGGCTTCAGGAGGAGTCCTACCTACAAAATAAGCCATCAATGTGTGATGTTCTAACCATTCACATATAGCATCAAATTCTTGCAAAGGAAGGATAATATCAGGATTACCTCATGAAAGACCTTTGGGATGAACTTGCAAGGATGTTTTTTCAATAGAGGCACTGTGGCTATCTAAAATAATAGTGTGAATACTAGTATCAACTAATGGCTTACCACTAGCCGAGGCCATTATAAACTAGCCCTAAAAATATCCTGCACTAAATGTGGTATGAAAAATGGAGACAATATAAGGAAAGCTCAAACAAAGAGTTGTACACAAGAGACACATGAAACCCTAGCAGAGTGAAAAACCAATTTTGATCTGATTCTTCTTATTAAAATTCTAGTATATATGTATATATTTTTTAAAATTTTAGCATGTATGTATATTTTGGCTTATATTTAAAAAGTTTATATTTAATCAATTGATAACTTTTGTTAATAATAGTAATGCTAAAATAGGGAAATGTCAAATAAAAAGATTAAATGTTATAATAAAAATTAAATTTAAAAGGTTATCATTGCCTTCATGAAAAAATTAAATGAATAATTTTTCAAGTTTTAAATAATTAATATTTTAATTATTTATTATCAACATAATATAGCTTATTAATCCATTTCCTTAAATCTCTCTAAAAAAAATAAAAAATTATGGAGCCTCCAAAAAAATGGTTCCTATAAAACAAAATCAAAATGACAAATGAAATTGGTGAAAATTAGTTTTTAGAATTTAAGAAATTCATAAATAAATTTAAAAACCTTGGAAATATTTTAATTAGATAAAAAAAAAAAATCATTGGTGATTAGTACAAATCAATTGAGTAATAAGAAAACGTGAATACAATAGTACATTGCTTACAGTAAGTACAATAATTATAATGTGTAGAAATTAAAACATGCTAAAAGTTAATGTGGGTGAAAAATAGATATTCTCAATTAAGGGTAAAAGCTAGTCTTAAGGGGAAACCCTGTATAGGTAGATTTTTCTAAGGATCTAGAAACCCAAAAAGTGAAACTATGCCTCATATATTACATAAAAACGTCTAGTAGTGCAATAAAAATAAATGAACTGCAACGAAATGAGATATTATCATGAAAGAAGTAGTTGCTAGGAGAAAATAAGCATACAATGTTGACACAAACAAGAAAAAAGCTTTACAGAGTAGAAATCAATGGGTTTTTAAGTCTCCTAAAATCATAACATACAAAACACATGACTTCTTAAGCCATCAAACAAGACCAATGGGGTCCCTCAGGGCATGTACCAAAAGAAAACCTCAACTCCATCTATAGGTTGAAATTATCCAAAACCTACCAATCACAATAATAAAAATTAATGAGTTACCCAAAATGGCCCTTCAAAATATGTAGCATCCTTCTCAGTAAAAAGTAAAACATAGAAAATAGGCCCATTTAATGGGATATTTTTGATCCTCAAGGAAATCATGGTATTTTTAGTTAGTGCAAAAAACTTAGTCATTCATTAGGCAAGGTTGGTTGGTCATCATTACAAGTGAGTCATTCAATACATGCCAAGCAATATAATGGAGGACATGTATATATTTTAGTTTATGTTGAGGCAGTAGTTATTGTCAAGTAACTCTATGGTCATTGAGTACTTCAATAATAGCCAATTTGTCAAAGGACAATACATAGGCCAAGTTCATTCTTATGCTAAGCATAGAAGAGACCAAGTAACACATAGTGTATACTGAGAAGAGTTGAAGCCAAGTTATAGCATACAGATTAGACATGGTTAAGTGTCAGCAAGTTCAAGTGTAGATTAAGCCAATTTCAAGACATGATTGTTTGTTATGGAACAAACATTTAGCTAAATATATTTGTCACGTTGAAGATGTGTTTATATGATCAAGGAGCTAGTTATGGAGGTGATTATGCATACTGGTAAGGATCATTAACCCTATGCAAGTACATTAAGAAATCAAAAATTTGTAAGGAATAAATAGAAAAAGAAATGAATCTAGATTTTTTATCCAAGTTTTTGTGCAATGGGAATAAAGTGAAAAGAGAAAAAAGATATGATCAATTTAGAGATGACTAAAAGAAAGGATGGAAAAAACATAATATAGAGCCACCAATTGGAAATCCATTGATTGAAGTTGAAGAAGATCCTGTTGAAGTTCCAAGAAGTAGTAGGACATTTAGAAAATATGGTTTACGATTGGAAACCTTGATGGAGATGGAGGAAGACTCTGTTTTAAGAGAAATTGAATCATTTGAACACATGATGTCTGAAAGTACAATTAAGCTACATTAAAAAAATATGTGGGAGGAATTTTTTGAAAATAAATCTTTGATTGGTAAAGCACAATTATTTGTTATATTATTTTGGAAAAGAGAAATGAGTTCTATCTTAAAGTTGTTAGGTGTGAACAATAAGAAAACCTCAAAAGATAATGTGAATGCAACATTAGTTAAGAATTGGATAGATGCATTAAATTCTATTGATAATAGAAGTTGAGTAGCTGATTTAAGTGTTGCATGGAGAGCATTGATGACCATGATTACGAAAAAGGACTTGTCACAAAAAACCAAGTTGAAGAAATCTCTAAAATGCTCAATCTTTTTAGAAGAATTATTCAAAGATACATAAAAGGAGAAATTTTCTTGATGAGAACACTAAAGAGAACTGTGTTAATATTTGTTGACTTCCTCAAAAGGATATAATTTTTGAAGATGTTAGAAGATAGGTTGTTGAATATTGGACCAGCCAGTCACATATTTCTTCCAATAGAAGAGACACTATACATATCAAAGATGATGAGACGGGTATGAAAATAACACATCCAAAACACTTTGTAGACACAACACAAAGTAAATTATTTGAAGCTTTTAAAAAAGAATTTTCAAATGTGAAAATTTGCCAAAGAATGTTTGAGAGTTGTACCCATGTTTTATACACATAAATAAGGTACGTGAAACTTGTTGTTGTTGAAATCATGTTGAGTTTCATCCTTATTTGTAATATTTTAGAAAACCAATGGCAACACTTAAGCCAAATTTGATAATTACTATAAGCACAACACAATTTGTCAAGTCTTTATTATGTGATAATATTGAAGAGTCAGATGAATTCAATGTACAATGCATAAAAATGCATGCACAAATTGTGGAGAGAACTACAAAAAAATTTATATGAAATGGAAAATATTGATGTTTCAACACCAGTTGTGTGGAATAGATTTGAGTATGAGCTATATCCAACAAGGAATGGAGAAGAAAAAAAAAAAAAGGATTTGAAGGAGAGCAATTTTCCATATGGTGAGTTCATGGATAAATTTAGAACTATGATTTATCCACACATATAGCATTGTCATGGTGCAAGATGGCAAGCCAAACAGTTTCGAGATTCAAAAAATTGTTTTGCACTAGGATGTATTCCATCAATTGTAGACTTCTTTGAAAACTATACATTTTCCCCTCAATCTAAAATTAAAGCTAAATATTATCACTTAGATTAAATTGCAATTTTTGTACAAGTTTCCTATAGACATATGCAATTTGAGGTGGATGGGGTAGAAAGTATCAATCTAGATGAATGCATTATCATCAAAGAGATCTCTTTTTATCTTAGTGATGATAGGGTTCATGATAGGAGCTATATAGCTCATTTTTTTGGAATGTTCTTTGATGATCTAACAAATCATGGGATAAATGCTTCAGAACATTGGATTTGGTCTGACGGTTGTGCTGGTATGTGTATTTGAAAGTTAAACTTTAAAATTGCATGCACATATTTAATTAACTGAACAATAATTATATATAAATTTATTTTAATTTTTTTCCTCAGGAAATTTAAGTTTGCAAAAGCATTCAATTAGCTTACAACTCAACATGCAAGATGAAATGTTAAGTTTCTTTAGAACTTCTTCGAAAGTGGTCATAGAAAAGGAGAGCACGATGGAGCAGGAGCATGTCTAAAGTGTACACTTGGCCAACATGAACTTTCAAGTACATAATATTGTTATGTACTAATTGATTTGATGTATATGACCATCTGCTAGATAGTTATTTTATATTTTGTTAAAATTGATATAATTTTCTTTCCTATATAGATGCAAAGATAGACAAAGAAAATCAAATTTTTGAATGGTGCAAATCTCATTTTTCTTCTCATGATACAACATATAATAAATGTATATTTTGGAAAGTGAAAGGTAAGATTTCCATTTTTCTTTCACATGATTACTTTAGTATTTTGATTATTGACATAGATACTTGCCATTTTAATGTGTTATAGATATTGATTGATCAAACCCTTACAATTGTCAACGCATTTTTGGAATTAGAAGATTGCATCAACTGATGACTGCTAGACAACACAAACCTCCAATAATTCAAATAAGAGAAAAATCATGTTTTTGTGATGTTTGCATTCAAAACAATGCAATAGGTCAATGCAAGAATATTGTGATTGGGTATTTTTTGAATGGATATGGACAAACATAATCAGATCTACCCCTTATGAAGAAGATGACAATGACATAGGCATTCATAATCCTATGTATTCAGTTGATTATGAATGTTTTCCTGATTTAGTTGTTATAGGTGAGTTTCTACAAACATGTTTCATTTTAATATTAATTTGTCTTCATATTTATTTATTTATAGTTTGCATTATTTGTGTACATTTGTAGGTGACATCTTTGCTGTCACCTCAAAATGTGGAAGGTATGGATTATTAGTTACTTAGATGCACAAAAGAAAAAATCAATGCGAATCCTCAAAATGTGGAAGGTATGGATTATTATTTACTTAGATGCACAAAAGCAAAAATCAAGTTGACTGAACCATGTATAGATGATGATAACCAATCTTATCCAACTAGTTCAGTTGGTATAGAAGGTATAGATTATCCTCTTATGAGATGTATACAACTAATTAGAGAGTGATAGATTAATTGTAAATAATAATTTTTAAAAAATATTGTTAAGAATACTACATGAAGTATAAATATTATTTTGTAGACACCTATTATTTGGAAACAAAAGTTGACCACAATGGTGTTTAATTTATTGAATACATGCTTGGCCAAAAAGTTTTGCATTACAACCACTTGGTTTTAGCCACAAAGATTTAGTTTGACATTATGCCAAAAAAAGGATGTAGCAAACCAAAGTGGAGGTTAGATATCGAGGACCATGAAAATTTGTTGGAGATTATTTAAGATAAAGAGGATCCTGACCATATGTATTAGCAACTTCTTGATTGATCTAGATAGGTTTAATGATTCATAAAAATATTTCAAATTTATATACATAAATTGTATTTCAATAGTTATACATGTTTTTGTTTTTTCAATATTTATACACTTTTATAAACCACCTAGAAAATAATGTAAGATATATTTCATTAATTTATAGAACATGTAAATTTATTACACATTAACAATTATCTAAAAAATAATGTATTTATTTCTAAATTTACATTTATAGTTTTACAACACACCTAGAAAATTATGTAACACATATTTTCATTAATTTATAGAGCACATAAATTTATTACACATTTACAATTATCTAAAAAATAATGTATTTATTTCTAAATTTACATGTGCATTTGCTATACAATTTTACGACACACCTAGAAAATTATCTAACACATATTTCCATTGATTTATAAAAACACATAAATCTATTACACATTAACAATTTTCTAAATAAAAATGTAGGAGATATTTCAAAAATATGTTTCCACATTTACGTAAAAGATATTCTAATATCAAATATATCAACTACATATAAACATGGTCACATAACTCATGAAAATATCAAATATATCAATTATAAATGTAAATGGTCACATAAGTCATGAAAAATAAAATATGTCAACTATAAATGTAAATGGTCACATAACTCATCAAAACATCATGTATGTCTATTATAAATGCAAATGGTGAGATAACTCATGCTAATATGAAATATGTCAAATATGAGCATATTGTAAATGTAAAATGTCCCATAGCTATAAACCTAGAAATGATATCATCTTAAATAAATATCAAACATCATGTATATGATATATATGAATATCAAACATGATCACATCATGCTTCAAGATGTGATCGACTCAGATGAGATCGTGAACCTTGTTTCCAATATAAGAACAAATGTATCATGAACATGTGTATAAATTCAATATAAATAATAACATAAGTACAACTAAATTTACCTACAACTTGGGATGACTAGGGTTGACAGCTGTCTATCCATCTCCACCCTCACGAGCTACAAATGTAGGCTATATGTTATAGAAGAAATAAATATGTCACAAGTTATATTGTTTTAAATAAAAGATCTATAGGTCCAATTATATAGACATGTTTGTAAAGTTTTACCTATGTCTCAGGCTACATAGGATGCATAGGTGTCTGCAAGTCCCCAAATGCCATCATCATCACAAATATATGCCTAACTATCTCACTCAAGTTTGTATCACTAAAGGTCACATATCTAATGTCAAGTGTAGGATCCGTAAGCATATCCGTGATCAATGAACATCGTGGTGGGTGAGAACTTGCCTTGGTAGGGGGTATTGCATCCTCGTCAACTGTGGTCTATGTTGGAATTGTAGCTGCAAGATATATGTCCTCCTGCCCCTAACCACCCTATGCCTCCGATGTACCTTTGATGATACCAATCACATATGATGGCATCGTACTAAGTGGTTGTCTAGTCAATAACTGTATAGCTTGATAGGTTGAAAGTAGATCAGTAAACAAACGTATTCATAGCCATCAAGTGGTCTATTGAAGACTCCACAAAGACATCTACTAGAGATGGAATTTCAATCTCATGATATGTATCATCACCTAAAGATGATGCAGTAGTGTGATCACCCGTAGATGTAGATCGTGGCCATGTCATGTATCTATGCACTCAGTTAGAAGACATCTCATGCACCTGGGTAGCAATAGTGGCAATTCTCTTGTACACATCTCTATGTGTATCATCTACCACTCTATCTCTAGCTACAGCTAACTCCAAAAATTTTGGCATCATCAAAAAGTTTGGACCAATCAATGCCCATTTATTAATGGATGCAGGAGCATATTGGTGTCTAAATTTATCTAAGAACCTACCTTAACCCTACCCAGCATGCCTAGGGATATCAGTGTAATCAACCTCTTGATGTAGATGAAATTTTACAAACAATTATTTGTAGTAATATAAGGGGAACTCATCCTTTTGGGGCCACATGTGATGCACAACCAACCAACGAGGATGCATGAAAGGTGCCACCAATGGATCAGTACACGTCGTAGCATAGTACCTTCTAACCTTTTTCAAAGGTTGATAATGTGGGAACATTTTCTTAACACTCTCTACTATGACCATCTCATCCATCTCCCTTCATCGCAAACCACCACTGATAGTATAGGATAGAGCACTATAAAAAGTATCCAAACTAACACCATCATAAGGGTTAAAGCCCTTGACAGTGCACATCATGCTAATAAGCTCATCTCTAATTGCAATCACCTTATCCCTATGTTGTAGGGTAGGTGAAGCCTATAGATTCTAATCAATAGTATCAAGTTCACTCTATAAGCACTGAATAGAATGACTGAATAATGTCTCGCTATCTTGGGTACTAGTAGTCAATCTATGGGATGAACCACTAGGGGTACGACCATGTACACTAGCCTCTCCATAATCACTACCCCCCAATGCCATAATGATGAAAGATATAAACAAAAAAAAACTAGATAGATGATAATAGAGATCTGCACATGCATACATATAAATATATATAATAGATTATTATATAAACTAATTGAATCAAAACACACTAAATGAATCTTGCTAAACAGACCTATTGTACAAAATTTAAAGAAATGTTAACTACATTACATTTTTTTCAGTAATATGTACAAATCAAATTTAGATAACAAGTTTAGGGATTATGGGGTTAGAGAGTAGTTTAGGGTTTAGAGAGATGGGGTTTAGGAGTTAGAGAGTAGTTTAAGGTTTAAAGAGATGGGGATTAGGAGTTAGAGAGCAATTTATTGTTGGGATAGATGAGGTTATGATAGAGAGAGAGATATATATACGGTTAGGGTTTAAAAAGATGGGGTTTAGGAGTTAGAGAGTGGTTTAGGGTTTAGAGCGATGCAGTTTTGGAGTTAGAGAGTAGTTTAGGGTTTAGAGTGATGGAGTTTAGGAGTTAGAGAGAGATAGAAGGGAGAGATGAAGTTGTGTTAGGAATTATGGGTTAGGGTTAGGATAGATGAGGTTATATATATATATATATATATATATATATATATATATATGAAGTTATGTGTGTGTGTGTGTGTGTGTGTGTGTGAGAGAGAGAGAGAGAGAGAGAGATGAGATGGTAGAGATGAAGTTATGTTAGGGATTAAATGGGGTTAGAGAGAAATTTAGGGTTTAGAGAGATGGGGTTTAGGAGTTAGAGACTGGTTTAAGGTTTACAAAGATGGGTTGTAGGAGTTACAGAATGATTTAGTATTTAGACTAAACCAATCTCTAACTCCTAAACCCCATCTCTCTAAACTCTAAAATTCTCTCTAACCCAATTTAATCCCTAACGTAACTTCATCTATCCTATCTCATCTTTCTCTCTCTCTCTCTCTCTCTCTCTCTCTCTCTCTCTCTCTCTCTCTCTCTCTCACACACACACACACACACACACACACACACACATAAATTCATATATGTTTAGGAATTAGAGATTGGTTTAGGGTTTACAAAGATGGGATGTAGGAGTTACAGAGCGATTTAGTATTTAGAGAGATAGGGTTTCAAGGTTAGAGAGTGGTTTAGGGTTTAGAGAGATGGGGTTTAAGAGTGGAAGAGATGAAGTTATGTTATGGATTAAGGGGTTTAGAGAGCGGTTAGATAGAGAGAGAGAGAGAGAGAGAGAGAGAGATTCTAGGAATATATGGTTAGAGTGGTTTAGGGTTTAAAGAGTAATTTAGGGTTTAGAGAGTAGTTTAATCAACATATTTGGATTTAAAGTTCAATATAGGAGTTAGAGTCTAATCTGATTCAATGTGTGAGTTTTAGTTTACATTTGATTAGGTTTAATGTTGTGATTTAATTACATTTAATGTTAAGTTTTTCTCCTACTTAAAGTTCAAAGTTAAGGTTTCAATTAGAATTTATTTGTGTTCATGGTAAAGGTACAATCTGATTTAGTTTAATTTGATGGTTTTAGTTACCAGTTTAAAGTTGTTTCTAAATCTTTACCTCTATAAAAATTTCTAATGATTTGTAATAAAAACAAAATAAAACTATGTAATTCTTTAATTTACATCTAACTAATTTTCTATATTTAATAAATATTTTCTATTGTTTTCTAAAGTTTCTAATTATTGTAGTACTTTCTAAATTTTCTAATATTTTCAAAAAGTTCTAATATTTTCTAAAATTTCTAATATTTTATAAAGTTTCAAAATTTTCTAACTATTATAATCTTTTCTAAATTTTCTACATAATTTTCTACTATTTTCTTCAAACAATATTTTATAATTTCTCTAATAATTTCTATGTTTTACTAAATTTCAATACATTTTCTAAACTTTATCTAATATTAGAGTACTTAAAAACATAAACGTATAATAATATAAAAAATTTGAACTCTTTAAAAGAATCTACATAAAAAATACACATTAAAACCCACATTTCTACCTAAGAAAACATAAAATAAAACTTAAAACATATCAAAAAATTAGACGAAATTGTTGAGATGCCTGATCCAGCGAAATAACTCATGTAACTTTTCCTGCTCCATAGTTCCAGCGAGCTCGTATGCCAAAAATGACAAGCAGGTTTTTCTTTTTGCGACTTATTTAATTTTTAGCATTCCAACCAGATTTGATTTGGCGAGATTCGATCTAGCTGGACCCCACCAGATGTGCACATGCCACTTGGCATAGAGTCAGGGCCACATAGTTTCAACAAAATTTGGTCCCCCCGGAAGCCACCTAGCTAGATTTAGTCCCATTGGAACCTAAAAGTTAGCCCCAATGGTGAAAAATATCTGTACTTTTACCCTTATATGACCTAATTCTTATGTGTGGAGCATAAGTGATTAAATTTTTGGTTATAGGAAAAGTGTGAAGCTAAATCAGGAAGAGTGATTGAGCATTATAGAGAAGAAATGAAGTGCACAGTTAGTGATGAATTAGATTAGAGAAGTGATCGATAACTATATAGAGGAGATCTATTATGAGCATTGTAGTGCAAATTGAAGGATTTGGTACTGATATATTCTAGAACAAGTATTTCAGGGTGTAAATCTCTTAATAGAGTGGTTTTAATAGACCTTTATAAATATCTTAACAGGGTACTCCCTTACTTGTGACGTAAAATCCTTTAATCAAGGTAGATTGAATAAGTCTTGTAAAGTGCTTAATAGGGAAGACTCCTCATAGGGTAGATCATCTAAAGTGATCAAAATTATAGCACTAATAGGAAAACTTTGTTGTTGCAATAGTGAAGACCTTGTGGGTGTCATCCCCATTGTAGTTTTACACCTTGGAGGGTTTCTGTGTAATCAAATGTTTGTGTCATGTGTTAGATGAGTTTTTAATGTATTGTGAGTGTTATTCATTCAAGTAGATATTAGATCTCATAATATATTGCACACTTGAATATAGGATTTATTTTATGGTAATGTTGAAAAAAGGGTTAATGGTGAATTTATTAGATATGGTTAATACTTGAAGTATTAAAGTCCCCACTCTCCATGTCTTACTTTCCCATTAGATTTACAACAATCAGTATCAGAGCCTAGTTCTCTTATCAGGACTCTAACCACTTGAGATATAAGATCTTGAAGATGGAAGCCTATAAGGTGAGAAAGACAATTGAGAACAAGAAGATTAATTTTCATATTGCCTTAGAGTGAGTCAAGGTCGCTAAAGAGGAACTAAGGAAGATCTTAAAACTAAGGAAAGAGATGGAAATTAAACAAAATGACACACAATACAAAGAAGAAAGTGTTGAGGACATATGCAATGAAGAAAAGTCAAGCGACATTGATGCTACAACAACAAATCTACTAGGAAGGAACAACAATTTTAATGAGTAAATAAAAGAATTGAAAAGGGAACATGAAATGATGTCAATAAGGTTATGTTAAGTCATTGAACAAAAGAAAAAGGATGAAGAAGATACAGTTAGTATTAAAGAAGAAAAGAGGTAGATGACTGTAAGGTTGGATGAAAAGATTACCGAGGTACAAAATTTGTCACATAATCAATTTGACACAATCAATCACATGTTGGGAGCTACTCAAGAGAACACTAGAAAGGAACTTGTGATCATAAATCTGAAATTTGAGAATGATAGATTGAAGAATGAGTTGAAAGATGAGGAGTTCATTGATAAGATGAAAAACCCTAAAGAAGCAACAATGAGGCTTGATGAATAAATGAGAGAAAAGAGAAGACCTCATGATACTTCTAGAGTAGGCTATACCAAGCAAGGAGAGTCTTTAACAAAGTTGAACAAAGTTATGCAAAGCCAAAGAACAAGAAGCCTACATGTTATCATTATAGAAAACTAGGCCACACAAAAAAATTATGTTGGAGAAAGTTTGTTAAGTCAAGCCCTAAACCAAAATTCAATAGTTATTGTTATAATTGTAATAAAAAAGGACATCAATCATATGAGTGTCTACAGAAAAGGTTAACAAGATGCCAGCTACATTTTAGATTTGAAGGATACTATTATTCATGTCTAAGTATGACCATAGAGAACAAGATTGCAGATCTAATGCTAAGCAAAATCAAACACCTAGTAGTCAAGGAAATGTACCTACACAAGGTAACAAGATCAACTAAGATTATGATACATGGTACAATTATTAGTTATGTAGAGAGTATAGTCATATTGTAGAAAATTGCATAAGGACACATTTTAGAGGAAAATAAAAAAGCTAGATGAATGGTGGCATGGCGTCTTACCATTGTCATAAGGTAAGTCACTTAAGTAGAAACTCTGTGAACCTAGTAACAACATTCAACCATGAACAAGAAAAGGGCAAAGTAATAGTTGGAGTTGAACAAGTAAGAAGCTATATGAATCAAACCTGGAGAAAGAAGGAAGAAGAAAGAAACACTGCAAATGATGTTGAGATCACCCAATCCAATGGATCAGGTGATCCCCCTACTACAAACTAAGTAAAGAGGTATGTGTGGAATTGTGTTTCAACTTGTTAAATCTTATGTTAGTTACTAAGATTGAATGCATTGAAGTCCATATCAAAATGTTAAAGGATGCAAAAGGACAAATTTCATGTTTGAACAAAGTTATGTATGTTGATACCAAGTTGAATTGTTAGTATTGATGGAGTGTCAATATTAAAATTTTTATAAGTGTTAAGAGGTCATGATGGAATGGTAGTTGTGACCAAGCTATGACATAGCCCAAGTTGATGGAGTGTGGAAGTATAATAATCGTGTTGTCCTACATTGACCGAGAGAACTGTATGTCACTCACTTCATGTACAAAATATTAATGAGGTCCTAAAATTAGAATTCTAAGGTATATACCAGATTTTTGGAGTTATTTTTTCCACCGAGAATTCATGATTTCAAAGAGAAGAGTTAATTTGAGCATTTGGAGAGCATTTAGTAGAGATTGCAAGGATACTCAAAGTGTATTGTTGGTAGTTGTGAATGGTAAAGTTGTGGTTTCTAAGTTGCATAGAAGTTCATGATCAAAACCCCAATTTAAAGAAATGTAAACTCGTTCATCAACAAGTGTGAATATGCAAGGATTAGAGGTTAGTAATGCTAAGTTAGTAAAGAATGATGCATGTCCCCCACCTAAGTATAAGGAAGTCCCTGAAATTGTGATGAAGGGTGATTCCACGAGTGCCTTGTCATTGATTGCACCAAGAGTGATTATGTTTCGTGACGTAAGCTCTTGCTATATGTGTAAGGTTGGAGAAGCCAATGATGATGAAGTGAGACTAGTGTATGAGAAGTTATGTGAATGAGTGTTGAAGGAACAACATAAGCATATCATTGAGAAAGGGTTGATTCATGCCCTAAATTTCCCCAAGAACTTCAAGCTTGAATGGATTAAGTTAGTGTTGAGCAGGATTCACATGCAATTATGATAGGAAAATAGATAAGTGAAGATCACCAAGGAAATCATCCATGACATGACTGGTTGCCCTATGACAAATACAAAGAAGACCATGCAATGTTAGAGCCAAGATGTAATTGAGGTAAATATTCAGGCACTTTGGAACAAAAGGGGATTGACAATCTCTATAATTTTATTTGAGGTGTTCAGTCATTATCTAGATTTGTCTTCTGCATCAAAAAGTTCAGATGTTATTTTTTAGAACAGTTTAAACATCATACACTAAATCTCAATTGTGAAAGTAAACTTATTAAAGAATAAAAATGAGCTTACTTTTTCCAAAATATATTTTCTCTTAACAATCTAACTAAATAGAGACTAATTTTCACTAGACTGACAGCAACCACGAGTGAAACAAGGCAAGACTATGTTGCAGCCATCAAATAAGTTGTAGACAAAACGCTTTGTCTGTGTCAACCTGATAAACCTAAATCCAATCATCTTTGGGGAGCCGTTGTCAAAATCAGTGATGAATCTGTGGGGCCTGGGGAGTGCATTTTTATTTATTGCTTGAAAAGAAGCGAATAATTGAGATATTACAAACTAGTTTTACCCAGCCCACTAAAAGTTAATTTTATTTGTAATCGGCATTGTTAATAATTTGGAAGAAAACCTTTGATCGATATGAAACAATTATTCCCAACAATTAAATGAATAATTGAATCTCCAACACATTAATCGAAATATTAAGATATAATTTCATAATGGTAATTTACACAAGGAAGGCATCAATCGGCGGATGGCACAAAGGTCATTGAATCAAGCCTCGACAACAGAAATTGCTACTGGTTTTTTAAAAGAATTATAGCAATATCTGAGATTAAGATGTAACAATTTAAGATTTAACTTTCAAGCATTTCGTTCCCTCTTGATAAGAAATGTCGAATCTTAGCTGGAGTTGGTCGATACAACATTTGTCATCTATTTCTCACGTTGTGTTTCATCATAAATTCAAGTGAAATTGATGCAAACATTAGGGCCATCTTCAAACATCATATTAAGGGAGAATTTAAGCTTGGAAAAATAAATTAATTTTGACTATTTGACACTTTTAATCTAGAAGTGAAACCGTCCCATAGATTGCTATAGACGGGAGAGATTGGATCCAACTGGAAAGTACGACACAACAATTGGGGCACTTCTAGAATTCCCCTTCTTCTTCTCACTATTCTTCTTCATCACGTTTTCTCCATTGTCATCTTGTAACTTTCCCCCTTGATCTTCAGGGAACACATCATTTGTAACGGGCAATTTGAAGCAACTGTGCACGAATCCGAATACACCCATCTTGGAGAAGTTTGTAGAAAAGTTGCAGATAGATTATAATGAGATGAATGTTTGCACAATGAGTACTTCAATGTTTAGATAAGTTTTGTAGTTCATAATATTGGCATTCGATTGTTGAGTGAATTTATAGGAGAATAGGTGGAATGCCTCCATCGTCGTTGTTTCCTTTGGATTGCGTGGAGTGCACGCCAAGTAACTAGCGGTGGCTATTCTCTTAGTCAATAACACAGAAATTTCTTGAATAGCAACATGTGGCTGCTGATTGGTAATAAGTTTGGTTTTCCCCTTGTATGGAACATTTCGCTGAAGAAAACAAACATGTGCTGTTTTGGTCAGCCCCATTCATCTTTGGCCACTCAATAAAAAAGTTAGGAAAGGAAAAAGAAAAGAGAGGAGATCTGGTCAAACTGATCGGCGTAGCACGCGAAGGACATTGTTGGATGCCGTTGTCAAAATCATCGATGTGGATGTAATGTAGACATAATTAAACAAACTTTTAATTTTGTCAAAATAAGACGTGGGGAGACGTAACCTTTCTCATCAAAATCTGCCTTAATTTCAACAATCTCCACATAACCTAATGATTAAATCACATATTAATGTACCCTTTTGGGGTTTACTAAACATACCTAAACACTAGAACAAGAAGATACAAACAAAGTAGGGTTTTCTCTATTTCTTCCCTAGGCAATTAGCCTTATAAGGTCTCCAAATATAAAGGAGATACACTTTGCAACAGCCTAAACTTCAAAAAAATGATTGTAACATGAAGGGCCAAGTGTAAAAGAATACTAAACCTGATTTTAGGTCCTGATGTCATTTCTAGAGTGAGTTATGGGAGATGTTGACCAACATTATAAGCATGCACATGGATCTTGCATACCTAGGGCATCAGATTTCTCTTGGCCACATGTATATCCAAGTATGAGACCAAGACAATCTTAAAGTACATAATCCACAATTGGATTTCACCAGAAGTCATTAGATTCCCATGGTGAAATCCTGAGATATGATGAATTATTTGTGAAACCCTAGGAATGACAACTTTTCTAAACCACTTCTACAAAAATGAAGATATCTTGAGTCATGAGATTGATCAAGACTTCACACCAACTGTATTGGAAATATGATTCATCCATCTTTCTGAAAATGTAGGTTAGAAACCCTAGTGCATCCATACAATTCTGTACACATTGTTACAACATCAATTTGGCAAGAAATCTTAGTTATTTTTATTGATTTGAATGCAAAAGTAAATGATTGTACCTACCACCAACCTAAAAGGGATTATGTAGGCTACCCAAATAGTCATAACAAAATTTCAAGCCTTTTTTGGCTATTGGGAATCAATTTACAAGATTTTGCAATTTTTAGTGAAAAGTTGCTTGACAACTTTTGAGCAATTTTTGCATTTTACCCAACTTTTGCAAATTGTGAACAAAATATGTTTAAACGTAAACTAAATGATCAAACTCGGATCAAAACATGTCCAAAGTATGAAGACATGAAATATCCTAAGATTTAAAGCCATTTGACCATAGTTGACCATAGTTGACTAAGGGCTTATAATTATGCCAATCTTGAAACTAGGCCTTACAAGAAGGTCCAAATTCATAGATGTTAAAAATAACCTATCCTATAGGTTCTTAGGACTTTCAAGGTTCTAAATTTGGTTTGGGTGCTCTTGCACCAACATATGACACCAAGATTTAATATGGAAACCCAATTTGGAAAAAAACACCAATCGTAACTAGTTACTATTTTTCACTCTTCTAAGAGGAGCCAACCCTATTAAAGGTTAAAAAATGCACTATAAGGTGTGACCTTATTATAAGATTGAAAACACCCTATTAGGAGTATCCTTGTTAGAGGTCTTTAGACACTTCAATTTAGAAATGCCACCTTGTTAAAGGATTTGGAAAATAGCTATTAAGTTAACTCTATTAAGAGATTTGATACATTGCTATAATTATTAGAGAGTAACAATGATATGAACTAATTGTTGATGCAATTGTATTTACTGATTTCAGATCTCTATTCTAGCTTGAATACTTGATCCTCCTTGATCACATAAAAATTTGCAATTCAGTCAACTCAAGATACTCTACTATCCTTCCAATTTGCTCCTTTGTTTTTTTTTTAATCCCATACTTCTCATCTTTCAATCCACAACTTGATCTTCTATTTATATCATTTACTTTGTCAAATCATCTTGAATATACTTTTAAATATTCAATATTTATCCCTTAAGTTAGCTATACTTAACAAATAAATTCATCAAACTAAATGTGCCGACTCAAGAAAATCCTTCGTTAGCCAACCCAGCTCAATCAACACTAGCTTAGAAAAGACTTTCTTCAAACTTCCTTTGCTAACCATGTGAACTTAGTTAACATTGCATCCTTAACTAGATTCCTTTTGGTAACAAAGTGAGCTTGGTTAAGACTGATTCCTTGCCAACTTCTCTTTGGTGCCTAAGTGAACTCGGTAGACACTGTCTTCCTGCAAACTTCCTTTTGTGCCTGAGTAAACTCGACAGACACTAACTCTGAACTTGGTTACCTCTAGAATGCTTGACAAACACTAGAAACTATCTTCATCACCCGAGTGAGCTCGATAGACACTGACTGGTAAAGATTTGACATTTTGTGTAACATCAAAGACAATATAAAATTGAACAATTGTTTTTAACAATCTCCCTCTTTGGCATTGATATATTAAAATAGAAACATAATGGTAAAAGGTCATGGGTCTAAGGTGGGAGTAAAAGGCTAGTCAACCATTAACGAATGCAAGCAAAGTGCACATTACAAGGAAAAGTTCCATTGGAAAAGGAACAATTTTTTTACAAACTCACCAATGCCACCCATGTAATGAAAATATTAATATGGGCATTTAAGAGTTTTGAAAAAGAGTGCATTAAAGATTGAAAGAAGATATTCCAAAGCCACCGAATAAGGGGCATCTAAACCAAAAATTATAGGGGCTAATTCACTAAGAGGTATCTTGTATTAAAAGTAATAATATACTTGGAATTAAAGGTATCCATTTGAAAGGCAAGGACCAAGGTCTTGTCAAGCATTTAGTCTAATTTCTTTGTCCAATCCCCGAGTGACCTAGCCTATACATACAATGTAATCAATAGGATATACATACATACATACATACATACATACATATATATATATATAAAGAATTATTATAATTAAAGAATGCAATGATAATCTTTTAAATTGATTCCTTGGAGAAAAAGGACAATATTATAAGCCCTTACAAGTAGGAACATTACTATAGAGCTATTTTTCATAATTAAAACTATTAGCATATTTTGAAAGTATACGTATATGTACTAATTTGTATTCCTTGGTACATGTATATGAATGTGTACTAATGATTTTGTGGTTGCAGGTTCACAATCAAGGAATTGGATAACATGTGTATTGTGTGTTTACATCATGTCTTCATTTCTTTGCACCATGTATGCTTTGTGTCTTCATCTATCTACATCATATACGCTTTGTGTTTTCATGCATTGATGTGACTACCTTGTGTTTGCTTCGTGTTTTCATTTAGTAAGATATATATCTCATAAATCTTTGAGGCCTTTTGTATGTAAATATGTTTTCTATCTATGAAGGAGCTTATGTATAAATGATTTTGCTTAAGGACAACCAAATTCAAGAGGGGAGGACTATGATATCCCCACATTGAGATATGATTCATAATAAATTATTATTTATAAAGTTTATAATAAAAAATAAAAAATAGATAATGCATTAAGATTAAAATATAAAGTTAATAATATTATAATATAAATAATATTACATTATAATCATATATAATAGTGCCATACATATACCATATTCTAATAGCAATATTAAAGTATGAAATGATAATCTAATATAATGAGATTATGATGATTAAGATATATTTTAATATAGAAACATTATATCAATCAAAAGCTGTATATTAATTACTTTAAATAAATAATAAAAGTTTCTCAATTTAATAATATATTAAAAGTGTAGGAGTTGATGAAATCCAACTCCACAGCTCACCAAGATCACCTGCATGCAAATAGCTTGTTGAAGAGAAACCAAAGGAGCAAGAGCTTGAAGAAAATAATGCAAGAGAAAATATTTCACAATAGGAAAATGAAATTGCTATGTGAATGAATTTACAATGAGAGAGAGACTGCTTATAAAGGCCTCAAGGAAGCTTGTAGAACAAGCTAGAAGGAGGTAGAAGATAAGGTTGACAACTAGGTATTCTTCCACAAAAAGGTGGAACATGCTAGAAGGGAATAAACTCCTGTGTTGTCAACAACTCATCACTACAACTAATAACTACTAAATATTAAATAAATGCATTAACCTAAGTAAGCTTAAGTAAATAGAATAAATAAATAATTATTAATTATTTACTCTAACATCCCCTCTTAAGTGCAACTTAGGGGAATGCCTTAAGCTCACAAAAACTAAGATGAAATGCAGAATGGGTTTCGACAACAAGGCCATGTTAGGTACCCATGTACAATGCAAAGAAATGCAACCTTTGAAAATGGGGAAAGAGAGAAAACCTCATGCAAAAAATCCTCCCCCAAAAAGAGGTAAGTACAAATATGTAAAAAAAAATGAAGGAAGGAAGGAAGGCCTCAACAAGACCCCCCAAGGACAACTTCCACTAGAAATGTTTCAAGAGGCTCTCTCAAAACCATAGGTACAACTAGCCCCCCCCATGAGAATAGACACCAAAGCCCCCCCAGAATGATGGAGCTCTTGTTGAAATAATTGAACCAATGAAACTCCAATGTGGAAGAAAGAAGGGAGCAGAACAAGGGAACCCCTGAATGAGAGGGGAAATTGGAAGGCCTAGGTGATGCCCAAAGGAAAAAGTGCGAGGATCCAAAAATGGAATCCCCAAGGCAGGTGTGATGACATTGTCATGAATGTCTTTTGTAGAATCTACAACAGGTGCACCTAGAGGCTCAATGAATGGAGCTGGACGATCAGGTAGAGTAGAAGAAGAATCCTACTAAAGAGAAAAAACCTCAACTAGATGTGGTGTGGAAGTCAAAATAGGAATCTCAGGAACAATACAACGGTTCAAGTATCCTGACTGCACCACATGATTCTCTTGCAAAAGAGCAGAAGTGTGCTCCAATAATGGAGATGGTGGACCAAAGTGAGAGAAGGTGTAGAGACGGGTGGAAGGATCAACTACCCCTGTAGCAATAAGTGCTCCTATTGCACAATCTTGAATAAAGACTAAATCTGTAGTGAACTCAACTGTCTTCCCTAATCGACTGCGTGTAATCTAAGAAATTGAGAGAAGGTTTGCACACAGAGATGGAACATACAATGCATCATTGAATATACCATCCTGAATGCTAACTAAACCTTTCCCATAGACTAGTAGGGAAATGTTATTCCCCATGAGAATATGAGGAATAGAAGAAGCCTCAAGAGTAGAGAAGACACCTTGAGAATATGTCATATGGTGAGAAGCACCTGAATCTAGTATCCAAGGAACCTATGAAGGAGATGCAATTTGAAAATACAAATAGAGAGCCCGAATAAAAAGGTGGAACATGCTAGAAGGGAAAAAACTCTCGTGTTGTCAATAACTCATCACTACAACTAATAACTACAAAATATTAAATAAATGTATTAACCTAAGTAAGCTTAAGTAAATAGAATAAATAAATAATTATTAATTATTTACTCTAACAAAAAGAAATATAGTTGATATATTATTAACACGTTATAACATAATTATTAATATAATTATATTACAAATAAAATATTATTATTATATAATAAATGAAAAGACACAACTCCTAGAATTAAAAACTATATATAGAGAGAGTTTTAACATTGAGAAATCACTATTTAGTATGGAGAGTTACGAAGAAAAATAAAAGGAAAATACCAAAACAAGTCAGCAATCAGAAAATTGAAATAAATTAATGAAGGTTCTAGTTGGGGACATTACAACATATAATATAATTTACTTAAATTCATTGATGTATTTAGCAAAATGTTAAAATAGGGTATATATTTGAAGCATATTATGATGTTTATACATAAATTTTTTCTCATGATAGTCTTCCCTTTGCCAAATTAGCTTTCCATTAATAAAATATTAAACAATTAAAATTAGCATCTTAAGACAGCTTTCTCTCACTTCATAGTGGAACGATCTTGTAGGTTATCTCATAATTGTGCCTTAAATGTGTGTGTTGGTGTAAATAAGTATTCACTATTTACACTTAGTTAAGTTTACTTAGGTTAATGCATTATTTTAATATTTATTTATTAGTCACCTAGGAGTATGTGCACTCTTGTGAGTTGTCATGTTGACAAAATAGGAGTTCACACCTCTTTTATGCACATGGTGTCTACAACATCTCCACTTGAGATACACCTCATCATTCTTATCCTATCACCTAGAATGATGGATAAGATGTGTGCTTATTTTTCATGCTTTTCTTATCTCCGGGTTCTTTCTAGAGACATTCTAGGTGCTTCCTGAGAGGCATTTATATATAGGCACTCCTAGTGTGTACATTCATCTGATTACATACAATATAGAGCAATGTATGAGGACATACTCTGATATATTGATCATACTCTTTTTTGGTCTACAGTTAAGCTTGTGTTCAAGTTCCATGATCTTGGGTGAATATTTTCCTAAGGCAAATTCTTATATGGTATCAGAGCTATACCAAATTCTTACATGGTATCAGAGCTCTTGGAGAATTTGTCTTCACAAAGCTATTTGAGGTCATTCTTGCTTCAGCACCTTGGTTTGAATCTAGAGTATTATAGTCATTGGGAGCATCTAGAGCCAGATCTGACCTGGCCATTACATCTGAAATGTCAATTCGATGAAATTTGACTATAATTTCACCTACCCTAGGCATAATCAAAATTGAGGCAATGTTTTTGCAAAACGGTACTCGAAGGACTGATTTACAAAATTGGTATGATCATTTTAGATCTATACATTTAATTTTCAGATCTACATTTTTTCTTCATCTGCATCTCTATAATTTTTTTCAAATTTGCATTATTTTCAGATATTTTTTGGCCATCAGGCCATAGGAGAGAATTTTTGTAGGTGAAGATTGGTGCTTGCTAGTGCAAATCAGATATTTGCATCACATTCAGAAGGTCATAAAACCCCCAAATCAGATTTTGTTTCATCCAAATCGGACATCTGAGGAAAAATCTAGAGCCATTTGATTTTTGGAGGTGTGATAGTGGTGATTCAAAAAAAATAACAATAGCAGTGATTTTCAAACAACGATATCTCCCTCATACAGACTCCTTTTTGCGAGCAATTTTGTTTTTGTTTTGGGGTAGGATTTCGTGATCTACACATTAGTGCAAGAAGTTTGACATCTTTGTTCCTAAATTTTTCTACAACTCAAAAATCCTAAATTTTTCCACTTCAAATGCTCTGTACAGGCTCATCTGGACACATTTTCAGGTTTCATTTTTTTTGAAAGTACATTTTTAAATCTAATTTCTAGATCTACAATTAGATTATAGGTTTTGTGGATAGAAATATTACTTTTAAAAATAGGCCCTAAATTGGCAAGTGGCTACCAAGTGCCTAAATCATACATTAAGCAGGGTTCTTTCATTTCTTTACATTTTGGGAGGTTCATTGATTGATTTCATAGAGTCTTGTCAGATATGTCAGTCTGGTATTAGACTACAGTTGACAACAAGGAACTATCACAAATGGAGTTCTTTGATACTTGATCATTTAAGAGACCATCAAGAATTGCTTCCTTATCTCTATTCATTGCCACCACATTTTAATTGGACACATCTTGTGCACCTGTGTTGCTTTCTGTATAACAGTATGAGTAAGGAATCTTTTGCTCCTCTTAGAATGACAAGTTTTCCTTATGATATTTGGATGTCTATTTGTGAAGCATATGGAGATTTGTGTGTTCCTCCATCTCCAGAGGACATTCTACATCTAGTCACTCCAACTATGATTTCTTCAACTCTAGATGCTCTTGTTGCTCCTACTAATCCTGTTCCAGGCACAGATGCTTCGAATTTAGTGTAGCAAGACCCTTTATGTCTTCCTACTTTACTTTCATGCAATGACTTTCTTCTTGCCCTTGCAGGCCTGTTCATGGAGTCTCACATTGAAGATGTGTGAGACACTATTGATGATATTTGTCTTCTCTTTGAGGAAAATTCTTCATTCATTGCCACAATTACTTTTATACAAAGGGGAAGCATCTCACTAGTACCTCTGCCATTGTTTCTTCCAAAGGGGAGGAACATAATTCAACGGTCATGGATCAGCTTCTACATTGGAGCATTACTCACTAATAAGCACCTTAGCTTTAGGTGGGGGGGACTACCTTGTCTCCTTCTTTTTCTTCTTTATGGGGGGGACTTTTTCCTCTTCGGGGGTTTTGTCCTCCTCCCATTTCTCTCTTGTATATACTCAATGTATGTCATAATGGGGGTTTTGATTACTCCATCCATCCATGCATCCTATTTTTTTCTCTCTTTTTGTGGGAGGGTTTTTCCCATGAGGTTTTCCCTCTTTCTCCACTTTATGAGAGATTGCATTACATTGTGATTATGTACATGGTTACCTAGCATGGCCTAGTAACCGAGACCCATTATACATTTCATTCTAGTTTTCGTAAGCTTAAGGGTATTCCCCTAAGTTGCACTTAGGAGGGTAGGGAGGGGGGGGGGGGGGGTGGTTTTTGGTGTAAATAAGTATTCACTATGTACACTTACTTAAGTTTACTTAGGTTAATGCATTATTTTAATATTTATTTATTAGTCACCTAGGAGTATGTGTCCTCTTGTGAGTTGTCATGTTGACAACATAGGATTTCATACCTCTTTTATGCACATGGTGTCTACAACATCTCCACTTGAGATACACCTCATCATTATTATCCTATCATCTAGAATGATGGATAAGACATGTGCTTAGTTGTCATGTTTATCTTATCTCCTGGTTCTTTCTAGAGACATTCTAGGTGCTTCCTAAGAGGCCTTTATATAAAAGCACTCCTAGTGCGTACATTCATCTAATCACATACAATAAAGAGCAATGCATGAGGACATACTCTAATATATAATATATTGATCATACTCTATTTTGGTCTATAGTTGTGCTTGTGTTCGAGTTCTACAATCTTGGGTGAATATTTCTCTAAGGAAAATTCTTACATGGTATTAGAGCTATACCAAATTCTTAATGGTGTCCCTTGTTCTATGGTTCCTAGCATATATAACATGGGCTTCTTGTATTACCCTTCTTTGATCATTTATTTTGCTAGGGTGTTTTTGGTAGAAAACTATTGGGACTCTACTTTATCATATTAGATTCAACCTTTTTCTCTTTCCTAATACCTTACTCCAAGTTCTTGGGTTCAAGGGGTTTAACAAGTGTCTTATTAGGATCCTTAGGTCCTTATATGAACATATAAGTGAGTTGACCTTGTGATAGATTTGGGGCCATCACCGACAAGTCTTGATATTTATCAAAAAATTCCTCTATATTTCCTATTTGTTTTTGGTGAGTCAACCCTTGGAACTACCGTTTAGGGTCTCTTGGGTCAAACCTACTCCTTAGTTTGTGAGTAAATTCACTATAGATGGAGTTTATTTTGTAACCTAAGGAAGTGAGGCCAAGGTGCCACCACTTGTGGGATGACCCCCTTAAGTGTAGTATGGAGAACTTAATGGCTCTTTCTTTGGTCATAGGGTCTAGGGATAAATACATATCTAATTTTACACCCATAACTAAGCAGTTTCTTCCCCTTACTCATAAAAGCATAGTTGTGATACTTTATTAACCTTCTCCTAAAGGTCTTTGTTAACATGTTTTTCCTTTCTAATTGGTATAGTTTTCATTTCATAGTATCCTTTTATTTTTTTCCTAGAGAAATAGTTACACCATCAACTTACTTTACATTTCCAAATAATAGACACTCAAAATGTGAATTGTAGTACAAAACAAAAGGTTGTATAATTATGAGTGCATTATGCTATAATAGAATTGAAAATATTTTTAATGTCTCAATCCCTCCAACTCCACTTCCTTTTAAGGAGGAAATGAAATTTTAATCCTCATCGATAATTAGGACAATAACAACATGAATTGCCCTTCCCTTACTAGGCTTATCAATTTGACCAAATTTGTTCTCTTTTTCATTTCAATTCATTCTATCACCAAGTGGTTGAAGATTAATGGACCTATTTTTATTAGTTTGACCCAAATATAAAGATGCCATAGAAGAAACAATCAAATGTTTAGAAACCATTTATTGTTCACATGTTATTTTAGAAATTTCTTCATTATTACTAATCTCAAACATGACATAGTCTTCAACATTGACCAAAGCAATTCATTTCTCATGGCATGCATTCCACACAATTCAAGAAAAATAGGTATGATGGATGTATTCCACCTATTTTCTTAAAAATAATTACTAATGTCAAACATGATATAATTAGTTTTTTTGGTTTTTTAAAAATATCTATTATACAAAATTATGTCAAATATATATAATTAAAGTTAAAAGATCAACAAATAACTTTACATAGAAATTAAAATTAGAAATTCTATTTCTAGTTGAATTTTAATATAACTATAAATTATATATTCAACGTAGTCTAATTGAACACTAACTTTAAACATAAGTCTAATTTACATATAACAAGCATGGTAGTGGGACAACCACCTAATCAGTCTTGGAAATGGCTAAAGCTAACCAAATCAATCTTTTATTATAATAATTAATTTAATCAAAAACTGCATGAGAGTTGTTTTTTATTTTTGATTGAATTAATAATTGTGATAAAGGGTCAATTTGGTCGGCTACATAGCTGGCTCCTTCAGTTTTGGTCATGATTTCCCACATGATTAAATCATTCTATATTGTAACTCACCCACCTTAGTGAGACCTAGTCCACAATTAGTCAAACACTATCTTATGATAACTCATGATTAAATAAACATTAGTTTGTGAGTAATGTTTCAACTAACACATAATCCTTTGTACAAAAAAAAATGGACGACATTTTTGGGGCATGACAGTGTCATAGTTCAAAAAGCTTATACATTTGATTTTTTTTTTTTATAATAGTCAATGCATGCATGATCAATCTGGGCTTTCTAGCTCTTAGGTTATTTGCTTGTTGTCTAAGGGTCCTACTTAAGTTTGTATAGTTTATGATGACAATGATAACCATTGTTTATTCATTTTTAACAATGTCCATGGTAGTTTTCTTTATTGATTATTGGGATATCCACATTAAGTAAATGATATAATAAAAAATAATGGAACATATCTTAAGTCATTGAGATCTAAATCAATTCTCACATCAATTTTTTATCCATCAACAAGTATTGTATATGAGATATTGTTTCCTCTACAATAAATAGTTAGAGAAAATAATGTCTCAACCTTGCAATAACCTTGTTGAGGGCAGAGTGTGAAAAGAAGGGGCAAATTTTTCAACTTCTTTTGAATGTAGAGGATGGAGAATCAAACAATGGTTAGGATGATGGATCTTCATTGTGGTTTGCATTAATTCTTGTCTGGAAGCTTCTTCTATTGAGTGAAACTCATTTCTTGTGTTGAAATTTGTTAGATGAGATTTCTTTTTTTCATTAGCATTTACTTTAATATCCATGCAAGTTCTTATATTGATTGTCTACAAATTAAGAAAATAAATATAATAAACATTGATATTTAGTTTCTTTATTATCTCTGTCTAGCTCACGTTCCTGTCCACCCCACTCTTTGACTAAGGAATTGGATCCTGATTAGCCCTCCGCTTTCTAAGGAAATGCTCTCCCATTTTGGAGTGCTTTATATATATATATATATATATATATATATATATATATATATATATATATATATATATATTCTTTCAACATAGCTTGAATGCATTAGAACTTACAAAAATATACATGTATAAATGTAGAATGGGATAAGAATTTCCAGGTAGAAAAGTGGCATGCAAATCATTACACAAAGATTGTCTATAGAGACTAAGAGCAAGTGCACAAAGTTGTTGGTCAATTACTTGTCCACATGTAAAAACAAGTTCTTTGTTTGAGCTTGAGTTCTTGCTTTCTATGAATAGTTGAAGGTAGATTTTGAGAGAAAATAAATTACTTAATATAGATTTGGATTTTTAATCTTCATCAACCATAAAATAAGATGAAAAAGATGATAGACCTCATTCTCTTTGGAAATATATTTTCTTGAAAAATAATATGACAGCACACAAATTTTTTTTTATTATAATGACTGATGTGGAGAGAGTGGTGTAGTGATGTGCAACAAATACTTCCTCTTGTCATTGTTTTTGTTGTACTTTATGGTGTAGTTGGCCTAACTATGTCAAATTATTTTTCAGAGGGAAGAGATTTATGCATTACAGTTAGAATTAAATTAAATTACGAATTATGCTTTTATTTTATCTTTTAGATAATGAAGACAAATATTTATTAAAATCAATACCATATAGTTATATACATTATGAAAATGAAGGATTTTTAAAAAGTTGTCTATAAATGTATAAGAAATCCAAAGCAACATGTTTAGGTTGGGTATGGAATGTTACAAGTTGTCTTCTGTTGGAGACAAAGAAGGTAAATATGTATGATGAATTCTTTATCTTAGAAGAATAGAAAGGATGGCCAAGAATCTATGTTGAGTCTATTGTTGACATGAACTATTAATAAGCATAGTGAGCACTAAAAACTAATTTAAAAATAATTCTCTAACAAAAACTAAAAAAATATTAGAAGTAGTCATTGCTCATTGGTCACTGAGAAGGTTATATGTAGTCATTGTATGTGAGACTTGATCATGTAGGGCTGAAAAAGAACATGGACTATACCAATAATTAATGTGTTTCTATTGATGTGACCACAGGGAACTACCATGAAATAGATTGCAAACATATAAATTTTTGAAGCTCTTAAGAGATAATGCACTTTTGACATTCTTCAAGAGACAATGCGGATTTGAAAAGGAATTATTTTCTTGGGTATTGGTAGGGGACATGAGTTGAACATGTTATCAATTGATTAAAAATAATAAAAACTTCTAATTAATAATTTTGATATATTTCATAGTTTATATATATATATATATATATATATATATATATATATATATAATCAGATTTAAATTTAAATTTATTAAACTTATTATTATTAATTTCTCAAAATATTTTGTAGTTTCTTCTATGATTGGAGAAGGATTATCTTAAATAAGATTGCAAATAAATAGTAAAGAAGAGTTGTGAGAGAGTTAGAGTCCCTATATTTTTGAAAAGAGAATTAAGTTATAAAACAATTGCTAAAGCAAAGTGGTTGAATAAGAAAGAGAAACAAATGACAAAAAGATAATTAATGAAAGAAGAATTAAAAATATTTACAAATACTTTAGATAATAAGAATGATTTAGGTTTTTGTAATGAGAGAATATAGCTATGTAATTGTTTCAATAGACTAAATTCAATTAGATAAAATAAATTTATTTGACTTTTAATTATATTTAACATTATTATTATAGTTGATTACTAAACTAAAAAGATTATATATGGCACTTGTTTAAAATTGTCATTAAATGTTAAATTTTGTTATGAATTTTTGTCTACACATTTGAATTTTTTTGAGTCTCTTGGATAATTTCTAGAGTATTTCAAAGAGCGTTAGACATCTAAAATTAAATAATACAAGCATATTTTAAAAAAATAATTTAAAAATTTGTTCTAAGTATTTCATAATTTAAACTATAAAAAAAATTAGAATAAACAATGTCAGACTTTGTACAAAATTAATATTAGGAAAAAGAAATTGAATATGATGGACAGGGAAAAAAATGATTGCAATTTATACTAATTTAGCTTGATTTATAAGTTATAATTTTTTTGTTTATAATGTAACAAATAATAGATAGTCTTTTAACTTCAGCAATAGGTAGTCTTTTAAATTTCGACAATTTTTTTTGAAAAAATTCAATATATCATTATGAAAATGATTGAAACAAACATTTAGTTGAGTTTTGTTTAATGGTTGTTTGAACATTTTTTGAATGTTATTTAGGAGCATAAAAATTATTAGAGATAAGAACCATTCAACATAAAGTTGATAAGGAAGAGTTAATACCAGTCACCAACTCAGTTGATAGGACCTTTATAAGTTTGCACACCCCGAACGACTTAAACATCACACACTAAGGATTGATTCCTAGTGCAAAAGTGTTAAATAGTCAAAGTTTGACTTATTTTTCCATGGTTAATTTCTTCCTTAGTGTGTGATGTTTAAGGTTGGCCCTGCACACCCCTCCATTCCACAGACCTTTGTAGAAATTTTAAGCCCAGAGCACCTTGTGTTCATTACCGCTCTCCTCAAGAATGCAAATACTTTACATTTATGTGTGGTCCTAAGTCAAGATCACTTTTGTATATTCAAATGTTGTGGGCTAATGAAAATACAGATTTCAAATCTTTGGAAAAGTGAGACTCCATGGAGAAGATTCCAAAGATTAATTTGTCTAATTTTTTGTGTGAAAAAATTAGTTTGACCCCAACAAAATTGCTTGTAGTAAATCATAAAATAATAATTATTGATTAAAAATTATTTTAAAAATAAAATGATTTTTGAACTTTAGGAGTGCACTAATTTGGATGATAAAAATTAATTGAAATCATGTGTGAAATTCACTTGTATGGAACAATGTTGTTTCTTCTAAACAAAAAATGTCAATTAATTCCACAAAAATTGAATTGCATGCTACATACTTTGTTGACCCAAAAAAAATCAAACGTAATGTTAGGAAAATCAAGCATATGGACCAATAACTAAAAACAAATACAAGAACTCCAATATAATTAGTCAAGAAACCTCTAAAAGATTACTTTCCTTAAAATGCAGGTGTAATAGAGCATATGGAAATTAGTCAAACATATTCAACAATTTAAATAATACAATGGAAAGAGTGAGAAAATCCAATTTATTACATAGTGTTTGGTTAAAATACCAAGATACCGGCTTATTCTTTTAACTCAAATTGAATTCTTACTCACTTTCCCATATCAATTACTACATGATAATTGCATTCATTCAATTTGTTTAACAAGACTTTTCAAAGAGGAATGAAAGAAGCTTTCTCTAGTATGGCTAAGCCTAATCACATTCCAATTTTTCTGAACCCCAAAACATGAATCTTTTTGGAGAAAAAAAATTGCAAAGTTTCACTGGACAATTTCATTAAAATAGGTATTGTTAAGTCATTCAAAATTGAATGGATGAAAGGTTTCTTCTTCCACATCAACCGACCTTTCATGTCAGCATGTAGTGAGAGCATCGTTAGGGAGATGGTGAAAGGCAGCTCAAAGGCCTTATTCAACTTCTTAAAGAAAGGAAAATTCCTTGATTTACTTTTCATTTGCGCACCAAAAAAAATGGAGATGATCATGAAATCACAACAAGGAGAAACCATTTAAGAAGGAGAAAAACAATGATGAGTTTTGCATTTAAGGAGGCCTTTCTATTGGCAAGAATCAATCTTGTGACCACTATTATCCAGGAACATACCTAGGAAGTATGGAGTCAAAAATAGTTTACTAATGTAACAAGTCTATAAAAAAATTAAAAATAGTTAAAAGGAGAATGAACACTGAAAATCTTCAATCTAAACTTGTAGCAAGCCAAAGAAAGCTCTAGTAAACTACATGCAATCATTAAGGCCCATCCATCTTAATTATTGTTTTATTAGTCTCCAAAATGCAAAATTAAGGTCAATTCTAATATAGGAAAAAATACCAGATTCAATATTACATAGATTTGATTCATGCAAATTGAACCTTGGAATGAAAAATAGAAAGACAATCCTCTTGCAAAGTCACATGGGCTTAAGTCAGATCCAACCAGTAAAACATGACTTGGTTTTTAACTTTTTATCAAATTGGGTAGTTTAATTTTGGTAGCAAACAGAGGTAGATTAATAATGAAACCAAATTAGCAGTTGATATGGGTGAAATTGGTGATATAAAAATGAAAGTGGACAAACCCCAACACTAAACAGAGAAATAAAATGTCATTTTTTGTGTATCTAAAGAACCAACAAGCAAAACTTACACTATATACAGAATAATGGTAAGAGGTGAGGTGTGCTGTGAAGAGGAGGCCATGGAAACCTTTAGAGCAGCTAGAACTTCGTGTACTTATCTAATAGGTCACTTAAGTTTCATAGATTGTAATACCCATGATGAGTTAGTATGTCTCAAATGGTTAGATGAGAATGATCATAATGTATAGATCCCTAAATACACTTCATCTTTCTTCATTTGAAGAACATTTAGAATGTATTGCTACAATATTAAAAATAAATAAAAGTCATTTTTGTATAGAAATTGTAAACATGTAATATACTAAATATTTTGAGAAAATAGAACCGGTGGTAAAAATCTCAAACAAATAGGAAAAGAGAACTTACGCTCGAGCCAGAAATATAAAAAATGAAATTGCATTTATTGCAGCAAAAAAATTGTCACATTTTTTTTATCAACATGGAAATTTTGTTTAAGGATAAATCGATAATAAAGGTATTTCAGTCACAACTTTTATTAAATAAAAATAATCAATAGTTCAAATTATTCACAAATTTCTTTCAAAATGTTTAATCAGAGATTTCAAACTTAAAAAATTAATGTGACTAATGAAATATAGAGGCCCTAAGAGTGTTTTTCTCAATACTTATAGAAAAGTATTATTGGTGGAAACAAGACAATGCAACTATTTGTGTCACCAAAAATGAGAATTGATTACAATGGCCACATGCATAATGTAGGTGGATCACACTAAGAAGATGAAAGAACAATACATGCAATTGTCTTGGTGTGCATATATGCCAAATGTGGAAATAAAGACAACCCACATGAAGTTTTTGGAAAATGCCAAATATGGAGGTATTGTTGATGTGTGTTTTATGACTCACCAAATAGTAGAACAAAATACCAAAATATCTTATCCTCTCTTGAATAAAGTCTTGTGTATGCTAAGATTGCTAGAAGATCATACAATGAATTCAAGGTTCCTTTAATGCTAGGTCTTGACTGTGGATAAGATTGGTGGTTCATGTGATTTTTTTATGATCACAAGGGGCCTTACGTGTTTATTTAGATTCATTTCAAGCCATACTAGATGTGGGAGTTATCTTAAGGTTTTGCAATGAAGTACTTTTTTGGAGTTTTCACAAAATATGCAAAAAATCAATAGGATAGGGTTCAAGAACTCTATTCTAATCCTAAGGGTAGTGACAAAAGCAAATAGTATTCTAGTGGAAAAATTCTTCAATTTACCAAATTTCACTTCGCCAAGTTATACTACAACTACGCGTGAACTGGTGCAATCTTCAAGGGTTATGCCAAATATTTTCATATCACCACATACACCATCATAAAAAACAATGTATATGAATGATAGAAGTTGAACATATGCATGAAAGGGGTTGAGGCTAACTTTACACAATGAGTTAGAATCACTAAAACATCAAAAGTATGAACCAAAGGAGCTCATCAATACACCATCATATTCTTCATTGTAATCACCACACATTGACTATGCTAAACTTAATCTAATTGAAGAAATTTAGGAGAACAAACAAGCACTAAGACACATCAAGTATTCACCAAAATCCAATGAAAACTTTATTTTCTTAGTAGCTCATAGCAACAATCTCATAAAAATCTCCATTTACAAACGATTACAATAGGTGGCCCCGATGATCACAATAATCGATGGCCAAGATTGTGCCACATCAGCCCTAATTAAGGTTAGGGCAAAGGAAAGGAATCTACATTAATGCAACAGGGAATCCACTTCCATAGTGGGTAATAAATGCCCACTATGCATGCTCGTTTAAGGAGTGGGGTGTAATAAATGATCCCTATGCGCACCCACCATGCATTTAATGCATCTATCCTTGATTTTTTTTGCCTGAAAGATCAAAATCGATCTAACATTGTTTCCAACTCCTCTGTACTGATGCTTGGTGCAAATTCTTGCTTGAATTTTAGAACTACAATTGCTCTTTATGCTTTTCCCAAGCTTTCATCCCAATCTGGTAGTAAGTTCTTAATAGTGTGCATTGTATTTGAGAATATGGAGAAGTTCTCAAAATCATCTCTTCCATATACATTTAGTTGAAAGAATTCCTCTAACTTGACTTTCAGATTATCAATTGTCATTTCTTCTTCCACCAATCTATGTGATAACAAGGATGCAACTACATTTGATATTCCTTTCTTGATGTTATCAACAATCTTCTTCCATTGATTGGATTCCCTGGTAAAGCTCTCAAACATTTCCTTAGCTTTGATCACTGCACTATACCATCGAACAAAATCATAGACATCCCCCTCGCTGATAACTCGACCATCAATCAATTCTTGCTTTGGGGTCTCCATCAGATTCTGAATGTCGGCAATCACCTCCTCTTGGTAAATATGCTCGTCTACCCATGATTCCTCCATGCACTAGATCCTAGAGATTACAGCCAATGCCCTATTGTGCACTTGTACTAATTATTCTGCATGTTTCAAGGCTACCTCTTGAATTCCTTCAATCCAAATCTTTTCACCTTAAGAAATCCACTTGATTCTATCAATATCACCTACCACTTCACTAGAAACACTTGTTGGAGGGACAAATGATGGACCTTCCTCTCTTACTAGATGAGGCAAGTTATTGACATACTGAAATAAGGCCCGAATTTCTCTTTTCTGCTTTTCATACCCTTCTTCTACTTTCTTTAGCATATCCTTCAAAGCCTGTGTGGAGTCATCAAATTCTTCCAATATTTGCTCTTAGGAGGCCTGACCAAGATTCGCTTCCATAACATGATATTCATCTGGAGTAATCTGATTTTTTCCTTTGTCAACTGTGGGAGTCACAATCTGCAAGATTCTAGATCTTGATTCTCCCCTGATGAATTTAGTATATCTTCTTGCTTTCTTTTGTTCTTCTGATCGGTTTGATCGGTCCAAATTTTTTTGTAATTCAATTGCTAGATCAACCTCCCTTTGTTGATGCAATTGAATTCGTTGCCTCAACCATTCCGGAATGGGTATACTTTGGTCCCCCAAAATTACCAATTGTTCTTTCTTTTGGACCGCTCAGATGTCAATCTCCTCTTCACCTCCTGGACTATCCATTGTAACCTCAAGAACTATGGCTTCAGCACTTGGAAGATGTATTGCTACTCCTAGAGTTTCTTCCTCTAGTGGACCATCTCCATCATTAATCATTTCTTGCTCTAGGATCGTAGAGAGACTTTCCTCTATAGTAATATCTTGATCTCTCCCTCTTTCTCGCATGGACTTTTCATAGGCATTTATACTCAGCCTATTATGAATTGGCCTATCCAAATTCTCTTCTTGCTCAAATCTCCTTATACTTGTCCCTACATCCTATCTTTCAAATGTTTCTATCTCTTGGACACTTGGAGTTCGACTCGAAGAAGAGGGAGCATCTCCATGTTTCTGCTTCTTATTTTGAGGTTCCTGGATGACTTCCTCAATCCTAGGATGCTTTTCTCGAGGTACCTCTTTCCCTTTCTTGGTTCCTGCATCTTCGAATGGAGTTCCTCTTTCCTCAATAGTCCCTTCAGATATTTGTCTTGATCTTTCATCCCTAAGTGGTTTGTGGCCAAGAAACCTATATGTGAATCCATTAGCCAGTGCAACTAATTTTTCAAGCTTACACTCGATCCACCACTTTGTAAAATCTAAGACTGGTTTTGAAAGAGCTTCGAGATCTGTGATTTCTTTCTTCTTCCAATCATATGATTGAGCTGTCATTTCTGGATTGAATCCCTTTCACATCACGTTTGGGTCCTCCTTCATTTGATCAGGAACCTTGAATATGTTGCATGTTCTAATAATGTTCAATGGTAGTCTTGAATGTAACCTTTTTCTATTCTCGTTCTCATCTGCTGCATTTTCCCAAAAGTCTTCAAGGTGAACCTTGTGTTGGTACTTTGATCCTCCTATTGATGAGATCTTGTTGTAAGGACTAAAATCATTCCTCTTTGGATAAAGTGGAAGGCATAAGAAGTGGAGCTCATCTAATGATTTATCTACAGCTTTTAGACATGGGCATGCCTCAGTTTTCCCTTCTCCTATGGAAATGGGAAACTGCAATCCCAACTTCTTTTTCCCTTTTTGAATCTTGTCATAGGCTATAAGTTGTCGAGTAAGCTTTAACAAGACCATCTTATCTGTTGGATACCTGAGAATTTTGTATGGCTCCGTGGAGAATCCTTGAACTCAAATGTATGAAAAGGTAGGAAACTGAATGAACCAGGTGCCATATTCCTCAACCAACTTCATTGCACCTATTGACATTTTTATATGTGACCTCTTTTGTAGTGTTCTTACTATGCACATGGAAAATATATCATTAACCCTCATATAATCATCCTTTGAATACAAATGCAACTAAGGGTAACATTCATGGACTTTAGGTGTTGGCTTCCGCTTCCAATTGGTCCTTTGCAGTATAGTCCATCATAATTTGTCCTTCATGCTAGCATGTAGATGACATAGGAGCTCATGTAAAATTTCCTTGTATGCTCTAGATTCATCAACTATTCATTTAGATTATCACTTATGAGCCCAACCCAATCTATTCTGCTGCCTTCCTCCATTACCTACTCAACAAAATACCACATCCAAGATTCAAACCTATAAGAATAAGGCATGCCAAATATGCGACTCAACATTATGAACATGTCACTATATTTCCTCTGCAAGTCAAGCCATACTATTTCCTTAGGAATCTTGGAATGATGTGATCTATTCTTTTTCAACCATCTTTTGTTGATTATTTCTTCACAGAAATTGATTCCAAATGTGTAGATTCTCGGTGCTTGCTCCTGTGTCTTTGTGACCATCCTTGGGTGAGAAGGAATTCAAATGCTTCAGAAATGGATGCCGAAGAAAAATCTGCCAAAACATTTTGTTTAGAATCCCTCATGGTTCTATCTCTAGGACTGTAGTGTTTGGTACATTCCACAATCAACTCTGGATGTTGAAAAGAAGAAGGGAAACTAGTTGCAGCAAAAATTCCACTTCTCACAATTCTTGTGGCTAGTTGTGTCGGGTGATAGTCAATATATCCGAGCATTCTCTAGTTAAAATCTTTCAAATCAAGGCCACCGAGACTTGTATCTTCGATTTCTACCCACTTTGATACAAATTTGGATTCAGGATAGAATCCTCTCCTTTCATTCTTTATCAGTTGTCCTCATTTTTCTCCTATTCCCCTTGGCTCTGCCATTCTCCTTTCCTGCAAAATAGAAAATTTACACACATAAGACTATGCAAGAAAAGTATTAAAAACAATAGATACAACTTGTCCATAAGACAAAGATTTCGGATTTTTGCCAAAATTTCCATACTCCTTTCAAGATTCACTTTTCAATACTTCCACAAGAAATATGCAATTTTCACAACTCACTACAAAATTAAAAAAAACCTTTTTGATAGGATTCAAAATCCTATATCGTGAATTCCTAGAAAACTCCTCAACAATTTCAGAAAATTTTCCAAAAATTTGCTTCCTTGAACTCCTTGAATCTCACTTCTATTCTCGATTTGCTCTTCAAATTTCTGTGTGAGCCTGAATGAATGAGAGGGTTGCTTATATAAATCATCCTTCAAAAAAGATTCCTTTAAAGTTGTAGACTAAAATTAGGCAGTTGCTTTTCTTAGCCATCAAAGTTTCCATCTTTTGTGCCACTTGTCACTTTTTGCTGTTTGTTTCAAAAGTTGCTATTTTTGATGCTCTTAGCTTCAAGATGAAGCTAAGTATTTCTTATCTCCTTTTGATTTTTTTATTTATTAATTAAATATCAATTAAAAAATCAATATTTAATTAATTTCCATATTTAAATGAAAAAAAATCAAATTTATTTGCAACTTTTCTCCATTTTTAAATTTTTTTTGGATTATTATTCAAGAAATCAAATTAAATATTAGTTTTATCAATATTTAATTTTTAATATAAATCCAAAAAACCTTTTTCTAAGGAATTTCATTCTTTTCTTCAAATTTCAGATTTTTCTCAAAATTTTCTAATATTCTCGCTTTACGCTCTCCAATATCTTTGTGCGTTTTGGATTTCACACTTTCCATGTGAATCTAGGACAATAGGATCATTCATTGGAGGAACAAACCAAGACAACCAACACACTAAATCATGCTTTGCAGATGGCAAGATATCAAAGATTTTGAGAACATAATAAACTTAGCAAGTAGCATTTCCATTGTGGCTCTTGTTTTAGAAACACATCCCACATATAATTTGTGACTCCTATTTCAACTATATATATTGAGAAAAGTAACCAAGGACAAATCTTGCACAATGAAGAGCACAATTCTTGTTGCCTTTTGTGGTTTTAAAGATTCTACAGATAGCCAGATGAATAACAGAGTAACGTATGATGATTTGATGCATAAGCGTGCATCAATGAGAACACAGATAAATTAATACATGTTCAACTGTTGACAATTCAACAACTGGCATCGTGAGTTTCCAATTTTGCTGACAATATGCTAGGAAAATGTATACATGATCCAGACAGGGACAAGCACAATATGATATTAGTTGTTCTTTTACATCACTAGTAATTCCCACAAGAGAAAAGGTTATCCTTGAAACAATGGAAGTAGTTAGTGTCTCTCACAATTATTTCTTTGCCAAACTAAAACTTCGCTCCATGATTCGTGGGATCAGACTTTTTCCAAAAAGGAGGATTTTTTCTTTCGTGAAATGTTACCATGACTCCTGTTGACTTGCGCCCCACACTTTATGGAAAGCGGGATTTTTATGAAATGAAGGATTTTATCCTCTCCACAATATCCTTCACTACCTTAAAACTGCGCTCCATGATTTGCAGGGTCGGGTTTTTTCTAAACTAGCAGATTTTGTCCTTTTCCAATATTCCATGACTATCTTAAAATCCCGCTACAGAGAGATTTTAGGGTCCATTTGGTTCGTGGAATTTTGAAAACCTAGATTTCTACAAACCTTGGTTTAGCCAAATCAAGGTTTTGTATATCTTCATTCCGATTTTTGAGATTTTACTGAAACCGTTTGTTTCACTCGGAAGATGGGTGTGAAGACACATTTTTATCCGTAAGCTTGGAGTTGAAGGCAAATTTCAAAAAGTAGTCCAATCTATTGTTTTTACACTCCTTAAAAAACAAAACCAGGTTTTGATTTTCAATTCCTACTTTTTTTAGGAAGTTGGAAAACTTAGTTTTGAGGCAAAATTGGAAGTCCCGTATGCTAATTCCATTTTGCAAATTTTGAAACAAACGCACAAATTTTCAAATCCAAGTTTTGAAAAGGCCAATTCCTATCATCTTCTAGGAACCAAACGGACCCTAAAGGCATAGTTTTAAAACCATCCAAGATTTCATCCAGTTTGACCATTCGTAGTAGATGGCTGATTTGCACTCCATAGAAAAAGGAAACAACTGACAAATTAAAATAGAAGGGGGTCCCAGGCTTGGGCGTGTTGTGATTGGTGATCACAACAGGTATGCCAAATTGTAACTATTTTAGCTTAATTTTTTGAAGGGAAAAAATGAAAAGACTGCGAGGAAAATAGAACATACCCAATAGAAAAGTAGAAATAAATATTAAATATTTCTATTTAATAGAAATAATTGTTAACATCATAGGACACATGATTTTATTTAATAGAAATGAAATTGTAATCCTCGTCGATGATTATGACAACAGCAGCATACACTGCCCTTCCCTTACTAATCCATTTGACCGAATCTGCTCTCTTTTTCGTTTTAATTCATTTATTTAATCACTGAGTGCCCGAAGATTAATGGACCTATTTTTAATTGGTTTGACCGAAACATAGAGAGGCCACAGAAGAAATAATCAATCGTCCAGAAACCATTTATCACTCACATGTTATTTCAGAAATTTCTTTGTTATTACCCACCTCAAACACGGCATAGTCTTCAGTGTTAAGCAAAGCCATTCATTTCTCTTGGCGTGCCTTTCCACGCAATTCGAGGCAAACAACTAGGATGGAAGCATTCCACATATTTTCTTATATAAATTCAGACAACAATCTAATGTGAAGCACTACTCCACATTACACAATATTGTGAACTAAAAGCTTTCTTGTAAATTTGAGTCATTGGAGGAACATACATCTTGTAAATTTGAGTCTCTTTAAGCTTCTCTGAAATGGGTGTATTCGGATTTGTGCAAAGTTGCTTCAAATTACCCGCTACAAATGATGTGTTCCCTGAAGATCAAGGGGGGAAGTTACAAGATGACAATGGAGAAAACATGATGAAGAAGAAGAGAGGTAAGGATTCAAGTGAGAAGAAGAAGGGGAGTGCCCCAATTGTTGTATCATACTTCCCAATTGGATCAAATCTATCCCGCCTCTAATCAATTCAGTTGGTCCGAAGAGTTATGAATATGGTTCACCAATCCATGGAACACAAGGTGAGAAGTCTAGATGATAAATGGTCTAACTTCCTTGCAATATGTGGGCATTGATTAGCTTCATAGTCAAGCAAATCTCTACAAAGGCTAGCTGATCGTTACTTATAATTTCATTGTTGGTATAGGAATAGGAAATTAGGAATATATTTTCTATTTTCTGTTTGGTGAGTCAATTGAAATAGATATTCACATTTTGTCTCTAAAATTAGCTTATGTCTATTTTGAAAATTAGCTGTTATTAGAATAGCCATTCCTATTTTCGATATGCATTCCTATTCTCAATTCCTATACCTGCAACCAAACAGACTTCATTCAAGGGACTCTGTGTCATGAGCAGAAGGCCTTGGATATGTAAATTAACATTCTCAAATAATAGCATAACATTTTGTTTGAAGTGTTGGAGATTCATTTATTACTTCAATTGTTTGGAACAACTTTATCAGCTCGATCAAAGTACCCCTGCTTTTCTTCTAAAGTAGGAACAAAGAGGGCGGCCGGTTAATACTAGTTTTGAATGTCTCAATTATTTGCTTCTTTGGAAGCAAGATATCAAATTGTATTAATATATATATAAAACTGCAGCTTCTTTCTTCATGGATTTGGAAATGTATGATTTTGAAACCGCAGACAAGACCTTTTCTCTACAGCGTTGATGACTGCAACATAGACTTGCCTTGTATTCCACGCTTCTCCGCTTTATTGTCCTGCTTTAGTCCGCCTGACCTCTTGACCTAAGAATTATATCAAACTATTTATCTTATTTTAAAGATTAAAAAAAATTGTAGATTGAAAATAAAGAGAAGAATTTTTTTATTTTATAATTTAGTATTGTGGTAGATGAAAATATTTTTGGGTTTATATAATGGGTAATATAGAAGTATCTTGTATTTTTATGAACATAAATGTGTTACAAACTAGATGTATATATCTTGTTCTTAATGACATTTGAACTTGTGATCTTTCTGTGAAGAAGATAAATTCATTACAGTTAAATTAACTTAAATTGTGAAATATTAAATATGAATTACAAAAAAAATGACAAAAAGAATATCAATCTAAAAAGATGGCAATCGACACAAATAGAACGCCCAATCTAATCATGAACATATATATATATACAAAAGTTACAACTTGCACGATAGAAGGAAAATCTTGAGAAATCATGCAACAGTTTTTGAACATGAATTCAAACTTTGAAAATTGAATTGATAGGAAAACCACTGATAATACATGTACTACATCCAAATGGAGAGGCCCGAACCTCTTAACAATGAGTTTATGCAATAATGATTGAAAATTATACCCATTGAGTTTACATAAGAAGATTGTAATACTATTTCAATCTAAATATATTTATTGTGACATCAGTGAGAAGGAATAGGTGAGGTGGAAAGACATTAGATCGTAGAATGAAGGCCTATATCCAATACATTCAAGTAGTGTAATTTGTGAGACATGATGACACATGTACATAAATTTCACCACTTAATTCACTTTATGGAAGAGGGTGGTAATGTTTATGAAGACCATGAACTCTTAGAAGGAATGAAGACATGATAATTATTTTGGAAGAAGAGTTATCATGGGTGAGGTTTCTCAAATAGAGAATGATAGAGAGGAGAACAATGCCATATTTTACAAATTTAAGATTTAATTAAAATTATTCGAATTAATAGATTGTTAATTTATTATCATAGTAAATTCAAAGAAAAATATTAAAATAAATAGTTATATTAGTAAATTCTTGTTTCTTTTTGTTAATTTTGTTTTGATGAATAGTCTTTTTCTATTAATAAATTAATATAGTAGCTACAAATTCACAAAAAGGGGGTCGGGGATACAAGATCACCCCATGAGAGTTCACATGGCCGAAGTCAGATACAATGACAATTCATCAAAAAACACATTTAAGTAGCTCCCTCCAGCAGCACAAGCAGTGCCAACTAAGGGAGGTGGTTCATCACAATCATTTAAACCTCAGGCATCCCTAAGATTGGCAGGTAGGCTAGGAATAGACCAACCATCAAAAACCTTTTTTTTAATCTTTATCTTGTGCCCGCAATGAAGAGATAGCCAAATTTAGGTAGAAAGGCCATTTGGAGATAATAACATCAAGAGGAGCAACAGGAGGGGGAACCACAGGAATTGGGGACCAACCAAAGCCCCAATGAGGCGGAGAAGTTGAGCAATGTTGCTAACCCTCATCACCACCACCTGGGGAGTAGTGGTGGGGAGCTTGCAAGAGCGGTGTGTATGAGTGGCGGTGAGTAGAAGAATTGCGACCCTAACGGTGGCCCTAGGGTGGAGTATGGTCAGCAGAGTCAAGAGGCACTCTAGCATCTGTGCAAGGCACATCACCCCAGTGATTGAGTAGCTCCTAAAGCTAGGCCACCTCCAAAGCCACCTTGTTAGCTTGGACTTGTATCTGCAACACAACATTATTACAAATGCATGCTTTAGTGTAGATAGCAATATTGATATCAAGAAATTTGTGAGTGAAAAAAACAACATTCATATCCTTCCATAAAGTAAACAAAATCTGCATCCTAAAAGTATGCCAGATCTAGGAAAATTTCCTAGGGATCATAGGGGAATCACCCAGCACAATCATGTGCAAGAAAAGGGTTCTAGCTTGAAAAGCTTGAAAAAATCATGTATCCAATTACAATAACTCTGAGCATGCCTACAAAAACAAAAAATATACAAAAAGACTCGGAATGCCCATGAAAAGGATAGCAAGGATCAAGAACACCAAGATGCTTGAGTCATGGCCCAAGGGGAAGCCCTTGAAACATCAAGCACTAGGCAAAATGGGAAATCTTTGGCTCAGTGATAACACTCCAAATAGTGTCAAATTACATTCTCCAATGATAAGTAGAAGACTAAAGATGCCAGCATTGGTTGAGAGTACCCACCATAGGAAGATGGTGAGAAAGCCAATGATATCCTAAATTGGGCTTGTAACTAATGAAATTCATGGCCAAATACCACTTCCAATCTTTCCACCAAGGTCGTACAGACTAGATGCCCGCCTTGTAGATCAAATGATCCAGAAGGGCAAAGAGCAAAAGATCAAAATTTTGTCAATCTAGACGAGAAAGATAAAACTAGACCTATATATCCTCCCAAGATCGAAGACTTGTGGAGATCCTGGAGAAGATATCCTTAGGAGTCTTGATGTTGCGTTTGAATAAACACAAAGCATTGACACCTTGAGTCTTGGCCAGAGGAACACCTGAATGGAAAATAGAGATGACCACCAAAGGTTCTGCTGATTTAAAGAAAGTCCATCATGAAACCCATCACCATCCTAGCCAAGCCAAGGCTTAACAACTTCCCAAGCTTTACATATGCTTTTGATAAAAAAAGAGCCCTGGATATGAACAGCTTCACGCATAATGAGAAGGGCTTGAAGACCAATCCCCTTCCTTGTAGGTCTATTAACAAGGAAATTGGAAGAGATACAATGTCTAATTAAGACTTTCCAAGCCTCATCACTAGTGAGGGCAAGGATAATCCATTTAGCACAAAGAGCGTGCCCTTTCTTCTATGTGGAAAGAAGGCCAAGACCTCCAAACTCTTTAAGGAGACAACAAAAATTCTAGGCAACCCTATGAAAAACATGATGATCAGACCTAGAAGCCCAAAGAAAGTCGTGAAACTAATGCTCCAGCTTGAGGTAAGAAGCTTTTGAAGGAGCCCAATAAAAAGAGTAATACACATGGGTAGCCTCCAGCACCTTAGAGAAAACTTGGAATTTCACAGCAAGAGAAAGGGGTTTAGTAATCCAATAATCAAGTTTTTTCTTAATTTTCATGAGCACAAAATTCCACAAATCCATTGGAGAAGCTTGAAAGGAAAAGGGGATACATAGAAAGTAGAAAATTTCCCTATGGATAACCCATTTCCACTTGAATTGAGCAAGAAAAGGAGGTGCCAAAAGGAAGCTTTTCATGTAACAAAGTGTCTTATTCCATTGAATAGCCGAACCAAAAGCTTGACAAATAGTATCCAAGTATTGCAAGACATTATTGATATTTTCCCAATCCTCTAGGAGAGTGAAAAAAGAGTCATCAAGAAAGTGGCCATTGACAAGCTATGAAGAAGACTTGGGGAAGGAAATTCCACAAACCAAACTAGTAGAAGTAGAGTAGGCAAGTAAGTAACCAAACTCTTTAGCAGTAAGAACATACAAAGTTAGGGCCAGAGGGCAACCCTCCCAGATAGATCAAAAAATCCCAAAGGCTTCGGATTGAGAGTTAATGGTAATATAAGCATTAGCATCACCAACAAGCATTTCCACGGACTAAAGAATATTAGGGCTGAAACCCAAAGCTTGGAGCATACCCAAAATGAATGGCCATTCAATTCGATCATAAGCTTTGACAAAATCAAATTTTAAGAACATAGTTTGTTGATTGAACTTGCAAGCCCACTCAATTCCTTCCTAAACTAAAATGAGGTTGTTAAGAATATATTAGGACTTGATTCAAAACTAGTTTTTTCTGGGCACACAATTAAGGGAAGAAGATGTCAAATCTTGAGAAGTAAAGCCTTAGCAATGATCTTGTATGACACGTTAAGAAAGGTGATGGGCCACTAGCTGTAAATATCCTTAGGGTCACCAACTTTAGGTATGAATTTAATGTTTCCTTTGTTAATGATGGCTCCTAGAATCTTAATGTGGTAGGCTTCAAAATATACTTTGTGCAGTTCTAGACCAATAAACTCCTAGAGGTATTTATGTAATTCACAAGGGAACCTATCACACCCAAGGGATTTGTCATATGCGATAGAAAAGATATCCTCCTTGAGGTCGTTAATGGTGAGAAGTTGTTCATAGAAAGCCCATCGATCAACCACTAGGTGGTTTGGAGTAATAGAAATACACTTTCAGAGGGCTTCCTCTTGGGCAACCAAATTTCCCTACGAAGCAAAAACATTTTCATAATTATGAACAAGGGTTTGCAGAATGTCATAGATATTGAAAATAATAGCATTTCTTTGTTTAATCTTTGTAATCCCAAAGTTGGTATGACGGGCTCTAAGAGCCTAAAAGAATTACTTAGAAGCTTTATCTCCAACCTCCGACTAGTGGAGTCGAGCCTTGATTTGGGCACCTCAAGCAACATAGTTATCAGTAACTTGTTTCTCATGGTGAAGCTTGGCAAGATGGACGTGAAAATTGGAAACAAATGGGTTAAGGATAAGAGCTTCAGAAGCCTTCTTGAGAGCCTTGGTATTGGCTTCATAATATTCTTTTCTAAAAATAGTCACTTGTCGCCCATAGATGCAAAGAAACCTAGCAATTCTAGTAACAACATCTTTCCACCATTGAATTTAGCCTATTTGGGAATGAGGACGTGGCTCCAAATTCTAGACACGTAGGATGTGAGCAATAATGGAAGCATGCATCAGCATAGACATATTGAGGAAAATTTTCATTCTGATAGCTTGGTAGGGATATATTTGTCAAAAAATGGTAAAATAAATGTGATAGTGGTCTACTAACATCACATCTGCTAGAGGAATGACAATTAATTCTTGCTCTTTAGAAAAGGAGAAAAAAGATTGTGTAGTAATCATAGTACGATCAAGACATTTTAAAATATAGTTAGAGCTAGCTCAAAAATTAGACCAAGTGTGCCAAATCCCACTTTGCTAGTAGTGGATAGCATTGGGATAAGAAATGCACAATTTACCACACATATAGTACCACACTTCCCTTTCCCCAACTATCCAAAAAAAGGAAAAAATACCTTCCTTTTCAGAAGCCAACTCAAACATATTAAAATTGACACACATAATCAAGTAGTTGGTGACAAGTTGTCATCCATCCAGTACCAAAGTTGAGATCTTTCCATAGCATCATTGAGAGAATAAACATTAACTATACCAAAGGAATGATTATTGATAGAATGAAAAATCCAAACAATTTGGTGCATGGGGTCAAAATTGTTAGAATTCTTTTAGAATAACTAAGATGGGGGGTGAATCAGTTATTCAAGGTCCAATAATGTCCAATACATATTTTTTAATAAAATGAGGGTGAATAAAAAGTACTAGCCATTTTACTTTCTTGTCAAATCCTTAATGGCATATAATTGAAATTATCATGCATGCAATTAAACATTAAACGATCATGAAAAGTAAACATGCATCACCTCATAACACAAAGGATTTTGGTGACCAAGAAACCCTCCAAGAATAAGAAGGTAAAACTGGGGTGGGGATGAGACCCACAAAATTACTGCACAATTGATTTCAACCACTTCTAATGGTTTTCCCTGTTAAAGGCTTTATACAGTATCAGATGTGACCCTGTTAAAGGATTTCTACACCCTGTTAGGAGTGTGCCCTGTTAGAGGACTTAAGAACATTTGACTTAGAATGCCACCCTATTAAAGGATTTCCACAGAGCTGTTAGGCCCACCCAAGTCCATGGGATTTACAGTCACCTTCTCAAAAGAATCTTTTATCCCTCTCAAAAGAATCTCCTATCCTTCTCTTGAGGATCTATTATCCTTCTCCTAGGGATATTCTATCCTTTTCTTGAGGCTTATCCACCTAGCTATTAAGCTAACCTAGCAATGTAGGATTTCAATGTCTAATACAATGGTAAGAAAGTATTAGAAAGGTTTTGACTTGATAAAGATTGCAGCTCTAACCTTGCAGATTTAATATCACTCTTCAATTCTTTTCTTTTCTTGGCTTTTCTTCCTTGGAGTGCTGAAAACTTGTCCACTCTTCAAGATTTGTCTCCTTGAGTTCTTCCACTTGTTATGCCAATGCACTCTATGGTCACTTGATCAACTCAGAGTCTTGATGCTCTATGCTTACTCCTCACTGTGTCCTCTTCTTGACACTTCACAGTAGCCTTCTCTTGGCTTCTTCACATGACCACACTTATGACCAACTCACTCTCTCATTTTTTATCTCTGACCTATAACTCCTTATAAAGACAATATGTTCTTCTTTTTCTGCTCAAGTCTTCCCACTTATCAATTTGAATTGATTTTAGAAATTGTTTTCCTGCCAAATTGTTTCTTCTAGAAAATCCATCAGTATTCGCCTTGAATTGGTTTGCATGGTTTACATAAAATTCTGTGATGTCTACTCATCATCCTTATCATCCAACTGATTCACAAGATTCAATTAACAAAATTATCATTACTGATTTGGCAATATTTTTTCACTTAACAAATAATGCAGCAACTCAGCATCATTGGTTTACTGATGCTTGACATTAACTGGGTTACTCGACTTCTACTACTATTTACTAATGCTCAACACCCTAAGAGATTTGCTCGACATCTGAAGAAATTTTCTCGATATCTACTACCTTTTTCTAATGCTCAGCACCTGAAGGATTGCTCGGCATCCACTACCTTTTTCTAATGCTTGGCACCTGAAGGATTGTTCGGTACTCACAGATGAACTTAGTTAGTCTTTGCAAATGGTTTAGTGAAACCTTGCATTTCGTAGTGTCCATTCTCTATGTCCTAAAGTATGTCATTAATACATGATTTCATCATTGTCTTAGCTGATCCTTATATTTCATTACAACATCATAACTTCAACCTTTCTCTAGGTGTTCTAGTTACATCTTATCAATCAACTAAGTGATAGTATTTGGATCACTTAAGCAATTGTCATTCCTATAGTTAGCAAGTTTGACATCAATGAAAAACAATGATTGAAAGCATTCTTTACCAATTCCATTATTCTTCATTCAAAGATCTTTTCAAACATTTCCAACAAAAACCATGCAAAATAATAATAGAATGAAGACAAGGTGACATGAGAGTAACTACACCATCTCTACTAGTTTCGTGCTGAGAAGTAAACATAATTTCATCTGTTTAAATGATGTGACATTCAAAAGAAAGCATGAAACTAGATATTTTAACTTCTTGCATACAAAGAAAATCTAAATTACCAAGTCTATGATGGGTATCCCAAACATTGTACTTTCTGGAGAGATCTGTAAGACCTTGTAAATGACATGATAAAAAATTCATGAAAACTCTTCCATATCTTCTTTGTCCTTAATAGAGGAGTAGATATTTTGCAAAAAAGTAGAGCTAGGTTGAAACCAAAGGGAAAGCCTCCAAGAATGATGACTCGTCACTTCTCATCTAGTTTCTCAACATGTCTGGGAAGACTATGAGAACACTACACATTCTGAGTCTCAATGGAGGACATAACAAGAAGAGTGAAAACTGCTACATGAGTGGTATCCCTCATAGCCACCTTGATCCCCTATGAAACAAAGAGTGTGAATCCTATGAAACAATAGGAATTGACTCTAGTGAAACCTTCGTCGACCCTGCAATGGATGAAGTTTATGCTCCATTCTAAATAGGACCGAAAGTTGAAGCAATATTTGACTATTTGGGGGCTAAGGAAGCCTTTCCCTTGTGCCCAATAGTGTTCCATTCCTATTTTTACTTTCCTTTCATTGACTTAATAAGAGCATCCTTGGGAAAGAGTTTAACCTAGGCAGTACCAAAGGGAAATCCCTGATCTTGTATCATTGATTGACACCTATAATAGGTGTTTTAAAGCTCCTTCTAAGAGAAGGTGTGGGAACCAATTTGAATCTCCATAGAATCCTTGAGATCCTTGGAGAGATCAACCTCAATGCAAATGCATTTTTGAGGGTGAGCATTGAAAAACCTCTCGTGTTCCTTGGTAACAAATTTGCCAAGAGTGTTGGCAATAGACTCAATAAAAGGCCAAAATGGCAAGGAAAGAGTAGGAAACTTAAGCATTTTGTCTTCAAAGAATGTAAAGTCTCATTAATACCTTTGGAACACAAGCAAGGAGGAACAAATTGACCAAGGGCTATTACCAAAAACTGCATCACCCTGGGATGGATTAGCAAAGCGGATTAGAAAAAAGGTTTGGTAAGGTTTTGCATAGCTTCAAGGCAGACTCCAACTTTTGGTAACCCATTCTCTAAGCATGGCTTTTGGAGGAGTCATATCCACAAAATAATCTATCATTGTACATGATGTTCTAACCATTCTGATGCAGCATCAAATTCTTGTAGAGGAAGGATAATATGAGGATTACCTTGTGAAAGACTTTCAGGATGAACTTGTGAGGATGTTTGTTCAATGGAGGCACCATGGCAATCTAAAACAATAGTGTGAACACCAGTATCAACTATTGGCTCACCACTGGCCAAAGCCATTATAAACTAGCCCTAAAAAACTCTTGCACTAAATGTGGTATGACAAATGGAGATGACAGAAGGAAACCTCATATAGAGAGTTGTATGCAGGAGACAGATGAAACCCTAACGGAGCAAGAAAACCAATTTTGATTTGATTTCTTCTTGTTAAAATTTTAGTATATATATATATATATATATATATATATATTGTTAAAATTTTAGCATGTATGTATATTTTGGCTTATATTTAAAAAGTTTCTATTTAATCAATTAATAATATTAATACTAAAATAGAGAAATGTTAAATAAAAAGATCAAATGCTTGTTATAACAAAAATAAAAAATAAAAGGTTATCATTGCCTTCGCAAAAAAATTAAATGAATAATTTTTTAAGTTTTAAATAATTAATATTTTAATTATTTACTATCAATATAATATAGCTTTTTAATCCATTGTTGGAAATATTCAAAACTATGCTAAGTTACTGAGAGGGGAGGGGTGAATCAGTAACTTCTGAAACTTTAACAATTTCAATTCTTAAATCAATAATTAAGTTAGCACTTAATTCATCATATCTAGTCTAATTGCATGCATGAGAAATTGAAAACATTAAAGCATCCATACCACTTTGATGTTGTAGTGCATACCCCTAGTTCGCATTTCTATTATCATTGTCAAACTCTATTAGGCTAGTTTTATGCCGATGATTAGTAGCATTACTTTCAGATTATCAAATATTATTTTAGAATTTTGTTGATTTATGATGAGACTACTTGATACTCTATATTTCATATATACATGATGATCATTACATCTCTTTCAGTTATTAATGATGATTAGTTAGTTGGTTTATTATCATATGTGTTTTCCTATGGATACTTACCCCATACTTGCATGTGTATGGTGTGCATGTTTGTTTTCTTTATGTATGGCATTTCTAATGTGGTTAAGGAAGGGATTCATAGTCACTTGCTAGTTAGGATCTACATGATGCACCACTTCATGCCATTGTCTGTTTAGCTTAGTATATATTTTGTATGTACATGCGTGGGTTTTATGCAAGTTGTAGGTACTGGGTATCGACTTCTCTAAATTTCCAGGATGAGCGTACCCTATTGCATTATCTCAATGGTAAGAGCGGGGAGATAAGTTCTTAAGTCCAAATCCTAAACCTTTAAGCCAATTTTCCTAATAGTATCCAAGTCGAGTACCCTTTGAATGCGTCGAATGACATTAATTCGTGATTATAACCCTTTGGTTTGATTTTGTATGTGTTCTTCTATGATGAGTTTTCATATGTTGTTTTATGAGTCTTTGATGAATTTTATATTAATTAATTCTAATTAAAAGATTAAATTACTATTTTAATTTAATAAAAAATTATTATGATATTTTAATATTTAATTATATTTAATTGATTGAGAAATTAATTAAATAAAAAGAATTAAATTTGGAGATAAAAGTTATAATATAAATTTAGAATGTGATAATATTTATTTAACTTAATAATAATATATTTAGAGTTCATTTTTGAATAAATGCTAAATATTCTTATTATTTAAGTTAATAAATATTTTATCATTTAAGTTTCAAAAATAAATTAACAAGTAAAAAGATATTAAATTATTAAAAGTTTGTAAGTTCACATGATTTATGCATGTAATTAAAATATAAGAAATTAATTAAAAGATAAATCATGTGCATTTAATAAAGATATTTTTAATCGCATTAAGTGTGAATGGGATTAAAGTTAATAAAATTAATTAGAGCAAAGTCAAGTGAAAATTAAATAAAATTTAATTTGGAGTCAAGTCTGGTGAGCACGGAGTTCTCCCAGGTGAATGCACAATTAGTGCCCTAATTTAAGGAGAGAACTCTTTATCACAATTGAAGGGTTCATTTTCAAAGAGAGGAATTTGGACATGAATTTTGGGGAGTAAATTTTGGAAGGAAAATTTTGGAAAAATTGTTAGAGAGAAGTTATGAGATATAAGAAAATTCTCTAGGTGGTTGAGTGTTAGCATCAGGTTCAGGTAGGGTCTTGTGTTTTGATCACTGTTTGAATTAAGCAAGTTGATAATCCTATCTTCTTCGTGATTGTGAAATCGATTGTTTGTATTGCACGAATCTTTCAATCTTGTAATTTTTGGAAAATCTAGATATGCATGTTGATTCCTTCTGTGTGCAAAGAGATCACGAGAAAACCCAATTAAATACCCTTGTTCTAGATGATAGAAAATTGTATTTAATTTGGGAAGGGTTTTGAATTTGAAAATGAAATTCTAGGTTGGAGATTCAATTTATTAATGATATTTCCTCTATCAGATTATATTTAAAAATTTTTATTTAAAAAAAAAGAAAATAAAATTAATTAATAGTTATTTGTTTATTATTGGTGGAATTTTTTAAAAATAAAATAGAATAAAATATGTATTTCCATTGTTTGTAGGGGGGTTCTTGTTTTTTAGTAATCATATATAAAATTTGAGGGATATTTATTTTTATATTGACTATTTGTAAAATATAGTTTTATTAATATATATATAATTTATTTATTAAAAAAAATACATTGGGGAGGGGCGGGTTTGACCAACCCCCTACCCCACCTACCCATTTTTCCCCACCTGCCACCGCGCTGGTACAATAGTCCCTGTTGCTGAGACAACAGGCACGACTATTGAACGCAACATACACTGTTGTGGCGCGGTAGGCGTTTAAAAATGCCAATGCTTATAAATTTTATTTTTAAAAAATTATTATTATTTAAAGTTTATTAAATTTAATTTATATTAAAAAACTTAATTATTAAGTTTAAAATTATATTAAAAGTTTAAAATTGTTAAGTTTAGATTATAATTATTTATTAATAAATTTATTGTTAAATCTTATTAAAATTTAATAATTAATAAATAACTAATGATTTTAAAATAATAGTTATTTTTACTGATTAATTTTAACTAAATTTAATCTGAGGTTGTTTTAAAATGGAAATTATTTTAAGATGAGAACTTATTATTAATGACATTGTTCTTTAATAAATTCGTACTTATTTTATTTTAAGATAAATAAGTATTTATATTAGTATTAATTAATAAATGAAATATTAACTAATATTAATATGGATCTTTTAAGACGAGAAACTATTAATTAATTTAGTTAAACTTTATTTAATTAGAATTAATTAATAATGAAAGGTGTTCGATTAAGCATTAAATTTATTTAATACTGATTTTAATAAAGTCATAGATTATTCCTTTGAAAATTAGTGAGTGTTAATTTAATAATTTAAAAAAATTTACCTTTGGATTATTTTTAGGACATTTACTTTAATAAAGTAGGGTAATTGTACAAAATATACTTTAAAAAAAAAGAATGGGATTAGTTCGCAAGGGTAAACTATGAATTTCATCCACTTTAACTATATGTCAGAAAATGAAAATTGGAACCCTATTGTAAACTAAAACTTTATGTTTTAAAATCAAACTATGAAATTGTATTGTCTTATTTGTTGTCTATACTTTTGGGGTTTTCGAGTTGATCTAGTGTTGACCAGTTTAGGTTGTTACCAGAGGCTTGTCGGTTCTATGAATGTGATGTTATGGTGATTTTTTCTCGATCTTCTAAATCCAACCATGTTATTGTGATGGTATGCTCTATGTTATGGTTGTATTTACTATTGTTATTGCTTTCCAATCTTCTTATGTGAAGCTGAGGTGTATGTTTATGAGATACCTGACTTAACCATTTTTGAGTCATTGATCAATTACACTTGGATTACTTTCCAGTTACTTTGATAGGACTGAAGTGTTTGATTTGTTCTTGATGATGTCATGTTGTGACATGTTTTGACTTAACCATTTTGGAGTCTTCAATCAGTATTGCTTTCGGATACTTTCTGGTTGCTTGTTGAGAACCGATGGGTATCGTGATCTATTTTGGGATACTTTTTGGTTGCTCATGGAGAACCAATGGATATTATGATTTATCATTTGATGCTTTCTAGTTACTTATGGAGAACTGGTGTGATTATTGTGGATGATCTTTTGATGCTTTCCAGTTGCTTGTACAGTATTGAGGTGATTTTTATTATGATTCTATGATTTGTGATTTCCTGAACTTAAGGTAGGTTATCTATATGTAGTTTTGGGAAGTGGCTTGCAATGAGGGATGGGGGTTCTATGTGGCCCTAGGAATAACTCATTGTAAGTTGTTTTAATAAGTGAAAATATTACACTAAATGGGGATTAAAATGAACCTAATAAGATTAATTGTATGTTCTCGCCCATGCCTTGAGTGCTAGTATAGACTAGGATGGGAGTAGAGAGAATGCTTGGTTATGACCTTGCATTCCATAGTATGCCCCATCAGTATGAGAGGATACTAGTGGCCGTAGGGATCATTGGGGACCCAGGATTCCTAGGGGATTACTTAGGTAACTTCCAACATGATTTTTGTGATGACACTTTCTCGCTTGCATAGTAGGTTTCCTACGTGTCTTGTGTGCATCTAGGTCTAGATGTTGATCTATATTGGAACCTTTGAGTTAGAATACTTTTCATGATTTCCTAGACTTAGGGAGTACTTGTGATATATGATTTGATATCATGTTTGGGACTTGAGACTATCTCCTTAGTGTGGTGGGAGTGGGCCATTTAGGTTCCATGTTGTCGGATGGTAGTGCTTTTTCACTCTTACCATTGAGATCCATCCATAGTCACCATGGCTAGAGCTTCTTGGGATGCTTGTTTATCATGTTTAGATGATGTTATTTACTAATTCATTTCCTTATATTGATTATTAGTATGTTAGATTTCCTTATGCATATAGTGTAGCATGTTTTAGTAGTGACGTCCCTATTACTATAGTACCGATGATCTTATCAGTTGCTTGGGATGTTATGCACGGGGTATGGCTAGGGCCCATGATGGTCTAATGATGCTATTATGGTTGGGAGGAATCACACACTTAGTTTTGTTTTGTGATTGATGTTATATCTTCTATGATGGATGTTATATCTTTTATCATGGATGGATGTATCATGTATGTTATGGTTTCATTTACTTTATTTCATTTGTATCATGGATCCAAAAAGGATGTATCTTTACTTATGTATATTCTTTTAAGCCTTTCATACCCTGTGACATGTACAGTGGATGATTGAGCATTTTAGATTTTATTTTCCAAGAGGCATTCAGAAAAAATGTAGATTATGGACATTGGACTTTCTATTATTCTTTCATGTGGATGCGTTAGTTGTTAGACTTAGTATTAGATTACATTTAAATGCAATTTAACATCATGGGATCCTTAAGAAGTGTAACCTATTTTGTTTTCTTTTAGTTGATTGTATGTTATTGCTTCCACTACTATGTTCTTGATGTGTATGTTATTCTTTCATGTTTCAAAATAAAAATGTTTGGCAAACTTAGTAAAACTTTAGGTTAATTCTTTTGGGACCCTTGGTAGGGTGTTATAGATGCAAAGATTTGGTGACCCAGAAGCCTTCCAAATAGAAAGTAAAATTAGGGTGGGGATGATACCCACAAACTTTAGAACTATAGCATAAAGTTGGCCTATTAATACTTACATTGATCACTTCTAATAATCTACCCTGTTAGGAGCAATTAGAACTACTAGGTCCTCCTTGTGAGATGATTTACAAACATAAAATGAAGTATGCACTCAATAAAGAGATTTATGAAAGACTGTTAGGTATACTTTGTTAAAGTATTTTGACTGGTTCACTTATTATGATAAAGAAGTAGTGGATCTCTAATTTGCAACTAGATTTATTGAAAGAGATTCCTTTGAGTACTGATCACCTTTTTGTGATAGATTTGTCTCTACTACTCCTTATGTTGTTATGGCCTTTACAATTTTCTCTTTTTTTGTTGCATTCATAATTTGAACCTTTTGCGTCCATAATCACATTACATCCTTGCATTCATTCATATTCACAATGATATGGTACATTATATATAAAAATCCAAATTACATAATTACAAAGTTGGCCATGATACAAGTTAATACAAATATTACAAAGTCGGCCCACATGAAGACACTCGGCTTTTGAAGACTGACTCGGTGAGCTTCTAATACTTGACATCCACTGTCATGCTTAGCATCATCATGCACTTGATAGACATAGAAGCTCAGTCCATACTGATCACTTTCAAGTAGTCTTGAACTCAGTCTGTACTAGTGACTCGATAGTTATTGTACAACTCGACAAACACTAAATCACTTGGTTAGAATAGAGTAGCTCGATTAACACTGGCATTGCATCACATGAACTAGGAACTTGATAGAAACTACAATGCTTGGTAACCACTAATAAACTCAGCATATACTAAAATGCACAGTTTAAACTATTGGACTTTACATTGACTAAATCTACTCGGTAGCCACTGGGATTTGTCCAAAGAACTCGATAGAAATTGTAGAACTTGGTGGGTATTAAATTACACGGAAAACACTATAAACTATCTATTAAGCTCATTACCTACACATAGTCTAAATAAGTGTGTGTCACTAATAACAAACTTGACTGATATGTCAACAATCTCCCCTTTGGCATTAGTTACAAAAACACTTATTAGCCAAAATTGAATACCTTTTATCCATCACCACTACTGTATATATTTTTCTTTATACAACATGTCTTACTAATACAAGTTCTCCACCATAGCATATTTCTCCCCCATACTATGTATCTCTCTATGTACATGACTTACTTCCCTATAACATACGGCTTTCTTCAATTTAACTTTTCTCCCTCTTTTTGACAGTAATGCAAAATTTTTATTCTAACTTATTTACATAGAAACACCAAAATGGGATAAGAATTTAGAATGTATCTTAAGAGTGATTACCGAGGGTTTATCCCAATTTTCTTGTAGGACCTTGCATGTATATAGTGCAATTTGCACCTTTGCTGATAGTTCAGTCATATGGTCCTTAATAGAGAAGTTATTATCATGGATCAAAGTTTTTGAATATACAATATGTGTTTGCATTTTATCCATGATTAGAAGGATCATATTTTTTATGTCAATCAATGTTGATCTGATCCTTGCTTCTTCTCTTACCAATTCAACTTCCATGTCTGACAAAAATTTGATTTTCTTGAAATGTGTAGAGCTTGAACTAGGGTCAAGTTGCAGCTGTTGAGCACTAGCCTTTAGATCTATATATATTTTGGAAATTTTTTCCTTTATTTTCATTTTATAGTAAGAGACATCAAATAGTTTTCCAATAAGTGATGACACATTTGAATAGGACGCCTCAAGATTGACCAATTGTAGAAAGCTCAACTTGATAAATGGCTATTTGCTAAGCACTATGCTCCAACACTTTATTGTTAAATTTCTTTTTAGCCTTTTCAACTAGCTTATCTTGACCATCAGTGTCCTCATTGAATTTTTGGACTACTTCTGCTAGTTGATACAAAATAGATTGAGAAGAATCAACCTCAATTCCTATTGCCTCTCTCAAAATGTTTTTGGCATCTTCAATTATTTTATACTCTTTATCTCTTTTCTCTATTAACCATTGTTGTTTATCCTTTTTCTAGAGGAGTTCGCCAAATGTGTGCATTTGGTCTGTACTAAGCTTGTAGATATACCATTTGGGGTTTACTATTTCATCATCCAAATTGATGTCTTCCTCTATCTCTTTTCCTTTCCCTAAATATCTTGTGCTCGATTGAACCTTAGGCTCAACCATCCTTGCACTTATTACTTTTGTACTTGAAATGGAAACAATAGTAGACATACTTGGGTTTACAGTAAAAATTGATACTGTACTAACTGATTGAATACTTAAAAAAATATTTGAAGAATCCAAAATTGATGAGGTCAAAATTGTAGTACCCAAAACTGAAGTAGTCAAAACTAGAGAGCTTACCACTGATGTACTCAAAACTGAAGAAGTCAAAATTAGAGAACTCAAAACTAAAGTACTTAACTTGGTAGACAAAGAAGGAATATGCAAGTTAGTGGATGAAGTGGAAGTCACTTCTATTAGTGATGTGTTGAGCTGAGTTGTTGCAAAGAGTGATTGGACATTTGATGTATCACTAGTAGTCATAATCAAACTTGCTAAAGTTGTCAACATACTTGATGTAGTCAATGATTTCCTCTAGGAGTGAGGAAGTGAGGCAATGACTACTGTAGCTATCTTGACTGGCTTAGTCTCCCCATCATCTTTCTTTTCTTCCTCAGCAGCCTCTTGATCCTCTTGATCTTCTTCATTATCAAATGAGTCAAATTTTCAACATTTTCTTCCTCATCTTTCTCTTTATCTTCTTCTTCTTCTTCATTATCATCCTTTACTTCAACTAGAAATTCACTTGGTTTATGAAGATGATAGACATTCTTCCAAGTATTTGTAGCATTCCTAATAACATGCTCAATGTCTTTGATCAAAACCAAACAAGTATTAACTTTTAGAGTCAAATTTTCTTCATTTTTCTTTAATGACTTTCACCTTAGCATCTAATATGCTTGGTAGTAACTACCTTAGGGTTTTTGCTTATATGTCTTTGACTATTTGTCTTTGACTGTTTGCATAGCAAAATTCCATCTTGGCTTTATCTTCTCTAGTAATTCACTGGGGACTTGAGAAGTGATCTTATCTAGTGAGTATTTCCATTTACCTATTTTATTCAGCACCAGGTCTTCAACTTGTTTCTACTCAGCCTCAATCCTAATCTCTTATTTCAATGATTTAAATTATTTTATTCCTACTCCTTCTTCTAATTGCTTTAGCCTATCATGGAAGGTGGGTGGAGGTCTGCTGAATACAATGCCACATCCTTTCTTTTCCTGACCTCCTTGTGAAGACTGCAATTGATGGCTTTGTAAGCTTAGTGATGATCACCTTGCCCTTCTTCTTCAAAGGTTCTTCTTATTTCTTAGATTCTTCCTCATCCTCTACATCTTCCACATCCTCACCTTTTCCCTTTATTAACAAGAGAGGTGCACTTGATTTCAGCTTTGCTATCCTTCTCTTTCCTTTGTTAACTACCTATGGGAGCTTTATTTCTAGCTCAATTGTAGCCTTGGTTTCATCATATGTTCCAAAATAAGGGGCTTGGGATCAATAGGTTCATTGACAAGGGCTTTAATGATGTCCTTTGTCTCATCAATATTCACCTCATAGCCAAGAGGTTCCACCCATACAACTCTAGGCTTAACTGCCTAGATATACACCTTGTCACTATCCACCATGAAGAATACATCATCCTTATAATCTTCAACTAACTTCTTCAGAATCCTAAACTTATTGTTCATTTTATCCTTGAATACATCGAAGTAGTTATCCATGATGGTGTTGTGGTTCTCACCCATTTTTGCAATATATTCATTTATTTGGTAATGCATAGGCACATCTTTTCTCGAGACAACAATGCCTTTAGAAGGGAAGAACTTCTGTACATAAAAGAATAGGCAAGTTAACAATGAACCAAATTTTTATGAATTGTTCTTTGATGTTCTAATACTTTCCATGTTTTTGTTCAACTGTCTGAACAATAGGTCAGTAAGGTCATATGACAAGTTGTTCTTAACCACATTGAATGCCAAATCCACTGCTTCACATGACACACTATTAAGTTAGATTGAACTATATATCTAATGTGCAATAATATGAATTCCAAATTTCAATTCTACATCTGCAACACTGCTAATTTTCATACCTTTTCCATCCCATTCAGCTAGGGTTTTCTTCACCAGCTCTGCCCAACCTAGGGTTTTCATTATTTTGGCTTTGGCTAGCATAGGGAGGCTAGTGATTTGATGAATCATCTTCTTTGTTATCAGAATTGGTTGTTCTAACCATAGCTCCCCCTTGTGCACTCGGCTAAGGATAAACTTAATCCATTTGATCTAGAATTCTTGGGGCTTATCAGGGATATGTGTCAACCCTTTTGCTTCTAGACGTTGGTGCCTGGGTTTTAGGCTCCATTTACACATAACTAATGTAGGGCATCATCCATTTCTAGAGTATCAATTTCTTAAATAGCATATTTGAAATAAGTACAAATGTCGATAACAAGAAGTACCTTAGGAGGGATTTGGGATTGAGCTCCGCTTGGATCTAGGGTTTCAGCAACCACAGGAGTGAACTTTAAATCTAGTGCTTTCCATTCAACTCACCAACCAACATGTCAAATCCTTGCTTGACCTTGCTACTAAGTTAGATGTCATTTTTCACTCGGTAGATTGAGAGAACTTCAAAAAAAATTTACTAGAAATTTTCTCAAGTCACTTTGATCGCACAAAAAATTGGTCTTTGCAATAATGCTTGAAAATTCATTTTAAGAAATGAATTTGATTCCATGCCTTTTGATAAAATTTTACCATTAATGCTCAGTACGAAAGCACATATGTTGAAAAAGTATCATCCACTATATTGCATTGATTACTTGGGGACATCTTTATGAATCGATAACCATAGGTGTCTTTGTTACTCCCAACCTTGAATGATATTGATCTTTCTTAGTGTTTCCTTTGTATCTTATATACAAATTTGGATCTTTGTCACCTTTCAACTGGAATTGATTCGGATGTCTTCTTTCATAGCTTGGTTCTAGTTTTTCCTTGAGAACTTAATTAGAAATGGTACAGTCACGCAATTCTTGAGTGACTTGACCATCATTGCTCAGACCAGTATCCTTGGTAGGCTTAGGAATCTATTTCTATCTCATCTTCTTTCAGATATTATCAGCCTTTGCCTTCTTCTCATCTTCAATTCTACCAGTATTCATACAATTCTTGGAAAGATGACCAAGTTCTATACAATGAAACATCTTTTGGTGGTATCTCTTTTCCTCATATGATGTTTAACACAATTCATACCAATGTGTCCAAATTCTCCACACTAATGACATCTACATCAGGTATTGTAGTCCTAACCAAATATTGCTTTTAACATTTTCTCTGCAAGATTTAATGTCTTGGTTTTGCATTCTAATGCCTTGTGTCCATGTTTCTTACATTTATTACAATTGCCTTCAAATCTTGGTTTCTCTTTGCATTCATTAGGCCTATGACCAATTTGATTGCAATTGTAACATTTTCCATTGAATTTTTCTTTTCCATTGCTCTAACATTTGTTTGATGTATAACCTATCATACCATACTGATTGCAAGTAGGTCTTTGATTCCTTTGAGCACCTTGTTTGGAGGACTCACCTTCTTCTTTGTATCCAATTCCTGCTTTCCCTTTTTGCCTATAGAGGTTTCTTGAGATTTCATCATTCTCTCATTGGTTTGCTTCTTAGAGTTTAGATCATTCCTCAATCTTCCATTGATTTGTCTTTCAAATTTTAGATCATTTTTCATTCTTTCATTGATTTTCCTTTCAAAATTTAGATCATTCCTCATTCTTTCATTTTCAAATCTTAGGCTCATGATTTCCTCATTTGCATTGGAGAGTTGATCAATAAGGTCTACTTTTTGAAGGAAGTGGTTCTAGATTTCATTGTTCCTTCTAGCCATCTCTTCTTTTATCTTGTTTCTCTATTCCAAGACTTCACATAACCTTAGTGACTAAATCTCTTGTTCTCTTCACATAACCTTAGTGACTAAATCTCTTGTTCTCTTTTTAACTTTCTTACTTCTTCTTATAGGGAACCATTCTTTTCTAGAAGTTCTTTGATTGCATTATTTTCTTCATCTGAGCTACTTGAAGAGTAAAAGTCTTCAATTCTTTCTTCAATGTTGAGATAATCATTCATTTGATTTGCAAGTTCCTTTCTTCTTTTTAGGGATTGGGAAAGTTGCTCCTTAGCTTTCTTGAGTTGGGAAATGGCCATTTCTAGATCCAAATTTTCATTGTCAATAGCTTTGTCAAGTTTGAATATCTCCATATCCTTGATTTTTGCTCAAGTTGTTAAACTTCCTCCTGAGAACCACAAAGCTCTGATACAAATTTTTGGAAATATTCAAGACTATGCTAAGTTACTAAGAGGGGAGGGGTGAATCAATAACCTCTAAAACTTTAACAATTTCAATTCTTAAATTAATAATTCAGTTAGCACTTAATTCATCACATTTGATCTAATTACATGCATGAGAAACTGAAAACATGAAAGTATCCAACAACACTTAGACACAAAGATTTGGTGACCCATAAACCTTCCAAATAGAAAGTAAAACTAGGGTGGGGATGACACCCACAAACTTTAATTCTACAGCATAAAGTTGGATTACTAAGGCTTACATTGATCACTTCTGATGATCTACCCTATTAGGAGCAATTGGGACTGCTAGGTCCACCTTGTGAGAGATTTACAAACTTAAAATGAAGTATGCACACTCGGTAAGAGATTTATGAAAGACTGTAAGGTATACCTTGTTAAAGAATTTTGACTAGTTCACCTATTAGGATGAATCAGTGGTAGATCCCTAATTTGCAACTAGATTTGCTGAAAGATATTCCTTTGAGTTTTGATCACCTTTCTGTGATAGATATGTCTTTGTTGCTCCTTATGTTGTTATGGCCTTTACAATTCGCTCTTTTTATGATGCATTCATAACTTGAACTTTTTGCATCCACAATCACATTACATCCTTGCATTTACTCATATTCATAATGATATGTAACAATATATATACCAATCCAAATTACATAATTACAAAGTTGGCCATGATACAAGCCAACACAAATATTGCAAAGTTGGCCCACATGAAGACACTCAGGTTCTAAAGACTAACTTGGTGAGGTTCTGATACTCGACATCCACTGTCATGCTTGGTATCATCATGCACTCGATAGACATAGAAGCTTGGTCCATACTGATCACTTTCAAGTAGTCTTGAACTTAATCTGTATTCATGACTCAGTAGATATTGTGCAAGTCGGCAAACACTGAGTCACTTGGTTAGCATAGAGTAGCTTAGTTAACACTAGCTTTCCATCACATGAACTATGAGCTTAATAGACACTGCAATGCTTGGTAACCACTGATAAACTCGGTGTATACTGAAATGCAAGGTTTAAAATGGTGGACTTCACACTGACTGAATTTTCTCAATAGCCACTAGGATTTGTCCAAAGGACTTGGTAGTAATTGTAGAACTTGGTGGCTACTATATTACATGGAAAACATTGTAAACTATTCAATAATCTTGGTAGCTATATACAATCTAAATAAGTGTGTGCCAATAATAACAAACTTGACTAATATGTCAACATTCATTTCCTTAAATCTCCCTAAAAACAAAAATTATGGAGCCTCTTAAAAAAGGGTTCCTATAAGACAAAATCAAAATGACAAATCAAATTGGTAAAAAGTAACTTTTAGAATATAAGAAATTCATAAATGATTTTAAAAACCTTGGAAATATTTTAATTAGAGAAAAGAATTCATTGGTGATTGGTGCAAATTAATTGAGTAATAAGAATATGTGAATAAAATAGTATATTGCTTACGGTAAGTACAATAATTATAATGTGTAGAAATTAAAACATGGAAAAAGTTGGTGTGGCTGAAATATAGATATTCTCAATTAAGGGTAAAAGCTAGTCTTGAGGGGAAACCCTATATGGGTAGATTTTACTAAGGATCTAGAAACCCAATAGGTGAAACTCTACCTCAGATTTTATAGAACAAAGTCTAGTAGTGCAATAAACACAAACAAATTGCAACCAAATGAGATATTATCAAGAAGGAATGAGTTGTCGAGAGAAAATAAGCATATAACTTGTTGACACAAATAAGAAAAAAACTTTATAGAGTAGAAATCAATGGGTTTTTAAGGCTCCTAGAATCATAACACAGAAAACACATGGCTTCCTAAGCCATCAAACAAGACCAATGGAGTCCCTCAGAGCATGTACTAGAGGAAAACCTAAACTCCATCCATAGGTTATAATTATCCAAAACCTACCAACCACAATAATAAAAATTAATAAGTTGCCCACAATGGCCCTTCAAAATATGTAGCATCCTTCTGAGTAAAAAGTAAAATATAGAAAATAGACCCATCTAATGGGATATTGTTGATGCTCAAGGCAATCATGGTATTGTCAGTTAGTGCAAAATACTATTTCATTCATTAGGCAAGGTTGGTTGGTCATCACTACAACCAAGTCATTCAATACATTCCAAGCAATATAATGGAGGACTTGTATATATTTTAGTTTATGTCAAGGTAGTAGTTATTTCCAAGTAAGTCTATGGCCATTGAGTACTTCAGTAGTAGCCAATTTGTCAAAGGAGCAATATACAGGCCAAATTCATTCTTATGCTAAGCATAGTAGAGACCAAGTAACACATAGTGTGTATCGAGAAGAGTTGAAGCTGAGTGATAGCATATAGATTAGACAGGGTTGAGCATCAGCAAGTTCAAGTGTAGAGTAAGCCAGTTTTAAGACATGATTTTTTATAATGGCACAAACATTTAGATAAATATATTTTTCCTGTTGAAGACGTGTTTATATGATCAAGGAGTTAGTTATGGAGGTGATTACGCATTTTGGTAAGGATCTTTAACCCTATGCAAGTATATTAATGAATAAAAAATTGTAAGGAATAAGTAGAAAAAGAAATGAATCTAGATTGTTGATCATGATCTAGAAGCTTCACCTAATGGCTATTTAAGAAGGCCTTACATGACCTAATTCATGTGTGTGGAGCGTAAATGATTAAATATTTGGTTATAGGCAAAGTGTTAAGAGTGATTAAGCATTATAGAAAAGAAATGAAGTGCAAATTTAGTGATAAATTAGATCAAAGAAGTGATTAGTAACTATATAGAGGAGATCTATTATTAGCATTGTAGTGCAAATTGAAGGATCCAGTACTGATATATTCTAACAAGTATTCCAGGGCATAAATCTCTTAATGGAGTCATTTTAGTAGACCTTTATAAATATCTTAACAGAGTACTCACTTATTTGTGAGGTAAAATCCTTTAATCAAGGTAGATTGAATAAGTCTTGTAAAGTTCTTAATAGGGAAGATTCCTTATAGGGTAGATCATCTAAAGTGATCAAAATTGCAGCTCTAATAGGAAAACTATGTTGTTGCAATAGCGAAGACCTTGTGGGTGTCATTCCCTTTATAGTTTTACACCTTGGAAGGTTTTTGTGTAATCAAATCTTTGTGTCATGTGTTACACAAGTTTTTAATGTATTGTGAGTGTTATTTATGCAAGTAGATATTAGATCTGATAATATATTGCACACTTCAATATTTGATTTATTTTATGGTAATGTTGAGATAAGAGTTAATGGTGAAGTTATTAGATATGGTTAATGCTTGAAGTCTAATCTTACTTTCCCATTTCTTACTTTCCCATTAGATTTACAACAATCGATATCAAAACCTAGTTCTCTTATTAGGAGTCTAATCAGTTGAGAGATAAGATCTTGAAGATGGAAGCCTATAAGGTAAGAAATACAATTGAGAACAAGAAGATTAATTTTCATATTGCCTTGGAGTGACTCAGGGTTGCTAAAGAGGAACTAAGGAAGATCTTAAAACTAAGGAAGGAGATGTAAATTAAACAAAATGACACACAATAAAAAGAAGAAAGTGTTGAGGACATATGCAATGAAGGAAAATCAAGCAACATTGATGCAACAATAACAAATATACTAGAAAGGAACAAAAATTTGAATGAAGAAATAAAAGAATTGAAAAGAGAACATGAAATGATGTCAATAAGGTTATGTGAAGTCACTGAACAAAAGAAAAGGGTTGAAGAAGACATAATTAGTAGTAAAGAAGAAAAGAGGCGGATGACTTCGTTGGATGAAAAGATTACCAAGGTACAAACTTTGTCGCATATAATCAATTTGACATGGTCAATCACATGTTGGGAGCTACTCAAGAGAACACTAGAAAGGAACTTGAGATCATAAATCTGAAATTTGAGAATGATAGATTGAAGAATGAGTTGAAAGATGAGAACGAGTTAATTGATAAGATGAAAAAACCTAAAGAAGCAATAAGGAGGCTTGATGAATAAATGAGAGAAAAGAGAAGACCTCGCGATACTTCTGGAGTAGACTATACTGAGCCTGAGTTGATGGAGTGTTGAAGTGTAATAATCATGTTGTCCAGCATTGGCTGAGACATCTGTATGTCACTCACTCCATGTACAGAATATTAATGAAGTCCTAAAATTAGAATTCTAAGGTATATACCCCATTTTTGGAGTCATTTCATGCACCAAGAATTCATGTTTTCAAAGAGAAGAGTCAATTTGAGCATTTGGAGAGTATTTAGTAGAGATTGTAAGAAGACTCAAAGTGTGTCATCGGTAGTTGTGAATGGTGAAGAAGTTATGGTTGCTAAGTTGTATAGAAGTTCATGATCAAAATCCCAATTTAAAGAAATGCAAACTCGTTCATCAACAAGTGTGAATATGCAAGGATTAGAGGTTAGTAATACCCAATTAGTAGAGAATGATGCATGTCCCCCACCTAAGTATAAGGAAGTCCCTAAAATTGGCCAGCCTTAAACATAGCACACTAAGCTTTGACCGCTTAGGTGGACATGGGTCCGCTCTTCTCACCTGTTGTTCACTTTTATTTATTTTATGTAATTTTTTGTTGTCGTTAGTCACTCTGTTCCTTGCTCTATTCCCATTTCTAAACATCTGTAACCATTTCCAAGAAGATTCTTTAACATAGACAGCTTACACAAAATACTTTTACTGTTTGTATGAAATAAACTATATAAAATTATTTTTGCATACTTCTGTAACCATTGAAAATGTTCTGCTATTGTATTTGTTAGAGTAAATAATTAATTAATTACTAATTATTTATTCTATTTACTTAAGCTTACTTAGGTAAATGCATTTCATTTATTAGTTGTAGTCTAGGAGTTTGTTATAAGTTGTTGACAATACGGGAGTTTTTTCTCTCCTAAGTCATACTTATCCTCTCACCTTGTTCGAGGACTTTCCACCTCATGTGGATGTATGCTTAGCTGTCACACTTATCTCCTAGCATCTTCTAGCTTGTTCTAGGAGATTCCTCAAGCACTTTATATTCAATCTCCCTCATTGTATATTAATCAATTCACATAGCATATTAATTTTTGTGAAATATTTTCTCTTGCATTATTTGCTTCAAGCTCTTGGTCCTTCGGTTTCTCTTCAGCAAGCTATTTGCATGTAGATGATCTTGGTGACTACAGAGTTGGATTTTATCAACTCCTACATGGTATTAGAGCCTCCTTGCTACTGCTTCATTGAAGGATTTTTGAAGCCTTGATTTGGAGTCACAAATGCAAGTTTGTTTATGAATTTTTCTTCAAATCATGGGAACAACAATTTTTTAGAGCACATTGGGCCCAAAAAAACAATGCCATTAGATTCAAAAGGCCATTTGCAGTTAGGATTCATATAATTTTTTTCAATTTTGGACACAAGGCTCCGGGAGGTAAAAAAAATTTGTTTCAGGCATTCCGTACAGATTGTACGGACCCAAGGTTGAATTTTTTTATTAAAAAAATCAAATTGCGCAGCACCACCACCAGGCCTCTATGGAGCCACCATCGTGCCACTCGCATGCAACCCACAGTGGCTACAGTCAACAGCGCTGCCCTTCCTGTGCCGTAGCTCAGCCTCAGATTGCGCTCCACCTGAGTGCCACCACTTCTAGGCAGTGCCCCCTCTATGCTCAGCTCCTCATCCGCTCAGCCTGGTTCTATGAAAAATTCCATTGCTTTGCATCGGGTTCTGCCACCTCTGTAGATTCTGCCTAGTCGGTAGCCCGCGTCAGCATTTTATTCCCATCAACACCAATTTGTGTGTGACACGTGGCATAGGTGCCACTTGGCCCCTACCATGTTACTCGTACTTGCCACATGGCATCTTTTTTTGTAGTGACGACCTCCACGCCGTCAAATTTTTTATTGTGAAATGCTGATGTCAACATGATGTCAACACTGCATCATGTGCCCCTGGCACCTCTCCTAGGTCCTTCTTGACCTACTTGCAATTTTTTGGCCATAACTTGAGCATACAGATGTATTTTTTTGATACGAAAGAAGTGCCAGAAAGTTGGTTCTGAGATGGAGACATTGGTGTAGATATTCTTAGGTTTTGATGCATTTTTATTGCACATTTTTTCTATTAAAGTTTGAAGTTATGTTTTTGACTCCAACATGCATATATTTTGCATCCCATGTCAATTTTTTGAAAACATTATATGTTTAGAAATCTGGTTTTGTCACCTTTTCATAAATGTGGTATATTTCCTTAGATTCTAGCCCATGCTCTTTCTATCATATTTTTGGTATTTTTTTCTCTATGGTGGATATCTTGGGTGTTTCAGGTTCGAGGATCATTTTCGTGGCATGGTTTCTTTTTTTTTAGGTTGTACTTTCTTTTGTGTTAGCTTTTTCTTTGTTCTAATCATTGTAGCTATCATTTTGAAGCACTTTTATGTATCGCACTAAGATAAAGTCTCCCTTTTGCATTTCAGGTTCATGAATGTTGTTTTTGAGACAGTTGTACCTGCACTATTTTCATAAAGCACCATGGGGGATAGTAGTTGCCATATTTGTGTCATCTACCTTTGTCAAGTGAGTGTCTCTTCCACAAAATTAGCCCATGCAGAGTCAGTTTGACCGTATCTTTATGGGTGTTTGTACCTCTTTCCCTCTCTCGTCGTTCTTGGTTTGTTTGCAAGAGACATTGGCTAACTTTCTCAGTTTCTATCATCTCACCCTTTTTGCATTAAGGGGGGGTTATGTTGTTTTTCTAATGCATCCTTGGTTTGATGGTTCATTAGTCTGAACTATGTATTTAGTGGTTGATCCTATATTCAAGGCGATTGCAGTGGCTAGCTACCTATGCATTTTGGTGAGATGGATCATCTACCATATAGATATAGTCGATTCATGCCTTCTTCTTCCATGGAGGTTCTTTAGATCAACACTTTTATTTTTGATGGGAGAGTTTTTGCAGCTTCTTCAAGCTTTAGTGATGCTCTTCATGATCACTCCTTGTTCCTATTTTAGGGGACATTTCCCTAGTTGGAGGCTTCTTCAGTTCTTCACTAGGTTCTTACCTCTTTTGGGGGAGGGTTTTTCCCACATGGTTTTCTCTCTTTCCTCATTTTTAGAGGTTTCATCTCTTTGCATTGTACATGGGTACCTAACATGGCCTCGTTGCCAGGACCCATTCTACATTTCTTAGTTTTGTGAGCTTAAGGTATTTCTCTAAGTTGCACTTAAGGGGGGTTGTTAGAGTAAATAATTAACTAATTACTAATTATTTATTCTATTTACTTAAGCTTACTTAGGTAAATGCATTTCATTTATTAGTTGTGATCTAGAAGTTTGTTCTAAGTTGTTGACAATATGGGAGTTTGTTCTCTCCTAAGTCATACTTATCCTCTCACCTTGTTCGAGGACTTTCCACCTCATGTGGATGTGTGCTTAGCTGTCACACTTATCTCCTAGCATCTTCTAGCTTGTTCTAGGAGATTCCTCGAGCTCTTTATATTTGAGCTCTCTCATTGTATTTTAATCAATTCACATAGAAATTTTATTTTCCTATTATGAAATATTTTCTCTTGCATTGTTTGCTTCAAGCTTTTGCTCCTTCGATTTCTCATCAGCAAGCTATTTGCATGTAGGTGATCTTGGTGACTATGGAGTTGGATTTCATCAACTCCTACAGTATTGCAATATTGTGCAATAGATTTGATGGTATCTCCAACACCAAGCTCATATTTATTCCCACATATTCCACAACCAAAGAAATCAGGATCCTAGATTTTAGTATTTCTAGCCGTTTCTAGTTTTGAAGCTCTTTGATGTTGACCCGACCTATGTGAAGATGAGAATGGCTTAAATTGATTCACATTACTTACTTGTTGCTAGTTTACTATGATACCTTACTTTTAACCCTAATGGACAAGGAATACTAATAACAACTCCCTTTTCCAAGCCATGGTGAGCATTGATATTGTCTTTTTGTAGTGTTTTTACATCATGCCCACATTTTCTTGAAAAATGAAAAACTATATCCACTTCAGTTAATAATCCTTATATGTTAATCAGTCACCTTTAAATATCATATGCTAAGGAAGGGAGAAATTAAGCTTGCAAAAATAAGTCAATTTTGACTATTTACCACTTTTGGTCTATATGATGCTTACAATTTTGACTATTTACAATTTTGGTCTGTATGATGTTTAAGCTATTTGTTATTAATGACTGCAACACTACTTATTGGATTGTAATTCATCACAGAGAGAGTAATAATGTTCAAACACTGATGAATGTTAATTCAATATATAATAACTCATCACAAACTACTTATGTATGAGGAATCAGCACAGTTCACAATGGTACCCACAATTTTTTTGGAGGCCCAACATACAATTTTATAGTATCAACTATGTATATATAAAATCAATTGTCTTTATACAAAGCTCCTAAAAGTGAAATGGGTATTAAATTAAACTTACTTGAAATGTTTCCCAATAGCTTTGATCCACCACTAACAATATTTTATAGCAATAGTCAATGGAAAAATCATGTTTTGGGTTTCTTCAAGACTCTATGAGTGCAAAAGAGGATCTAGAATAGTGAAAGTTTTAGGTGGAAAGGTTATCTCAATATTGTCAATGTTATAATAAACATAATATATTTGTGGTGTCCACAAACTGTAGAGATAATGCCACTGTGAGATGAGAAAAAAATATTCCATTGACCATCATAAATAGCAGTGATCCCAGGGTGTGCTAAAAGTGATCTATAATGACTAATTAGCAATACTATCATGAGGATGTGTAATTTTTTTAGAATGTCATGTTAAGGGATTGTGGAAATGTTGTGGAGAGTCGACAAAAAAGGGACAAGCATAACTTGGTTGAGTTTCAAAGGGGCAAGCCCAATCTAATAGCTCACCATTCAAATATTTTTGTGTTGGTTAGGAGCATTACATCCCTTTACCATTGTTTATGGACAATAATTAAGGTGTCAAATCTGATCCAATTCAATCTAGGTTTTTCAACTTTGAGATTTCAAGGCAAGCCAAAAAATAAAATGGTATAGTTTTAATTATTAGGAAGTTCAAAGCAACTAGCTGAAGAGGCCCATTGGGTGGCCTCTGAAAATGTTATAGCCATTGCCATGATTGATTACCAATTCTTGAAGCTCTGTTTCTAACGTGGCATTAGATGTTTGTCTTACTAATTCTAGTTAAGATGGCTTGGACCCTTCATAGTTTTGTACTGATCTAACAAGAAATTATGGGCTAAATTGGGCCTCTAATTTCATAGCTTTATCGAGTGTGGAAATCTAGATCTTTGGGTGCATCCACCTCCTCCTTTCTTTGGAAGTTTAACCATGAAACCATTTTTAATTGGCTCCTTCATCATGCTTCCATGTGCTCCTCCCTTCTCCACACAATCATCTTGGATTGCATTTGTCTAATTTAGATTCTTACCTCAACAAACCCATTCCTATCTACTTCCTCAGAGATGGATCTTTGGTATATAACACATCTTCTACCTCGCCTCTCTTATATTATCATCATCATACATACATACATACATACTTGAGTTGTTTGTTGATGAGAGAGTTGTAGGAAACTTTGACAATTGCAAGAAGCAGCAATTTTCTATTTAGTTTGGAGGATTAGATATCATCCATTGTTGTAGCTTCAGGATGAAGGCATTCCTACTTTGTACTTTGAGCTTTGAACTCTTTCTTCCTAAAAGGAATTGGTGATTAGTGTTGTCAATTGCTTACAATCTATGAGATTGGTGTGAGTTTTTTCGGATTTGATTGTGTGAAAATATTCTTTTGAATTTGATTATGTGACTTCTGTCAATTTTGGATTCAATTGTGTGAGAATTTTAAGTATTGATGATTTGGATCACAATCTATGATCCATTTCTAGCATGCTAGAAAGCTCAGTGAGGCAAAGAATTTTGAGGCAAATGCAAGCTCCCCAAGTAATCAAAGCTTTCCCTTGGGAGAGATTCTAGAGATCCCTATGAATCCCATCATCATTAATGGTGCAGTAGAGGTGATGAAGAAGAAGAAGAAGAAGAAAAAGAAAAATAGCTCTTTGGGCACACTTTTATTTAGCAAGAAGTACCAGGAAGTTACTGATGAACAATCAAATGGGGTGAAAGAATTACCAACACCTTCTACCAAAAATTCTAATGGCTCAGTGGTGGACAAGATTCTGCATTGGAACAAGAAATTCTCTATTTCTTCTTCATCTACACCTCCTGAGACTCTTCCTCCCAGCAAATTCTCCAAGGATAATGTACCCTATACCAAACTCAATGTCTTTTAAGGTGAGATCGTGGAAGAAGAGAGATGATTATATATCAAGGTCTCTAAAATCTAGAACTTATGTACAATAAAATATGAGATCATGGAAGAAGAGAGATGATTTGTCTCTACATCCTATAAATATGAAAAAATAAGAAATGGTAAGTATAAAAAAATCCATGGACAATTGATACAAACAAATTTAGTTTTATGTACTGAAAAATGGTGGCAACTTTAAACTACTAGATAGTATTTTGTCGATAAAAAGTTCATTTTACACCTGATTTGAGTGATTCCAAATCCATAAGAAATTATAATTAAAGATATATCTCTAGTAGAAATATATTTTTAATATTTATTAGAATGATATACCAAATAAGACAAGGAACAACACATATGTCAGTATTTTTTTCAGACTCATGTCTAGACGAATAGTCATAAAATTGACTCCAGTATTTTTATTTAAAGATGGATTGAAGAGATTACCAATTAAGATATAAGTATGTTCAATGTTTTTGTATCAAATATAATTTTAACTTAAATAAAAATAGAATTTATTAGTAAAACATTTCAACGAAGAGGTGGGAATTGTGAGATTTGGCAATGCATATTTTGGATAGCAATTAGTATTTTTGGCATAACTTTCTCATAAAATATCATATTTGAGTGATTCAAATTGGGTTGTAAACTAGATTCATAGGAGAATATTTCTTTGAAATAGGTCTTATAGATTCAAATATTTGATCATCCAAAAATTTATTATCCTAACTCTATTCCTACTTTGGCCTTGAGTTTCCTGCATAGCACCCAGTGGGTATTTTGGCCACATTATTTTGGTTTGTTATCCAAATTAAAATTTTAAATTTGAGTTAGGAAATACCACATAAAAAGGATGAATCAATTTCACAACATAAAACTATAGTGTATGAATAGAAACATATACATACATAGTATGTGTATAACTACCCAATTGAGTTACAATAACAATAGTATTTCATGTGCATGCCAAGTAATCCTAAAATTGGACTTAAAATGTATCCATACATGACATATTTTTTTCTAACAATGCTCAACAATCAAAATTTGACAAGCCAATGTAGAATCAAATATATAAGGTTCTTACAAGATCATTCTCATTACTCACTATTAACATACATTATGACAATTTATTCTTGTACTCTCATGGATACAAATGGATTCAATATAAGAATCATAATATTTAATATATTAAAGGACAAAAGTTCAATTCCAAATTTTGAAAAAGACCATAACTGTGATTGTCATTCTTTGAGACTGGTTGATCAACTACTCTTAAAATAGGGATATAAACAATGGACAAGCTTTGAGATTTGATAATAATTTACATATAAAATATAATCTATTTCATCATCTCCAATCCTCTTGAGCCCTTGTTCATACTTGCAAGTAATAATAAAGTTTATCTTTGCAGTTACAGTCTGAGAATTATACATTGGATTTTCATAAAGAGAATGTGTTTTTAACATCCAAAATCACATTATAGCATTCAAAGTCGTAAAATAGTTTGAAATAAATAGCTAAAAAAATTCATGACACTCTTGTATATTTTGTCTATAAAATATTGTGTTCTTATAATAGTATCTTGGACGATTTCAAACATATGTGTAACCATATCAAAATCATGTTCATTGATCTACATTTGTTCCTCATCTCATTCATTTTCCCTATCAAGATCATCAAACCAATTTAGATGCTTGCGATTTTGTGGCATTGGTGGAAACATAGGCGTTCTCCTGGAAATGCTCGATCTTCTCCTTACATTCATGCACTCAATCAAGTCTCTTTGTCGATGAATAGTGTGACCAAACCCATCTTGTACAACACAAAATGGATTTGCACTTGGATGGTCTAATCCAAGTTGGGATGAGACATGTCTACTCTCAAACTTATTTGACAAGTCCTTTAAATTCTTATTAATGAAAGTAAGTGTTACCAAATCAAATGCATGAGTTGAAATTTCTTGTAACTTGTCCAACTCTTGTGTTATTTGTAGCCTCATTTCTTTTAGTGCAGTTTCATCTCTATTTCCAGTAGTCTACAAAAATAATGCAAACATATTTTAGAAATTATATAACCAAATAAACAAAATTGGAATAGCAAAGATATGTTTATAAATTCACCTATATGGGCATAGAAGAATCCTCTAAGAGTTGGCAATTTTCATTATTTACAATCTCTTCAACTGCATCGGTTACCTATATTCATATTGCAACACATTTAAAAAATTTAAAACACGTAGTTTGCAAACAATTGTAAATCAATATAATAAAATACTCAATTTTTTTAAGTACCAAATAATTAGAGAGATTGTTGGAGCATCCTTCTTCTATAGAACCAATTGTATTGGAAATATTATCAACATCTACATCCAAGTTGTTAGATAGATGCTGCATTTCTCTCTCTCTCTCTCTCATCAAGTTAACCTTAATCAGATGCTTACACATGTATCCTTGTATCAAAAAATTTCAAGAGCACATAGATAGACCAAGTGAGGAGCTATACACTTAATATCGAAAACTGGGATTGCTTTCACTTGTCACCCATGCTATGTGATCATTAGTGTCATTGAATATAACATGCTCATCCAGAATTTTCATAGCCCGAACCCAAGATGTATTTTCAATTTTTTTAATATCAAAGTTCCTATAGAAACCATGTTTTTTATTAACTTGTACCCACAAATAATAGACATAAACATGTGTTGATAGTTGATGTACCAACCAAACAACACGATGATTTGTAGCACATTCAATTGTTTTCAAGAATCATCTCTTTAAGTGTGAATGGTAAGACTCTATGAAACCATTTGTCTCTTGCCCTGGATGTTTAAGTGTATGGAAACATCTAGTCCACATACTCAATCCATTAGACCATCGTCCCTAAAAATATTCAATGAATGAGGGATGTGCATATTTAAAGTCCTCAATAAAATTGTGAATCTCATTCTTTGTTGAATCCTCATTTTTTGAATGATGCATGATAAATCCAATTCTATCAAACATCTCTTTTCTAATTGCATTATCTTTAACCTTTGCAATCAAGTTCTTTATCCACACACATCTAACATGCCAAGTGCATAGATATACATCACACTAAAACACTTCTCTACATCATAAATACTTTCGCTCAATGTCAAATTTTATATTATAGGAGGCATTGAAATATTTTTAAAAATTTAAAAGGGATAAATGATAAATCAAATCTACCTAATAGCTTTGATCTCAGCAGTAGTATCATCCACCATGAATGTATTTAGTTTCCAATTAATATTCTTCAAGTGAGCTTGTTGAAGAAGAATGTGCATCCAATATGTGATATCATGTGCACAAGATCTGGACATAATAATCCATGCCACAGGTACCCCCATATGCTTTGAGTCGAATGCAAGCATTGTATACAATTGAAGCTATCATAAGACATCAGCACAATGTATCAATACTATACTTTGAGTGTAAATATTTTAAAGTTAAATCTACGAAGCAATACACTATATACCTTCCTCACATTCGTACCAAATGTAGAATCCATGGCCAATATATTTTTATGGCCATATTGAAGCATCCAATCAATTTTCTCAAGCAATTGAATTTCTAGCACAAATGGGACCTCTCCATCTCCATCAATAGTGGCACTATACTCTTGATATGCAAACCATTTATCAAGGTTTGCCAAAACCCATTGTTGCACTGAAAGAGAATCACTACTATCATATATGTATTTTAATGACTTAATTTTGTAATCAATATTTGCAATATCATCCATTGTAAGAATATCATCCCTAGAAAATTGACCCTCAAATATTGTCATCTTTTCATGCACCATTTTCTTATGTTTTTTATGCACTACATCTGCAGGCATGCCAAGTAATAGCAATGACTCGACCCATTGATGTAATTGTTTACTAATAAATGGTGCAAAGAAGGAACTTGATCCAAAAGATGCATTGTTCATTTGACCATGACAAGGTATGCCACTCTTGTTCACATGTTGAACTTGATGGTACCATATCAATACATGGTTTGGCCTATGAACCATGATTCGGGTGCTAAAATGACAGGTACAACCACATCATGTATGTTTGCGACCAAGTCTACTACCTTTCCCTAATTTGGGAATAGAGGAAGGATCAAATGGTGTTGCATCTTTTTTCTTTATAGTCCTCTGGTCCAAATGTACACCAATACCTATGGAAATCATAAAGAATCTTTATATTAATAATATGCATAATTAACAAATGATTATAGACACTCTTTACTTTACAATTGAAAGTATAAATAATCTTAGCTAGAATATTACTCTTACATTTTGTATTCCAGATAACTATTAATCCTATTTTTTGTATCGAAACTTTAAGAGGGCTTCCTTGAATAACTTTTGTGAAAGCATGTTGGATATGAGTCCCTTGAACATTCTCCCTCAATACAATCTTTCAATCTATCAGCTTCAATCCAAGCTAAAAGTAGTTTTGAATCTTTAAGTACATATTTTTTGCATGAAAGATCCACATAAGAATATTTTTTGCTACATGGGCATTGAACTGCTTAGTCCATGATGCAAGACCTATCAACATCCATGTAATATACAAAAAAAAAAAAAAGAATCCAATTAGAAAATAACCAAACATGGTACAATACACTTGGTAGAAAATCAATATACTTTTGATAACATAACTAAGCATGCAATGGATATATAATACTTGGTGCAGTGGTAAACATACCAACACTATCAACCACCATGGAGGTAGTGGACAAACAAAAGAAAGTATTGCACAACGAAGAGCCTCATGTTGTAACATGTAATCTAACTAATTCAGATGTCCCATGTTTTTTAATCTATTCATCTATCATTAATTTATAACTATTGTTGATTATTAATATCATGTTGTCACACCTTAATGTTAAAAGTGAAGTGTGCTCCAACAAACTTTCCTTTTAAATTCCTTTAGTTTAACCTTAATCCCCACTTTGCAATTGTAGAGTAGTGGGTCAAAGAGATTTTGAGCAAGCTTAATTAGTATAGAAATTCTTTGCTATGTTTTGTACTCACACCCAAAACATTAGATACTTGCTCACATCAATAAATTTAAGTTTCTAATAAGCTCTATTCAAATCAATGATGTATATTACAGGGTGGGTAAGGGCCTGGTTCAATTTGTAAAAAGTTATTCGAATAGGCTAGAAAAAAGGAAAAATTATTCTAGTTTACTATAATTGAACTGATTGTGTTGATTCACATTTGCCATCAATATTCAGCTACCCTTAATGTCATTAATACTTCTTACCTTCTATGGTAGAAAATAGGAAGCCATTCTATATAACCTTTTATTACTATAAAGCTTCATAACTATTGTGAACTAGAAAACTTTGGTCATAATTTTGTGTGTCAGAGAATAAGATGATCTTGTCATTTTGTCTTCCAAATTGTTTGTTATCATCTGGACTTGTCCATTCATAGCCCGATTGTAAGAACATGTCATATTTGTTAAAGAATAATTCTATATCCTTCAACCACTATAGTACCAAGTATTTTGTCAAACAATTTCAACATTCTTTAAAGCAATTTTCACTCCCTGTGATGAAAAAATGAAATGGCTAACAAATTTTTTTCACTTTGTCTTCTTTGATTTGATATCATGGAGACCTCTTGTAAACCCCACAAATTTGTAATTTTTTAACCAATGAAAAGAGTAATTTTTTATTTTCTATTTTCAGCTTTGTTTTTCTAGGAATTATGTTTTTGTAGAGTGCTATAGCAGCAATAACAAGCAACGACTATAATTTAAGCTACTTCTAATTTTTTTTTACATTGATAAAAGTTGCTTTGAAGTTCGGTAGTTAAATCAAGGCCATAAAATTATAATAACTACAATGACCGTAAAATTTGTTTGAAAATATAAATTAAAAGATTTAAAATAAGGAGCATGTTTATGCAATTCATTTGCAATACAAGAATTTTAAATGGAGAATATGATTTAAAATTACATACCTTGAATTGCTTGAGAAAAAACTTGAACAATGCCCTTGTGAAACAAATTGAAATCATGGTAAAAGAAATAAGAAATCCAAACATGTGGTGCAGTGTGTGGAACACAGAAGCAATTAAATGGTTTAATGATAGTGGGTGGGAGTAGGTGGATTAAAAACTTAACATTCACCATGAGAGTAGTTGGATTTCACAGTTTCCTTTCACCATTACAGAGCAGATGGGGGACGAAGGTGTGGAGTGGACCCCATAGCAGGACACTAAGCGGTCAACTCTTTGTGTGCGATGTTTAACCCACGCACTTGAAATTGCGATGAAGGGTGATTCCATGAGTGTCTTGCCATCGATTGCACCAAGAGTGATTATGTTTTGTGATGTAAGCTCTTGCTATATGTGTAAGGTTGAAGAAGCCGGTGATTATGAAGTGAGATTGGTGTATGAGAAGTTATGTGAATGAGTGTTGAAGGAACAACATAAGCATATCATTGAGAAAGGGTTGATTCATGTCCTAAATTTCCCCAGGAACATTAAGGTTGAATGGATTAAGATAGTGCTGAGCAGGATTCACATGCAATTATGATGGGAAAATAGATAAGTAAAGATCACCAAAGAAATCATGCACAACATGACTGGTTGCCCTATGAGAAATACAAAGAAGACCATGCAATGTTAGAGCCGAGATGTAGTTGAGGCAAATATAGGGATTGATAATTTCTATAATTTTATTTGAGGTGTTCAATCGTTAACTAGATTTCTCTTCTGCATCAAAAAATTCAAATATTATTTTTTAGAGGAGCTTAAACATCATACACTAAATCTCGATTGTAAAATTAAACTTATTAAAGAATAAAAATTAGCTTACTTTTCCCAAATTATATTTTCTCTTAACCATCTAACTAAATTGAGACTAAATTTCACTAGACTGACAGCAACCACGAGTGAAACAAGGCAAGAATATATTTTAGCCATCAAGTAAGTTGTAGACAAAACGCGTTGTCTGTGTCAATCTGATAAACCTAAATCCAATCATCTTTGGGGAGACGATAAAATAAATTAAGCAAAGGTGAGCCGACCGACGGAAGTATATGCTGCCGTTGTCAAAATCAGTGATTAATCTGTGGGGCATGCGGAGTACATTTTTATTTAGTGCTTGAAATGAGGCGAATAATTGAGATCTTACAAACTAGTTTTACCGAGCCCACTCAAAGTCAAATTTATTTTTTTGTATCCGACATTGTTAATAATTTGGAAGAAAAACTTTGATAGATCTAATAAAATCATTCCAAACAATGAAATGAATAAATAAATCTCGCCAACACATTAATCAAAATATTATGTTAAATATAATTTCGAAATGGTAATTTACATAAGAAAGGCATTGATCGGCGGATGGCACCAAGGTCATTGAATCAAGCCTCGGCCACAACAGGAATTGCTACTGATTTTTCAAAAGAATTATAGCAATATTTGAGATTAAGATGTAACAGTTTAATAGGAATCGGCTCTGGCAAACCCATGTTGGCATTTCATTCCCTCTTGATAAGAAATGTCGAATCTTAGCTGGAGTTGGTCGATACAACATTTGTCATCTATTTCTCACGTTGTGTTTCATCATAAATTCAAGTGAAATTGATGCAAACATTAGAGCCATCTTCAAGCATCAAGCAAACATCATATTAAGGGAGAATTTAAGCTTGGAAAAATAAATCAATTTTGACTATTTAACACTTTTAATCTAGAAGTGAAGCCGTCCCATAGATTGCTATAGGCGGGAGAGATTGGATCCAACTGGAAAGTACGACACAACAATTGGGGCACTTCTAGAATTCCCCTTCTTCTTCTCACTATTCTTCTTCATCACGTTTTCTCCATTGTCATCTTGTAACTTTCCCCCTTGATCTTCAGGGAACACATCATTTGTAACGGGCAATTTGAAGCAACTGTGCACGAATCCGAATACACCCATCTTGGAGAAGTTTGTAGAAAAGTTGTAGATAGATAGAAATGAGATGAATGTTTGCACAATGAGTACTTCAATGTTTAGATAAGTTTTGTAGTTCATAATATTGGCATTCGATTGTTGATTGAATTTATAGGAGAATAAGTGGAATGCCTCCTTCATCGTTGTTTCGATTTAATTGCGTGGAGTGCACGCCAAGTAACTAGCAGTGGCTATTCTGTTAGTCAATAACACACAAATTTCTTGAATAGCAACATGTGACTGCTGATTGCTAATAAGTTTGGTTTTCCCCTTGTGTGGAACATTTCGCTGAAGAAAACAAACATGTGCTGTTTTGGTCAGCCCCATTCATCTTTGGCCACTCAATAAAAAAATTAGGAAAGGAAAAAGAAAAGAGAGGAGATCTGGTCAAACTGATCGGCGTAGCACGGGAAGGACAGTGTTAGACGCACTCGTCAAAATCATCGATGTGGATGTAATGTAGACATAATTAAACAAACTTTTAATTTTTTCTCTAATTCAGATATCAACTGTTTGCTAGTTGGAATTGAAAACTAGATTGATGCCGCAGGCGTTATTGATGGAAAAGAAACAAAACTGCTTCATATATTCATTAGATAGATCAATTACGTTTGTATTGGAGAACTTTTAGGGTGTATAACTAATTGATAGATAGTTTTAGAATTTAGATTTAAGCAAAATGGAAATTTCGAAAGCATTTTATTTTTACCATCTTTCAAAGTAGGTCAATTAAGGAAATGCTAAAAGGTATGAGAGGGTAATCTTAATGAGCTATAAAGTAGGCTTAGTATATTATTATTATTTTTTTCATTTCATTAAGAAATTGTTAAGAATATCTATTAGAAATTAAACATAGAATATGTGACTCATCAATAAATAATAATGAAGCGGTATATAACACTATGTTTTAATTTACTAAGAAATTAAAGAACATTAAAAGAGAGGTTATATCATGGAGTGAAAATTCATTTGGCGACATCTTCAAGTAGAAGGTGGTCATTGAAGAGAACTTGAAAAGGTTACAAGTTAGCAATGGAAGTGGTGGAGTGGGGGTCTACTGTAGAAGACCACCTAGAGTGGAGCTCAGATATTCTTCCATTGTCTAGCTTCAATTCCAAAAGAAACACCGAACAAGAAAGTATCATCCATAAAATATTGGATGAGCTCTGAAGAGAGGGAAGTGACAGGTTTAATTTCCCAAAGAACTACTTGCTAGTATTCTATCATTATTTTAATTCAAGGTTAATTCTTGAATTGGGGTTTGACTAAGGAAAAACCTCCAACAACAAAAAAATTAATCTCTTTTTTTTACAGCCTTTGGATCTCAAATTGACAATAGGTTGTAGATATGGAATCTCTTTTCTTCTTTCTTCATAACTATGAAATCAGAATCAATGTTGCACATAGTTTCCCCCCCTCATTATCAAGTTCACCCCTAACAGATCTCTGGATGATTTATGGGCTTTGTCTTCCTCATAGATTTTAGGCTAGATCTTGAGTTACAACAACTTGTGACATCATTTGACAACATATTTTTAGGTTTATATTCTACAAGGTATACATCTTCACCTTTCCATTTTTGTTATAGTATTACTTTATTTATCCATTATTTTAAATCATCTTAAGATGGAGGTGAGAGGGAAATAAATTTGAGTTATTCACTCTATTGTTCATTTGATTTTGTGTTGATACTCCCTCTTGTATGAATTGAATCTAATCAAAAGGGGTGGATCTTGGTCTTCCACCTCTCATTTATGTGTGGTTGGTCCACTTCCATTTTCCAACTATACTTAAAATAGTGAACCCAACTTGTGTCATCTATTTTGGAGTTTGATCCTTCTATATTTCTTCTTCATCTACTTTTATCATTGGTGAACTAGGTTTATTAGATTCTCGTCTTTTGTATCTTATACATCTTGCATCATGAAGATTTTTTTTTATGGTTATCTTTTTCAATTATCTCCTTCTTACATCTCTTTATAGCATCTATTATTTTCATGAGAGCTTTATGCATTTCATTGTGTTTATGGATCTTCATGCTCTTATTTCTTATACTATTATGAAGTTAACAAATAAATATTTTTCTTCCTTTAAGACTATAGTTATATCTTTATGTGGTTGGCTTATTTCTTTTCTAGATTATGTGAGAACCTTAGTTAAGGATTCTCCTAACCATCCTCTTAACCCTCATAATACTTAGCCTAACCCTTCTAGCACTCCTTCTTTGTCTCCTACCACTTCTGAAACATATGTTAAGATTAAGCTTTAGTTCATGATGACGATGTTTCCACATTTCTTGATGAGCCTTCTCCTCATGTTACTCGTAATAAGGAACATAAATGATCTTTTATTCCTCCTCCTCTTAATATTCCTTACACTACATTTGCACAAGATTCTAATGAAAATATCGTCCTCTTGAAACTTAATGAATAAATATCCTAAAGGTTATTACATGATTGTTAAACAAGGTTATACTGGCTTAGGACTTGGTATTAATGAGAAGGGTCTTAAAAATTATATTCATGTATCTCCTAAGATGGATAAACATGGTATTGTGTATTCTCCTTCTAACATAGTGCAAGAATATTTTTCATGACCTCATCTTCACCTTCCCTTACCTCTCATAATCTTGACTATCCAAATACTCCTAGAGATTTGGCTTTGAAGGGGTATATTCAAGTACTTGATGCTCAAACAAAAGATAAATTAGCATGCCTCTTGAAGACCCTCTTTTTCGTATTCTAATGTGCTTTCACTACGGTGATTCTCACAAGATTTCTGATTGTATTCATTTCCTCTTGCATGTTAAGGAAAAGGCCTTAGTAGGTATTATTCCTTATACACATGAGGTGTTACAATTTCTTCATAATTTCACGTAGACTTATATCTCACCCATTGGGGTGGATTCCCCATTATCTTATATAATTTTTATTTAATCTCCCAATATGTTTCCTCTACTTGTTCCATTTCATTGGGAAGAAATAATTCCTTCTTTTCTTTCTTAGAGATCCCTTCTTCTTCCTATACATGCATATTTTTCAAAAGCTCATCTCTTCTCAATTAGAACTTGTATAATTCTCTTTCTCTTTGCATGACACATTATCTCCATTTGTTACATCTCTTCATTTGTCTATTTGAATGATGTTCTCTATATGTTATAATGACATCTTTTATTTATTACCCTATAGATTGGTATTTTTTAATGGACCATTCACATCTATAGGTATATCTTCCTTTTTTACATGCATAACCATGTGTTTAGATCTTAGCAAAGTATTATTCATATCTTTGGTATTAATGCTTCTCATATAATGATCTTTTATAGATTTATTTCATCTATGATATTATTTTCTAGCATTCTTATATTTCTTAGAATTGATTACCTCACTATAGTGCCATATTATATTTCTCTTGTTGGATATTAGGTGCTTACATTTTATACACGACCCAATTTGTTCTTACATCTCATCCTTATGTTCTTCAAGATTTGGTTATATAATCCACTATAGACTTCACTTTTTTGTCTCATGCTTTGGGGGCAAGAATATTTGTATATTCTTTATCTCTTTTTCCATGGATCTACTTTCTTCAAGCTTATGTGGAACTTGTTTATTATGTGACATTACTCTTTTCTTATGAAGAATATTGTCTCGACTATGGATTTTATTTTTTGCAAGAGATGCATGTCCTAAGTCATTCCCTCTTATTTATATAGTAAAGCTATGTCCATTATATACACTTTCCCTTTCCTGAAGATTGTTATCCTTTATCTAAGGATCCCTATTTAACATATAGGGGGTTGAATAGGTGTATTATTTTTCTTCTTCCCTTCTTCTCCCCCTTGTTATTTTAATCAAGCACTCCTCTTAGGTAGATGTCTTGTTATCAATATTTCTCCCTTTTTTAGGATCCTCTTTCTATTAACAATATATGATCCTTTTCACAATTCTTTTATGTCCTAGATTGTAAGAGTTAAGGCTCTTCACTATGAATATAATTTACATTATTTCTTTAAGGATATCTCCTTGATGTGTGAAGTAGGTATCCCCTTGTTTTCCTTTTCATTTCTAGTATCTAGACATGATAAGGAGGGCAGCATACTTATACCCTTCATGTACACAGTCTTTATCTCATGGGGTAGTAAATATAGATTCAGAGTATGGTTTAGATTTATTTATCCCTAAATGTTAGGTATTCTTTGTAAGTCATTTTGAAATCTATGCATTGTTACTTAATCTCTCTTTTGCACAAACAAACACATATGATAATTCTCATAATGATTAACATAGATAAACTTGCTAAATCTCATTCAAGAGTAATGCATCTAGACACATATATGCTAAATCTTATATTTCACTAACACATAACAACTTGCTAAGTGCTAATATAGGTAACACATTAAAATACAACATACTAAGTCCCACATATAGGTAATACATTGTCACAGTACCACGCCACTATGATACAATGGATTTTGATATATGGATGGAACTTTAGTGGGTTGACTAGTGGTTTACCATCTTGTTAGACCATTCAACACCATCTTTTGAAATAAATCTCTTGGTGATTCATAGTGGGGAGGGCACTTTAATAGGAGGGGTAATCACTATTTCTCTCCCTTATCTCTCTTTATCTTTCATGTTGTTAGACATAGACCTAGAGGCTATGCTCTTAATGGTGTTTCTCTTACATTTCTTATGACATCACTTATTCTCTTGAAATGGTTTTCCAAGTATGATATTGGTGGGTGAGATGTTTCTTTAGCTCAACTCTCTCTGGCTGGTTGATTTGGGTTTGTTTTTAATACTTACCCCTTTGTCATGTCTTTGTCTCTTTTTTCTCTTTACAATCTTGTCCATAGATGCAGAGTTAGGACCTTTAGTCATAAGGAATCTCTTTTGTTGATTAAGTGATTTTCTATGTCATTGTGATTCTCTAGATTCTTCTTCTCTTCTTCTTCTGTCTATTTTATCATTATTGTGGGTTGATCCACACTTTCTCTAAATTGTGGGATAATTGTATCATCTCAAATTAACAATTGTAGAGAACTTGAGCATGCTGATCATCATGCTAACAAGCTCAATAACCTTCCTACTAAACCCAATATTTTCCATCACTCTGAGGTGGAAGTGCCAATTCACATGATCATAGGGAGAGCCATCCCTAGTTTCCTACTCGTATCCATAGAATGTATTAGCTCATAAGTAGAGAAATAAATGTTAGGATTTTTTTTGCTGTGGGAATGAAGGCTTTGAGAGGGGTGTATAGACCTATCTAGTAGAGGTTTGAAATAGTTGATTAGAGTTTTACAAAAAAAAATTTAGACCATGTTGCACAAGTTTATCCATCAGAAGTGCGCAAGAGTCTTAGGTTCTTGAATTTTAGGAACCAATATAATGAACATCTTGTTTAAGCTTTTTAGGAATTTTCCCATTTTGACAAAGTCCTTCACAGTTTTGGTGAAGTCTCATTTAATGAGTTTCTAGAAAAGTTGGAAGAAGGCTAGGGGGAAGCCATCAGGTCCAAGAACTTTGTAAGATTTCATAGAGAACATTTCCACCTTCACCTCCTATTCAGAGACTGTGCTAAGGAGAAGCTCATTGTCAACATTAGTTAACATAGTAGGCAAGGTATTGGTTAGGTTCTCCCTAACTTCACCACCAATTTCCATATTCTAGGAAGCCCAAGCGTCCTCAAAAAATTGGGCAGACCATATTCTGAATTCTTCAGGTTTGGAGGATAGGGAATTATTATGATCTAATTGGGTGTTAATAGTATTTCTCTTACAGTGGAAAGATGCTGACCAATGAAAGAACAAGGTGTTCCTATCCCCCTCCATCAACCACTGAATTCTGGAGCATTGCTTCTAGATAATTTCCTCCTACGTAATATTTTTCTTCCATATTTTCCTCCATTTTTCTTCCTCTAGTTGGTCTTCTATAGTAGACCACCACTCCACTGCTTCCATTGCTAACTTGTAGCCTTTTTAAGTTGTCTTCAATGATTACCTTCTGCTTGAAGATGTTGCCAAATGAATTTTCACTCCATGATATAATTGTTCTTTTAATGTTCTCTAATTTCTTAGTAAATTAAAACATAATGTTATATACCACTTTGTTATTATTTATTGATGAGTCACATATTCTATGTTTAATTTCTAATAAATATTCTTAACAATTTCTTAATGAAATGAAAATAATAATAATAATAATAATAATATATTAAACCTACTTTATAACTCATTAAGATTACCCTCTCATACCTTTTAGCATTTCCTTAATTGACCTACTTTGAAAGAAGGTAAAAACAAAAGGCTTTGAAAATTTCTATTTTGCTTATATCTAAATTCTAAAGCTATCTATCAATTAGTTATACACCCTAAAAGTTCTCCAACACAAACGTAATTGATATACCTAATGAATATATGCACATGAAGTAAGCAGTTTTGTTTCCCTCCCATCAATAATGCCTGCGGCATCAATCTCGTTTCAAATTGCAACTAGCAAACAGTTGATATCTGAATTAGAGAGAAAATTAAAAGTTTGTTTAATTATGTCTACATTACATCCACATCGATGATTTTGACAACTGCATCTAACACTGTCTTTCCCGTGCTACGCCGATCATAGTTTATATACATTTATATACATTCGCAAAGCAAAGGGTTTGCCAAAGCCGATTCCTATTAAATTGTTACATCTTAATCTCAAATATTGCTATAATTCTTTTAAAAAGTCAGTAACAATTTCTGTTGGCGAGGCTTGATTTAATGACCTTGGTGCCATCCGCCGATCAGTGCCTTTCTTATGTAAATTACCATTTTGAAATTATATTATCATAATATTTTAATTAATGTGTTGGGGATTCATTTCTTCATTTAATTGTTTGGAATGATTTTATCAGATCGATCAAAGTTTTTCTTCCAAATTATTAACAATGCCGGGTACAAAATAAATCTAACTTTTAGTGGGCTGGGTAAAACTAGTTTGTAACATCTCAATTATTGGCTTCTTTTCAAGCAGTATATAAAATTGTACTCCCCATGCCCCACTGAGTAATCACTGATTAAATGACAATGGCAGTATATACTTCCCTTGGTCCGCTCACCTTTGATTGATTTATTTATGGAGGCTGTTATCTTCTTTACAAATTGTACAATTGATCAATTTTCAAAAAATCAAAAACATTATAGTTTTTTTTTGAAAATTTCAGCATTTGATCTTCATGATCTGTATAGTTTGTAGTCGAAAGCAACAAAAAATTTTTAGAAAAAAATCACCATCGAAAAAAAAAGCTCTTTTTTTTGTCTTTAGTGCATTTTGTCTTGAGACTAGTCTATCCCTTTATTTATCGTCTCCCCAAAGATGGCTGGATTTAGGTTTATCAAGTTGACTTAGACAACATGTTTTGTCTAGAACTTATTTGATAGCTGAAATGTAGTCTTGCCTTGTTTCAGTCGTGGGTGTTGTTAGTCTAGTAAAAAATAGTCTAAATTAAATTTGGAAAATGTAAGCTAATTTTATAATATAATAAGTTTAGTTTATTAGTGAAGATTTAGTGTTTGATGTTTATGTTTCCAAAAAAATAATATATAAAATTTTTTATTAACAACCATAAATATTTAATTCTTAAGTTTCTTCTAAATCATCAACCTTAATTAATCTGAAACATTCAATCAAAGTAAACAACGACCATAACAAAATGTACATACACAATTACACCAGATCTATTAACTAGGAAAACCCTTAACTAAAGGGAAAACCCTAGTGGGAATGATGCGCACAAAAATATACTGATATATATCTTCCTTGTTAGAGGATGGACCCTGTTAGGAGTCTATAAGCATATTTATTATATAAGAGTCTCTATTAGGAGACTTTGAATCCCTGCTAGGAGTTATAGAAGGCAGAAAGACCCATTGTCCAAACAACTTCTGGGGTAATACCATTGAACTCACTATCCAACTAATCTCTTAACTATTCCTTATAGAGTAATTTTCTTATTGTGCTTTAACCTCTTTTCTCTATCATGTCAATGAGACCAATCACTGTTAGACCTTGTAGACCAACTCATGAACCTCAGATCTCACAATAAAACCTCGATAATCAAGTTTTCTCCAACTTCGCTCTGCTCTTCTTATCTTTGAATTTCACTCTTCATGCTTCTTGTAATTGTTCATACATTTCATACATGGTAAAGGAAAATATCCTTGCTTTATACCGAATCCATAAAACAATTCCTTGAGTCTGCTATTACACCACCTCAATTAATTATTATAGGACCTCATTAAGAACACATTACACTTAGTGATAACATTAGTCTTTTTCCTTATAACTTGAATAACCTTCTATATGTATGACATCATGATGAACGAGCTTAGTCACATCATCTCTAGAATGTCTTCTACACATCTTTAACTTCGGCTTCTCTGAAATCTCAATTTTGCTAAGAGATATAATAAGTTTACTAGAATATGTTTTTGTAAACTCTATCTCTAAACAATCTCCACCAAAACTTGCATAACTTCTTCCAAAATTAATATCATTCAAGGTTAGCTACATATACTAGATACTTAGTAGTATCTCCTTTTAACCTTGCTTAGTGAAAATGTTCAACAATCTGTCTATACAAACTTGATCTTTCTATTCTTCTTCTGTTAGATACCACATAAAAATTGCTATGTTGACATCAATGAAAAACATAGTCATGAATGTAATATATCATCATGATAATGATCTAATCATGTTTGTACAATACTCCCCCATAGAAGTATCATCAACATTCATGCTTCCAATAATCTCCCCCTTTGGCATTGATGGCAATATAGATGAAAAACATCTAGTTCCAAAATACCAACTGTAAAAGATGGTTATCCTTTTTTTTTCAAATACTCTTCATCAATCATTCTCCTATTGGTATGCCTCAATGTACTTTTTATCAAATTTCTCTCTCTTCAATGTACTCTATATCAAATTGTTTTCCATACTATAATCTCTTCCTCATTGACATTAATGTCAAAGGTTTTAGCAACCATCAATCTTTGCAACAATTGTCTCTGACTTGCTCAAGTGTCCAAAGACACTATTCAAAATGACATCTAATAAGAGTCATAGATAAATCTATCCATCATAGATACTCCCCCATACTAGAAGCATCAACATTCAGTCTAGATAAACAATAGTGCTCTATAACACTGGACTGATGCACTGTTGCATCATCTACATTGATGTAGGAAGGGGCATAACCCCTTACATACCTCACAAATACTCAAAAATCTCTTTGGGAGGAGGCTTGGTGAAAATATTTGCAATCTTCTCTTTGGTGCTTACATACTCCAATCTAATTTCCTCTCTCAGCATGTGATATTTGATAGAAATGTAATTAGCCTTAGAATGTAAGACTAGATTCTTAGACATAATCTTTGTGCTTATTTTATCACAATGTATGAAAATAGGTTCACTAAATTCTATCCTTATATCCTTCAGCATCTACTTCATCCAAACAACTTGATTACAATTGTTTACTGCTACACAACATATTCTACCTTTGTTGTACTTTGTGAGGTACAGTCCTATTTCTTTCTTAACCATAAAACCAATCTTCCTCCAAGAAAGAAGGCTCCACCACTATTGCTCTTTCTATCATCCATACTGCCTACTCAATTAGCATTAGTATAAGCATATAAAGTGAAATCATTAGATATGTCATACTACAATATGAACTCTGGTGTTCCTTTCAAGTATCTAAATATCTTTTTGGCTACTGCATAATGTGCTTCTCTGGGATCAACTTGAAATCTTGCAACAATTCCAACTACATGTGCTATATCTGACCTTGTGTGAGTCAGATATTACAACCCTTCAATCATAGATCTGTAGTTCTTTTGCTCAATAGTAGGTGTCTCATCCTTTATAGATAGCTTGTGTCCACTTACCATAGGTGTTCCAACTATTTACATGTTTCCAAACAAAACCTTTTCAGTAGATCTTTCAAATACTTAGTTTGAGAAATAAATATTCCTTCTCTATCCTTCACAATCTATAATTCTAGGAAGTATTTCATCTCTCCTATCATGCTCATTTCAAATTTCTTCTTCATTTCTTCTGCACACTTGTCACTTTCATCATCATTTCCTCCAAATATGATATCATCAACAAATATTACCAAAATCATCAATCCATCATCTATTTGTTTCTAGTATAGATTATACTCTTCCATACCTTTGCTAAATCTAAGCTTTGTTAAATGCTTGTTCAACTTTGCATATCGAGTTTTCGGTAATTGCTTTAATTCATACAATGCTTTCTTCAGTATGCATACCATGTCCTTGTCATCTGTTAAAGGAAACCCTTTAAGTTGTTCAATGTATACCTCTTCTTCAAGTTATCCATTTAAAAATTCTGACTTGACATCAATCTGATACACTTTGAATTTTTTATGTGCTACATAGGCTAAGAATAACCTTACTGCTTCTATTCTTGCCATAGGAGCATAGGTTTCATCATAGTCTATTCCTTCTAGCTATTAGTAACCTTTACATACCAATCTTTCTTTGTTTCTTATAGCTTCACCTTGTTTATTCATCTTGTTCCTAAATATCCATTTTTTTCCTATCACATTTTTGCATGTTGTTCTAGGGATCAATTCCCATGTCCCATTCTTCACTATCTAATCCAATTCTTCTTTCGTAGCTTGCTTCCAATAATCATCTTTATATGCCTCATCTGCATTATTTGGTTCAACTTAAGATATCAAATATAGTTATTCATTGATTCTATTTCTTATCATCACACTTTTATCTCTACTTTTAATGATCTGCTCTAGTGGATGATTGTTTGTCATATTCTTACCAAAAGTAGGATTTGTTATCTCGACTCTTAGCTTTGTTGAAGGTTCCAAACTTTGTTATTGCCTTTTCTCTCCTTCGTTCTACAAATCATTTTTAGTCTCAAAGAATACTTCATCATTCCTTGGTTTAGTAACAACATTCTCATCATTAGAATTGTAATCAACTACTCTTTCTTGTATCCTGAATTTTTCATCAACTCTTACATTTTCACTTTCAACAATAGTCACCAAAGCTATTTTTTTTACTACTTTATCTTCATTAACCAATTTAGGTTCATTATTTTCAACATCATAGTCATTCAAGAACTCTTCATCTTCATCAAAAAGTGAACTCTTTCTAATTTTACTTAATCTCTTAGGACATCTAGTTGAAAAATGACCAAACCCTTTACATGTTCAACAAACAAAAGTTTTCATACCTTCTGGCTCTTTTTTCATAAATAGATCAATACCTTCCTTTATTTCCATGTCTTCTTCAAATTTGGATTTATCTTTGCTTGTGCTTTTATTATTTTTTATGCAACATAAGGATTTTGTATATGAAAATTGAATGCTCTGTTCTTTACACAAATCTGATAACTCACCAAGGATTTCCATCATCTAGGTGTCAAAATTTCCTTTGACTTAGGACTAACCTTTCTGAATAAGTTTTCCATGGATCTCCCACCATTGTTAAACTTTCTCTTCAAGGACTTGATGCTCTAATACCAATTGTTAGAAACAAAATTCCACCAAGGTAACTAAGCGGGGGGGGGGGTGTGGATCAGTTATCCAATTACAATAGTTATCAACTTTAATTAATAGTAGCTATTCAATCAAAGTAAAAAACAACCATAACAAGATGTACATACACAATTACACCAAATTTTTTAACTATGGAAACCCTTGATCAGAGGGAAAAATTCGATGGGAATTATGCCCACAAAGATATATATATATATATATATATATATATATATATATAGAGAGAGAGAGAGAGAGAGAGAGAGAGAGAGCCCTGTTAGGCGTATTAGAAGGCAAAAGGAGCTACTGCCCAAATAGCTTCTAGGGAAAGACCACTAAACTCACTGTCCAACTAATCTCTCAACTATTCCTTGTAGAATAATTGTCTGTACTATGCTTTAACCTCTTTCCCCTATCCTGTCAACTCGACCAATCATTGTTAGACCTTGCAAACTAGGTGATGAATCTTAGATCCAAATATTAAACCTTGGATCTCACAATAACACCTCGGCAATGAAGTTTTTTCCAACTTCGCTTTTCTCTTCTTATCTTTTCATCCTGCTCTTTGTGCTTCTTGCAATTGTTCATACATTCCATACACGATAAAGGAAAATGTCCTTCCTTTATACTAAATCCATAAAATAATTTGTTGAGTCATCTATTACACCTTCTCAATTAATTATTATAGAACCTCATTAAGAACATGTTACACTTAGTGATAAAATTAATCTTTCATGTTGTAACTTGGATAACTTTTTGTACGTGTGACATCATGACAAGTGAGCTTGGCGATGTAATCTCAAGAATGTCTTCTACACATATTTAACTTTGTCTTCTTGGAATATCAATTCTGCTAAGAGATATAACAAGTTTACCAGAACATGCTTATGTAAACTCTATCTTTGAACAATCTTCACCAAAACATGCATAACTTCTTCCAAACTTAATATCTTTTGAGGTTAGCTACATTCAATAGACACTTAGTAGTATCTCCCTTTAACTTCTTTTAGTGAAAATGCTCAATGATATGTCTGTACCAACTTGATCTTTCCATTGTTCTTCTATCAAATACTACATAAAAAATGCTATGTTGACATCAATGAAAAACATAGTCATGAATGTAACATATCATCATGATAATGATATAATCATATTTCTACAATGATGTAATCGTCTCCCCAAAGATGTCAAGATATAGGTTTAGTAGGTTGACTAAGACAACATGTTTCATCTACAACTTATTTGATGGTTGAAACATAGTCTCTCCTTATTTCAGTCATGATTATTGTCAATCTAGTAAAAATTAGTCTAAATTAAATTCAAAATAAGTAACCTAATTCTTATAATATAATAAGTTTAGTGTATCAGCCAATATTTAGTGTGTGATGTTTATGTTTCTAAAAAAAAAATATTTGAAAATTTTGATTAACAACCATAAATATTTGATTCTTAAGTTTCTTCTAAAATATCACTTAAATTAAACTTTGGATAGTTAGAAAACTAATACTCAAATGCTAGTACAACATTACCACTATTACAAATATTACAGGAGTAGGGAATATGCAAAGTATACACTATAAATAATTCACCTATGAACTTTATTTCAATGTTGGTGACAATTGGATCTTTTAAGGCACATTGGTTATTTTATTTAGTAATTGATGGGAATATAACACCAACATTCTTTGTCAAAAAGGATATCCATTTTACTATTTTCTTTTAAATATCATGGAACGTATAGCATTTAAATAGTTGACATCTGAGCAACATGTCACTAAGGACATGAACAAGTAGTTGCAAATATCATATAAAAATATGGGCACATGGACATTTTGCAAAAAGAAAATTTAAGGCACAATCTAGTCTTTCTGTGAGGATAGAGTTGTTAATCAATTCAATCAAAATTAAACCCTTTCATACAATTGTACATAAGGATACATTAAACAACATGTCTTGGAAGAAAATGAGGTAGTTTCTTGTAAAAAACAAGGATTGCATGAGTAGCATGAGTCCCTGCCTATGGTGGGGGAGGAGGGAAGGAAGTGTCAAAGAGGGGAAAAGAATGTACACTTTACTATCAAGCGAGTTGTTAGTAAAGCTAAGTAGAGGTTGAGATTATCAATCCTCTCATCTAGTTCTCCACCCTATTTTTCTTTAGTGTCTACCAACCTAAACAAACAAGACTAAAAACATATCCCCATTTTTAAGATCCCAGGTATTCTTTTTCCTAATACAATATCTTTCTTTTCTTTATCAAACAATTGTCTTCGGGCTCATTTTTCTAATTGGCTAGACAAATTTTTCATGCTATGCATTCTCAATAATGCTTTCTTACAAATATTGAACTACTTTGATACAATTTACTTTTCTATTCATTTTTCTCAACATTTCACTACAATAAAAAAGAATCATAAGTTTAGAGTTTCAAGTCATTCAATTCTAGTTCCACCTATAATGGCTTCTTACAATAAAACTTATAGTATGTGCATAGGGAAGGAAGTATCTCCTCACTAGTTAACTATGGATTTTAAAAAAGAAAATTCTAAATTTAGATTATTTTCTAGTTTTTGAAAATCTTTTTGAAAGAGGAGGGGATGAATGAATTAAGTGTCATGTTGTCCCCTAATCATGGAATAGAATCTGAATATTATAAAGTTTTTTGATGGAGTGAAATGAGACTTGAATTTTTTCTATTATTATATAGTTAAAAACAATAAATCAAGAATGGAAGAGAACCCTATTATTTAGAGACTTTGTTATAATGTTAGCTATTGAATCTTTTAAATAATTCTCTACAGATATACATGTTCCCCTCTTAGTAATATTTTGTAACATCTTTTGAATAATTCTCTACAGATATACATGTTCCCGTCTTAGTAATATTTAGGAAGAGCACTCCATGTTCCCTATATTGGGATAATAATGATAATTTAATTATTGATGCTTCTTTTACATAATCTTATTTGATAGGATGTTATAGAGGAACACATGTGAGCATATATAGAGTTTCTGTTCTTGGTTGTTTACATAATTTAGAGTATCTATTCCTTTTGTGCTAAATGTTTTATTGTTTATCAATTTAGAACTTTCTCCGCATTGTGGTCTTGTGTTTGTTATTAATAGATTTATCTTTATTCCATTCTGAAGTATTTTTTGGGGTTAGTAGAGAGTATACCCGATTTTTTTGGGGTTAGAAGGTATCATCTCCATTTTCAAGATTGAGAATTTTCCCTCCATGTTTCTATTACTTGCATATATTTTGCATGTGCATTTGGGTTCCATAAAAATGTTATTTTAGCCCATTTGAACTTCCTATCTGAGCTGATGCACTTGTGATTGTTGTCCACTATGGTCCATGCAACCATTATCAAACATTGATTTATTTTCTATTCAGTAGGAGGCATTGTCCTAGGTTACTGTAGTGTTGTAGAGGATAAAAGTGCATACTTAGTACTTCTTTCAACTTCTCTTATACACCCTTTAGCCATTTCTTATAGGTGAAAAAGAACATCAACTCATACAGCTCCTCTTGTTAGTGTCAACCATGAGGAAGATGATATTGAGGATAATTTAACACAACTAGCTTGCAGACAGCTTATCTGTGGATGGCTAGTTCTTATAGAAATGTGATTGTTGATTTAAACAAGTGGTAATTTAGTATTTTTGAAAGTGTCTGCAGAAGCTTTGCCAAGATGTTTCTTACACATGCCATGGGTTTGTGTAATTTTTAAATAATGTAGTTACTCATCAAATTCTTTCAACTAGTTCCTTTCATCTATTAAATCCATGTACTATGATTTGACAGGCTTGTATAGAGAAAAATAAAAAGAGAAATAACAATATTTTATGCATTGTAGGTCAAGATCCAGTGCACAAGCTCATTAGAGAGTTGATAACACTGAAAAGAATCAGTGAACAGGTCGACTCTCATTGATACCTCCACCACTAGGACTTTAAAATATTGATACTCAGGGCCAAAAAATTGAGCAAACAATGGATTTCCTTAGTGTTGATGCTTACAAGTCATCGACTGCTGTAACTCCACCAATAGCTAGCACAGTCAATGAGAAATACACACATTCACCACCAGTATCAACCATGCACTTAAAATATTTAAAATATTGATACTCAGAGCTAACAAACTGAGAAGACAATGGATTTCCTTAGTGTTAATGCTTACAAGTCACCAACTGTTAGAACTCCACCAATAGTTAGCATAGTCAATGAGAAACACACTCATTCAAACTCTAGATAAAATGACTCAATAATAGCAGAGTCATGTAGTTACTAGATCTCTCGTGGCTTGGGTGACAAGTAGCTTGAAAATAGATGTTAAATTTGGAACTAAGAATTTAAGATGTTTTGTGTGCTTAACTTTTTTTAATCATTTAATTCACACATTTTCCCTTTAGGAAAAATAGTCTCGATGATTACTAAAAGTTAGGATGACCGAGAGAGAGAGAGAGAGAGAGAGAGAGAGAGAGAGAGAGAGAGAGAGAGAGAGAGAGAGATCATCTGAGTGTCATCCAAAATATTGATGCAAAAACATCTACACAATCAAAGAGAGAAGCAACTTTAAATGATCTCATGGATTATGGAGATCTACTTGCTTTGATTTATAAAAGTTAAAAATCTTACACTTTAATAAAATAACTCTTTTTGTCAATAAAAGTGATTAGTTGTAATTTAGAATCAAAGCCATATTGGTTATTCTTGATTCTATAATAATTTTTTGATAATATTGCATAACGACAAGTTTAAATAAGAATCAAAGCCATATTGTTTATTCTTGATTCTATAATAAATTTTTATTTTCATTTACCATGCAATTAATCATAATTAATGGTGATACTCTTATTTACATATCATATTCTCATTGACTCCATTTCTGAGTTGTCATTTTATTTTTTATTTAGAGATCAACATTGGAATTTGGTGCTAGAAGTAGCATTATCTTTATTCCAAGAATGAACTCGATGTTTAGTTTTAATCAAGGTAAATTTTCTTTCCATTAAAACTGATTGATTTGTATTTCAAGTAAAGTTCAAGAACAACTTGCACTAAAACTTTTGAATCTTCGGCCATGTGGGTTTCAGCCCACACATCATAACAAGTTAGGCAATGAGTTTGTGCTTTTCACAAATTATGAGCCAGAAGATTGGCTTGGTGGGTGGGAGAATTTTGGATAAAAGTCATTTTCACATCAAATAACTTTATTTGGCTGCTTAGTATTTCACTGAGGATTTTCATTTATAGTTTTAAAATTGTTAGCAAATGGTATGCAATGATGTCAATTATTTATGTTCTTTTTCTCAAAAATCCAAAAACTTGAATCAAAAATTTGAAACTAAAAAGATGTAGGTTTCTTTCCAAAATTCACAACAAAATAGATAATTAATCTTAGTATTCTCAAATGATGATCTAGAAGAAATTCTTGGTAGGTGGGAGGCTTGTGGTAAAAGTTTCTTTAAGGAGCTTCCTTTTGCTAGTCAATATTTATCTGGTGGTAGACTTTTTATTTGTAGAATGCAATGAGGTAACTTCTATACATGGTTGTTGTTCTCAAGTTTAAATCTTTCCCCTTATGGATATGCTTTGGGGCTGCATCGTACTTTGACAAACTCAATTTTTTGTCACTGATTGAAGACTAATATTTTGCTTAAAATACAGTTTAGGCTTGGCTGTTTCAAGTTAAAAAAAAACTAAAACATGAATAGCAAAGGAAGTATATATGATCTACTGCCCTTTTGTAAAGATAAATTGATCATGTATGTAAACTATTTTCTTATTTTATAAAATGGTGAATCTAGCTTGTCAAGGTCTATAAACTCTTTCTTGTGATTTTCTTTTTTTCCACCATTCCAAATTTTTGCAAGTTCTTCATTCACCATTGTTTTCATTGGTAGTTTATGATCTGATTCCAATTTTGTTGCAGGCTGGTGGATTTGGTTATCAACAGCAACTTGTCCCTAGTATTTTGCCAAGAAACACACCTATTCCAAATTTCTGTCTTCCTTTGGTTCAGCCACAACAAGGACAACGATCTAATGTTAGGTGGTCTGGAGTTGCACCCATTCAACAATAGCAGTAGCAACAATAGATGCCACTTATACCTCAACAGGTAAAGCACACTTTATCTGTATTTTTTAATTATTGTACATCAATCTTGGTTCTCAACTATCTTCCTTACATGTTCAATTCTTCACTGTATAGTTCAATTGCTATAATTCTTTTCTTTATTTTGTACTTTAAGCGACTGTTGTTATTAACATTTCTCCTATTGTTGAAATGTTCTAGAATGCAGATTTGAGCCTTCAAATGAAAGTTTGATTCTTCATGACCTAAATGATGGGGTTCTTTTAAAACCACCATTAGACTTCATAAAAATGGGACAAATATATAAACATAGAGGCGTGGAAAGTATCTCCTTCTGGTTGCCTTAGGCTCTTCCTAGATATGTTTCTCTAGGATGCATTGCAAGCAAATCTCCCACAAAACTAGGTGACTTCAAATCATTGTGTTGTATTTGCAATGATTTAGTAATTGAAGCTTAGTTCCCTAATAACAGTATTTGGGACTTAACTAAAATTAAACAGATAAGAGAAGACTTTAGCATATGGATGCTAGATAGTGAGGTATAATCTGTTGATCACTTTTGCAGAAGAATAATTGAGATTCTTTTTTTATTTTTTTGGAATTTGACCATGTGAGGCAATTTATAGGCTGGTACATTCCTTGTAAGAACTGGAATAAAAAAGCCACCAAGAAGGTTTGCACTGAGACTGGCTGATCAGACCAATTCCCATGAACTAGATGACTTAGTGATTGATGCCCAAGTACAAAGGATCTCAACAACACTTTTTGATGATTTTGGAGGTCTGGTAAGCATTTCATGGGTAGGAATCTTGTGATGTGACACTTTTATTGCATGTACTCTTCACTTTTCATTTGTCCATGCAAATGGTTCTATTGTTGAACATTTGTTTCACTGGCATCATGTCTAGTTTAGATGGAACACTCCATCACTTAAATTCAACAATAAATTTTTCATGAGTGACAAGGTCATACAATGAAAAGCATGACTTTTGGGAACCTCTCATTGAACCTGTGGATGGATTTTTGGGGTATGATTCTATCTATCAAGAAAGAAAAAATTCTTTAATCATCTTACTTGCATCTCCTTAGAAGCCTTTTTCACCTTGAGATATCATTTCTACCATTAGAGGACTATGTTCCCTACTATTTACCAATGAAATAAATGGTTTTCATTTTATTTTTGAATATTGTTTTCTTTCCTTCATAGTGCAGATTCTAAGGAGTTCCTTAAAAATTAATAGAATGAATTGCAGGAAAATATCAAACAACACCATATTTGCAAAATATGGGAAGTACATGCTCTCCTAAGATAAACTGTAGCTACTAATTCCTGACTGTAAAGAAAGAGTACTCAAACAATGGTGGTTCTGTCTATTGCATTTTGAAAAGAAGAGATGTATTTTTGGGAACTAGGGCTATAGGCTAGAAAACAAGTATAATGTTATTTTGTATTTGGACATTTAGAGTGGCTCTTAGACATTATCAAATAGAAGGGTTGAAACTAATCATATCTAAGTTAGATTGGATCATGCTTTATTTCTCCTGAATGGTTAATGTCTAATGCGTGCTCTCTTTTATCTCTCTCATTGACTCTGATCACTTCCCCATTGTTTTCTAGTTGGAGATCTTGGGAAGCTCATCCCTTTCCACTTTGAAAAGATGTGGTTGAAGCTCCCTGATCACAAAAATAGGTTAAAGGTAGCCGGAGCATCAATGTTGATGATACTGCAATGTATAGATTAGTCAAGAAACTTAGCTTTGTGAAACTCGACATGAAGAAATGGAATAAATCATCCTTTGATCACATTTTTTTGGGAATAAGGATTCTCTTCTGAAGGTGCTGAAAATTTTTCAAAGCTCCATCCAATCCAATGGTTATAATGATTAGATCGAAGACCATGAGGATAGTCTCCTTGCTTATTTACTTAACATTATTCAAAGGAGGAGGAATTTTGGAAGTAGCGGTCATGAGCTGTCTGGTTGTAGTGTGTGGATTAAAATACCATGTTTTTTCATCTCTCTACCTTCATAGATCTTCTAACAAGATATCAAAAAACTTTAAGAATGGTCAGTTATTGGATAAAGAGGGATAAATTATTGTGGTGGTTTGTGACTTCTCTAATCTTTTTTTGGAGGAAGGTTTCCAAGATGCTGTTGTGAGAAGAGCTTTCTTAATTTTATTCCTAAGCTTGTTGACGATGACTACAATAGAATATTGGTTGCTATCCCCATGGAAAATGAGATTAAGAGAGTTGTTTTCTCCTTTGAAGGTGACAAATCTTTTGGCCTCGATCATTTTCTCTTGTTGTTATCATGCTCAGGAATGTTTCAGACATGATTAAGGAATTCTTTGGTAGTCGACATGTCCTAAAAGAGCATAATTCCATATTTACTATACTTATTCCAAAAATCTCAGGTCTTAATTCCTTTAACAAGTTGTCTTATAAGTCTTTGTAATTTATTTTATAAAATCTTTTTGAAAGCTCTAAGAATCCAAGAGGTCCCCCAAGAGATCATGTTGGCACAACAATCTTGTTTTGTTTCAGGTCACCAAATTTTGGATTCTATTGCTATTGTCCATAAGAATATTCACTCTCTTGGATGTAATAAGAAGTCTAGTCTTTTTCTCATTGTTTTACATCTCTACAATGCTAGAAGGAGAATAATAAATTGTTGTTCCTTCTTTTCTTCCATTTGCCACTATTAATCACTGGTGCAAGTTAATCTCTACTATATATATAATGACTTTTTAGCCAACCAATAATTTTGTATAATACATTTTTATAGAGAAAAATCCTACAACCATCAAATAAAATTGGCTTTAATAGAAGTCCTTTAACATTAGTACCTAAAGATAATGTAATGAATGATGATCACTCTCTATGTAGAAGAAAAAAATCATAACAAGGAATACACCCCATAGAAATCAGGAAATAGGCCTATTACAACTCAAGATATTATGCACAGAGAAGCTGAGAGGAGACAAAACTAGTAGCCAAACAAGCTAAATCCTGAGGTATAACAAATTACAAACAAGGTGTGATGCTGACCGCAAGATGCCATTGTATATACTCTCAACTATTGTTATTTTTTCCTCGGATGCTTTACCATGGTATTGTGATGATTATATAGCTTCTTGTAAGTTAGATTAAAAGAATATTATATCTCAATATTTTGTTTTAGAACCATGTTCTTTTCAGTTTAAAGTTGTTGAACTTTTGGTAAAGCCAAATTTTGAAGGCAAAACTTGTACAATGCATGGATCATAGCTTGTGCCATTGATTATTTGCTAATGATTTATTTCAGCTATTAATGCCATATTTTCCATCTTCAATGAGTATTCATTTATTACTGTGAGTATTATGATGACTAGAATATGGCATTATAAATACTCTCAACTATTGTAATTGTAGCCTTAGATTCTTTACCATGGTATTGTGATGATTATATAACTTTGTGTAAGTTAGCTTCATCCTATTACATTAAAATAATATGATATCCCAGACTCTGGTTTAAAATTGTGTTCTTTTCCATTTATAGTTGCTGAATTGTTTGTTGGTAAGACATTTTTGAATGTCAAAACTTGTAGAATGCATGGATCCTACCACATGCAATTAATTATTAGATAATGATTTACTTCAGCTAATAAAGCCACATTTTTTATCTTCAATGAGCATTCATTTATTAGCAGAAGCAACTAGTGTTTAAGAAAAGGTTGCAAGTCTCTTTTTGTTGAAAGCTTAGCATGAAGATAAAACTAAAAACTAAAAATTATGTGAATACTTCTCATTCTTTTGTCACTATTGTTCTACAGCTCAGTAGGAGTTGCTTGAACAAACAAAAAGGGAAAACAATTGGTTGAAGTTAAATGCTAATGATGAAAAAATCATAGTTTTTTTTAATAGGTATATTCCTTACTAATGATTGGTTTGTTCATTTGAATAATTTTAATTGGGGTTGGCTTGGTATACACTACTTTTAAAAAGATTTTTAATACTGTATTTTTTCTTGATGTTGGAAAATGAATATCGTGTACTTGTGATTTTCATGTTTGTGTAGGTTGAGGTCATTAGAATTGGAAAAGATAGAGTGGCAAAATAGTCTGCTTGCACAACATATAGAGAGTAAGTTTTTGGTCTTTTAAATTTTTTTTGTAACTGTTAAGCTTAGTCTTGGTATTATGATATATTGCAAATGCATCTAATTGTTGTACGTAAGGTAGAGATTTACTTATGTGACAAAACCTTCCATTATGTTTTTATTGCCAGATTTGGAGCTCAAAAATGAGGTGAAGAGACTTCAACCATTGCTATCTGAAAGGTTGATGCAAAAATATTTACACAACTGGCAAGTTGCAAATATCTCATGGATTGTGGAAATCTACTTGTTCTTAAATAGCCATGTTTTCAACAAATACTATTTGATGAGAAGATGACTTCATTCTCTGTGATTTAGAAGAAGACCTTGTTTCAAAAGCACAGAGAAGAAGAGGAGTCTAAGAGAAAGGTACATATCATTGACTTTGAGATTTAGTCATGAATGATTTTTTTTTTCTTGAATATATAATCTCCTTGTTAAGCTATCTTGTATGATTTGTTCTTGTAGTGTAGAGAGAAGATGAAGAAGCAACTCGCTTGTATGAAGAGTTTGTGGAATCTTTCAAGGCAGATGATGTACCTAGTGGCAAAGCATTTGTACGGGGAGGAACTATCAATCTTGATGATCGATCAAAGGCTGGAATTGAAGGTTTGTGTGAATATGTACTCAGGTCTTTTGTTGCCCAATTGGTCTATTTCCACCTTGTTAACAAAGGTTTTTTTCTATTTATTTCATAATAATAGGCATGTCATCCAAAGATGGGGCTTCTAGTTCAAAGAAAGGAAGCAGGTATTTGCACAGATACTAGATTATTGCTAATGCTTGGCATGCATTTCTCAGAAAACAATAGGCTCTTACAACTAATAAGGGTTCATTGAAGTTCAAACATGTACTCCCACATGGGGAAGCTTGCTACACTTGCACTGCTAATCATTCCTAACTTTTGAGCTATCTAACTAAACTTTAAGATTGAAAAAGGAGATGCAATTTTTCTCTAGAATAGGCAAATTTCAAATTTTTCATCATTCTAGTCCTTTTTCTTGGGCATTGTTGCCCTTATCGTGTTCAGAACATCGATATGATTTTTTTAAAATTATCTACATAACAATCAGCTAGTTAATCTTGGATTTCTTAGAAGCAAACATTTCTTCCTTAGATTGGGTTTTCTTCATTTATGTTGATATTAGTGCAAGAAGTTGGTCAAGCTGGTGCAATCTACAACTGTGATGGCTTATTACTGTTTGATGACCAGACCTCTGTAGATCACCTTGGAATGCTATAGTTATCCTTGTTGGACATCATCTTCTATGATACCATTTTGATTTAGTGATATAGAAATCCAAGATTTAATCTACTTATCACTAGATATATATATGTTATATAGATAAATCTATAGGTACAACAGGTCTGGTGATGAACTCTAAACTAAATACATGCTAAAGCTATTGGGCTCTATTGGTAGCACACTTGAGAAGAACTCTTATTTACTAGCCTAAGGTATTGTAAAGGGATAGAAATATGGGACCCTCCAATGGCAGTATAGGTCATTATGAGTAGGTTTTACATGTCAAGCTATAACTTTTCTTATACAACAGAAGTATAATGGATTTATAAAGGATATGGTTCTACACTTTTGGAGTGTTGTCATTTTGTATATATATTTGGAATATCCCTTGAAAGTTACTTTTTTGGCACAATAACTAAATCCAATATTTTTAATGGATCGCAGGTGTTGGGGTCCTAGCTCTGGGCCTTCTAATCAGGAAAATGTTGACAGCATAAATTGTAATGTATTAGTGTGTATTATACGCATAGTGAATAATAAAGGAGGGAATTGAACCCTCCTTGAGGCTCACACTTGTTGAGGTCCACTTTCGCAATGGCCCTTCCTATGAAATTGCTATCAAAAACCTTTATAATGAGATAATGTGTTATGAGCTTTTCATCAGTGGTATGGAATGTGAATCTAGGAGGCAGTTGTGCATCACCCATATCATGACTGTAACTAAAGTTAAGAGCCTCTATTATTGAATTCTCTTCCCTATCACCCATATTCATTTCCTTTGCTATTCATGCTTCACATGGGAGTATTTTTATATGATGATTTATTGTCAATCATGTCCATTCACTACCAAACAATTCATATTCTAAAAATTCAAGACACTAGAATTTTTGTGGATGTGCAAGCCATCAGAACATACTGTAGGGAGGATGGAAAACTTATTCTCAACTGTCAGACTCGGGCAAGTGATACAAATTGTAGAATCTTAACATATGGTTGTTTAAATTTTGTATCTCTTAAATGATTTCCTTTTAGCGTATGACTTGTTGTGCATAGTTTCCAAGTTTTCTTATTGTATTAGGCATATTAATGAAGAAGCATATTAGTTACTGTTGGTGTTTATGATAGTTTGATTAGTTATTGTCGATGCTTTTCAGGCATTCTATAAAACAGTTCATATCCCTGCGTATGATATGACATTTTACATGCATCCTGCACTCTCTCATCCAGCTGATGATAGATTATGGAGAGTGATCTGAAATGATGATGCTAAAAAACAAACACAATCAAATCCAAAATGAGCTTGCATTACAAATGGATTGTGGAAATCTAATATTGTTAATTTTGCATGCATGTCTACTAGTGACTTCATTTCATGGATTTGAAAGAGATGATGTAATTTATTTTTATAAATGTATATTCTTTTAGCCTTTCATACCCTATGACATGTATAGTGGATGATTGAGCATTTTGAATTTTATTGCCAAGTGGCATTTGCAAAAATGTATATTATTTAAATAGAATTTGGACTTTTAATTATTCTTTCATGTGGATGTGTTATTTATTAGACTTAGTATTAGTTAAAATTTAAATGTGACTCAACATCTTAGGATCCTTAAGGAATGTAACTTGTTATCTTTGCTTAATTATGATTGTATGTTATTGCTTCTGCTAATTTATGTTTGATGTGTATGTAATTCTTGTTTTTAAAATAATGTTTGGAAAACTTAGTAAAACTTTTGGTTAATTATTTTAGACCCTTGGTGGGGCGTTACAAACCACATCAAACACAACAAATAGAAAGGTAAAATAGACACATGCACCATACACATGCAAGTATGGGGTAAGTATCATAATAATTATAAGTCAAACATCAAATGTTTAGATAAAATAATGCATCATTACAAATATGAAGTAATCATCATTAAAACATCATCTGACATTGGTTTGAAATAAATCATTTTTATTAACTATGAATCATTAAAGCACCATTAATTCATAGTAACCATAATCATTAAACAACACATGAAATATAGTCAACTAAGTAATCATTGTTGATATATCTCTAGTTCAAGTTATGAAATAATATCCTTGAGACTAACAAATCCATGAAATAGGCATAAAAGAATTTAATAAATATAATAAAAAAATAAACCATGGTTGGGCACTACATCCACCCCCATAGAATTAAGCTTACTCTTGGAAGCCTATTAAAATGACGAGGGTAACTAAAAGTAAAAGATTACTATCTACCATGTCAAATAAAATGATCATTTAATAAACTAATACAAATAACTTAACTATGTATACACTTTCAGTCATTCAAAGCAATATGATTCTAGTTTGACATAAATCAAAAACTAATCCAACATTCATCTCTTTAACAAATACTAAAATAGATCCCCTAAAATACTCATAACAAAAGATCAACATCTCTCAATCTATCAGAAAACATAAAATTTATAATGTATACACATAAATTAAAATTCAAGAACAAAAATGTTATGAATTTCTTAGTTTCATGTTCAAAAGTTTCACTACTACTAATTTTTTTTCGTTCAATCTGTTTAGGTTCAAGTTTGATGTTGATAAATATTTATTGTTTAAATCACATTTCAAGTTCAACTACATTCTTACTGATGGTGCACAATATGACCAGAGTTTCCAATGTTGAAACTTGGGCTCTAATACCAAATGTAACGCCCTGTTTGGGAACCCAAAAGAAATAAACCTAATATGTTACAAAGTTTATTCAAGTATTTTTTAAAAGTTTAAATAACATCAAAGTAAAAATAATGTAGAAACAATATATACATACACATCAAGAACATATAATCAAGTGCAAATATAGTTTCAATTCCTCAAGAGTTCCTTTACATTGAGTCACATTTAAGAAAGTTTTATAAATAAGTTTAAGACTCAATTACAATGTTCATAAAATGAATAAACACATACATAGTCATATAAGAAAATGCATAAGTACAACTAATAATATGAAAGCACATCTAATGAATAACATCCACTACACATGTCATAGGGTATGTGAAAATAGATACAAGTATATCAATATACAATACAATATCCCATAAGATCTCAAAACACATGATACATAAATACATCAAATAAATAGAAATCTTCAAGATAAGAGGAAGAATGATAATGGTACCACTTTATCAAAGAGCATCCAACATCTGTCAATCTGAGGGGGACCGAAATGGTAAGAATACACTACCTCCCAACCATGTGGTCACCTAATTAGGCTCCCACTCCCACTGTGTAGGAGAGATAATGTATGATACACACACATATAATCAAATCATGAAATAATCCTAGGCAAGGAATCCTGATAGCCAAACTGACCTCAAGGGTAACACAAACTAATCAAGAAGAAGAGATAATAGAAATTGAAAGGACACTCATTCCAATACTAACATCATACCAAGTCAACATACAAATATCAAGCCCAAAAATATACAACCACCTCAAAATCAATATCAAGTGTCATAAGTACAATGACCAATAGATAACAATTGTCAGCAATAAAAGTAAACTATGAAGCACTAACTCCAACAATAAAAACACCACCAATGAATAATTGATTATTTATTAATAAAAGTCAATTGTCAACAATAAATGACATCCAATCAATAAGTAACAATTCATAATAAATACACCATCAAAAATAATATCCAACAAGTACACCACTAGAGGAAAATATAAAAAAACCATGAAGGAGACTCAGGCTACATACTATATAGCATCATCACATAAGCCGACTCTAGAGTTACTCTGGCAATCTCTCAAGACCTTACCCCCCTAGTGACTCTATGCAGAACTAGAATATCATCTCATGATGATGAGAAAACTAGTCATACCTCTCAAGGTATCATCTCCATCTCATCCTTAGTCTATACAAGCACTCAAGGCATGGATGAGGAAAAATCTCTAACTTATCCTTTTAATGTATCTCAAGGAAAAGGGCTAGGCAAGATATTTTAATTACTAAGTTATCACTTGTTACACAACTTACAATGAGTTAACTTGGTAGCCACTTTGGGCTCCAGCACCCATTACAAGCCACTCCATAGACATTCACCTAGACTACCTTCCCAAAAATCACAAACCACACTAGTCTCTCATACCAAAAATAGCAATATTGATCGAATTTGGTTCCTTAATAGAAAACCACAAAATAATATTGGTTCTCAAAACCCAAGTTCTCAAAATTGCTCAATAGCATAAAACTCATAAAATATAAATCTCAATTCAAATAATAAAATTCATCATGACATCCAGTCAAATAATGATAAAAGAAATCTCAAAAACCATCTCTACTTCAAATCCTAAGTTGGCCAACTAAACGACCCACAAAGAAAAAAAAAAAAATGAAAATAAACATCACAAAAATATAAATAGAATATTAGAAAACACATAGTTTGCAGCCAAATAATTTAAATCTACCAATTTCTTTTGTTTAGTTTGGGTCATAAAGATGTGTTTAGAAATAAAGTAAGAATATATATGTAAATTAAAAGTTTTATGCTAATATACTTATTTAAAATAATAAGTATTTAAATATCCAATCTTTTTGTGCATATAAAATATCACACAATATTATTATGTTATTAATTTAAATAATCTTAAATAATAAATTATTTGATTAATAACATAAATGTATATTATTATATTTAAATATTAATATTAATTTCAATTTATCAAATATTAATATGACTTTTATTCAAGTCCAATATTAATATTTATTTTTCTTTGATTCATATTGTAACTAGAGATAGAATTATAAATTTAATTTAATTACTTATAATTTCTCTCATAAAGTCAAATAGTTATTAGCTAGATGATTACAAAGTGAACTCTACCACAACTTCTCTTTAAATATAATAAAATTATAAATATTTTTTTATTAACATCCCTCTTGCACTAATAAATATAAAATCATTTATATGCAACTAAGTGTTTAACTAGACTTAAAGAGTGACTAATATTACTAACATTCACTTTAACTAATTGAATAATATTTTTTTAAAATTTTTTTTTTTAATTTATTAATTTATTTTTAAATAGATAAATTTTAAAATTAAATTAAATTAAATAAAAATACACATGCAATTAATATTTTTGCATGTCTTTGATCTTTCAAATCATGCAACCATACTCTACTTATTTTTCTATTTTTAGTATAGTTGTTTTCACATGCAACCTTACTATACTAAGTTTTCTATTTTTAGCATATTTGTTTTTACATGCATGTAACCTTACTATACTTAGCTTCCTATTTTTAGAATATTTGTTTGCAGATGCACGTAACCATACTATACTTAACCTCTATTTTTAGCATATTTATTTTCACATGCATGCATAAGTTTAATTAAATCATGCTTTTCTCTCAATTAATCTTTTTACTTTTTTCAATAATTTTTGTACAATTAAGTAATTTTAGATATAAGAATAATATTTATCTATATTTAGAAAGTTCATGGTAATCACAAGATCTTAATGACAAATTTAAAGTAGAAAACCTAACTGTTCAATTTATTGTTTTCTTTCAATTTTCAATAATCAAATTTTCATTATATTAGAAAGGGGTTTACAAGAATACAATCGCAATAATTTTTTACAATTTTTCTATAATTTTCTTCAATCAAGATTTCTTGATTAATAAGTTTTCCTTTTTCAAAATCAATAACATAATTCTTTATTCAACAATCAATACAATAAATTAATAAGCAATATGCAAACACCTAGGAAGACATGAAGTAAACTTATTCTTTTGATCCAATTCTGAATTTTGCTCTCCAAAATCTGTGTATCTAGAAATGATCTCTAATTTCCTTAATAAAGAGTTTTTCCCCCAAATCAAGTCTTTGATCATGCAATCATGCAAAAACCCTTTGTCTTTAATTACTATATTTTAATTCTCATGTACACACTTTATGTAATTTAACTAGATTAAAGCTTTCTTTCCCTTATTAAATCATGTGACATTTTTTAATATAATATTTATTAATTTAACTAATAATATTATTTAGAGTTTATTAAAGATAAGATTCCTAAATAAATTATTATTAAATAAAATAAATATAAATATGCCTAAATTATAACTTTAATCAATTCTTTTAAATTTAATTCTTTTATGCATATTTAAAGAACCTTTTAATTAAAATATTTTTTATATTTTCTTGTCCTCCACTTATTAATTAGTGCAAACACTAATTAAAGCATAGTTTATTATTTAAATTAATAATAATAATCAATGCTCATTGTTTAAATGCAACTCTAATTTAATTATTATTAAATTAAATAAATAATTATAATAAAGAAATATTAAATATTTATTATTTTATTTCTCTTTTTGTCCAACTTCTTAAATTAAACTTTTAAGTTAAATCTTTAAACTGAAGTACATATTTAATTAATTAATAATTAAGTAATAATTAATTAAATATCATCACATTATAATTTCTCTTTAAACAATTTTCCAAATTTAGACTTTTAAATTAAAACATATATATATATATATATCAATTAATTAAATATTTTCATACTTTAATTTTTTTTAATCAAATAATATTTAATTATATGATTGACTTAAATATTATAATTAAATCCTTTACCAAATAAATCACATAGTGCAATCCACATAAAAACAACATTACCAAAATAGATTGAAACTCAAAATCAAACAACACAGACAAATTAAAATGGTTGGAAAGTTAGTTACGAGTCCTCCTTGCAAGACAAGTATTTAGGGTATGGCTAAGATTGGACCTGAACATTATCTCCTCATTCTTACCATTGAGTTATTGTGATATGGCATGCTCATCTTGGCAATTTAGGGAAGTCAATGTCTGGTACCTACATTCTGTATAAAAGATGAGCATGTACATGTATATAAATATATCTAAACTAAATAGGTAATGACAGGGAGTGGTACAACATGTAGATCCCGACTAGGAGGTGACTACGATTGCCTTCCTTAACCATATCAAACACAGCAAACAAAAAGATAAAACAAAGACACGCACCATACACATGCAAGTATAGGGTAAGTACCATAATATTTATATGTCAAACATGAAATGCTCAAATAAAATAATGCATTGTTATAAATATGAAGTAATCATTATTAAAGCATCATTTGACATTGCTATGATAGAAATCATATTTATTAACTATGAATCATTAAAGCACCATAAATTCACTGGTAACCATAATCATTAAATAACACATGAAATATAGTCAACTAGATAATCATCGTTGATATATCTCTAGTTCAAGTCATGAAATAATATCCTTGAAACTAACAAATCCATGAAATAGGCATAAAAGAATTTAATAAATATAATAGAAAAATAAACTATGGGTGGACACTACATATGCTCCCCCTTAGAATATGATTTCATATTTTTTTCTTTACCTGATTTATAACTTTCTTATGTACTTCTCCCCCTTTGGCATCACTGAGAAAGGTTAAAATGTCAAAAATTGTCCATCTATTGTCAAAATTTCTATAAACATCTACCTTAAACTAATAGTATCTTTGTGTAATCATCAAAATTTTCTTTCAAACTATCCATACCTTTTGTCCATGTATCATTGGGTAATTAAGCAAAGGTGAGAATTGCACATAAGGCATATGATGCAATCTCAGTTGCATTAAGGTTAGAGTATAAAAGTTAAAATAAGTGTCCTTGGCCTTGACACATTCCTCCAACTATTTCTCAACAAAAGATGTTGTTAAAGCAATAGATTCTCCAAAATCTAATATTCTCTTCAAAATTTGTTCCTTCCAAAGTTCTAGTTTCCTGATATCACTATGAATACTAACCACTTATCCTTCAAAACCATCAATTTTACTAGCAGGATGTTGTAATTGGCTAGATAGAGCTTCTAGCTCACTCATTTTTCCTCCAATCCAACTGTCAATATTCTTAGTTAGTTTGTGAGATAGACTACACTTAATGTAAAATATCTTACCATCCTATTGACACTTCCAAAGTTTCTTGATATAAGTATCAAGACTTATCAAATCATTCTTAATATTTTGACAAATGGTGCTAAATAAGTTATCATCATGTGAGATTTGTGCCTTGGATTCCACAACATTCAAAAAAATTGTGAATTCTTCATCAAAAGACTTTAGCACTACCTATGCCCTCTATTTTGGATCTACTTCTATGTGTTACACTACTAGAGTACTATGTAATCTGTTAGTAGCCTCCATCAAGGTTCTCTGCAGGCTCTTCCCCGTCTTCTTCTTCTAAATAGGTTTTGATAAGGATGAGATCAAATCACTTTGATCATCATCATTGGTTGTCAGGCTATCAAGTGAAAGCAAAGTAGATGAACTAGAAGTTTTTGTGTCATCTTTCCTTTGCTTCCTTTTAGTTTCTTTTTTGTCTCTTCTTTCTTCCTCTTTCTCTTCCCTTCCCTTTCTTTTTCTTTCTTCTCTTCCTCTTCTAATATCTTCTTCTCATCTTCTTCTATTTTCCTTTTCATTTCTTCTTCAACTACTCTTTTCTTTTCTTCCTCTACTTTCCTTTTTATCTCATCTTCAATCAATTTTAGCTTGGCCTCTTCTATTTTCTTTTTCTCTTGTTTTAGTAACCCCTTCTCCTCTTCAATTTGTCTTAGTTGTTCTTTAATATACTTGGTAAGTTGTTTGGAACCTTCAAATAGAATTGTATCATCAATGTTAATGGTAACATTAACCTGGATTATATCACTACTCACTTACACTTCCAAGGTTTTGGGTGCTAGCGAAAATGCTTTTTTGGACTCTATCAACATTTGATTTATGGTTGCCACAATTTCACTTCTTATCTTAACTTTATCACCCACCATTAATAGAAATGGTCTTACTTTTCTTCTTCAGTAAGGTACTAGGATATTTAACAATCTCTTGACTTCTTCTTCATCATCATTCTTGCATATTATTTTTAACATAGACTTCTAAAGTTCTATGTCCTCTTCTCTAACTGGTACCTTCTTTTCTATGAGTCTATCATAGACCTTTTGATTTACTATGCCTTCAATATCCTTTAGTTTCAGGTTGTTGGCTATAATGTATCTCATAGTAGAGATATTAATTTGATCTTTCTCAAAATTATTATATAGATCCTAACATTTGTTCATCAGAAAAAGGTTGCCTTCATTAGCAATAGAAGATTTATCTTCTCTATCTTCGGCTTCCAAGGTTGTTGAGCTTTTCCTATTGACTACTTTGAAGTTTTTACCTTCTCTTTCTATTTAACTTCTTCTTCTTCTTCTTCTTGATATATGATTGAAAATATCATTTGAGTAGAAAGATTGTAAGAAGAAGACTGTGTGTTTCAATCATTGTTTTGTCATTGATGTCAAACTTATCACATGTTGGTAAGATAATTGCTTATATGTTTCAAGCACTATCATTTAGTTTATTGATGAGGAGGTTTTGATGAACAAGATGTAACAAAAGTACCTAGAGGGGAGGTTGAGTTATGATTATGTATTGAAGTGCAAGAATTAGTTAAGATAGTGATAACATAATGTATTGATGATCTACTTGAGGTTACAAAATGACTGGCTACAATTAGAAAGTCCAAAAAAATAAAGTTGAACAAAGGTCATTTGCCAAGATTGACCAAGTTGATAGAAGGTGCCAAGTAAAGTTAGTGCAAGCCAAGAAAAAATTTAGTTAGAGCTGAGTGAAAGCAAATTCTAGTGGATATTGAGTAAAATTCAGTTGATGTTGAGCACCAGTAAAATTTAGTGAATGCTCAGCACAAGTAAAATCTAGTTGATGCCAAGTGATTTTATAGTAGATGCTGAGTAACATAGTATATCTCAAGCATCAATAAATTGATAATGTCGAGCTGTTGCATTATGAAAAGATAGAAGATTCACCAAATAAAAGTTGACAAGTTTGTTTTCTTGGAACTTGTGAATTAGGAGGAAGATAAGATTGATGAGATGGTGGCACGAAATCTTATGAAATCATTTTGGAGGTGAATTCAAATGGATTTTAGGAGAAGTTTCTAAAAAAGACAAGATATAGTGTAGATACATTTTATCCTACCTAATCCATTGAAAATCCTAATTTTGGTGATGGATAGTGAGCAAGAAAAGCATTATAATTTCCTATATATAGGGATGGTTGGTCAAGAAAGAAAAAAGGTTACAGAGTTTGGATGTGAAAATTTGATAAGGAGAAGGAAAGGGGTATGCTTCATCAAGTAACCCAAGTGAAGAAGTCTACAATGGCATACTAAGAAAGAAGGCTTAAAGACGATGAATGCTTGAAGGGTGAACAAGCTATCAAAGTTGCAAAGATTGGAAGCCAAGTAAAGTTGGGGATTGAATAGTGATTTGTAATTTGAAAGCAAGGTTGTAAGTTGTATCAGATCAAAGCTCTATTGTTATTTTCTAACAATTGTATCAGCCTAGGGTAAATCCTTTGGAGTAAGGTGGACTTAACAGTCATTGGAAAATCCTTTAATAGGGTGGCATTCCAAGTGAATGGCCTAAAGTCCTCTAACAAGGCTCACTTTTGATAGGGTAAGTGAAATTCCTTAACCAAGTCACATTTAATAGTGTGTATTGTAACTTTTAACAAGGTTGGCCTTTAACAAGGCATCACTTCCAAAGAGTGAAAAAAGAGTAGCATGTTACTGGTAGTTTTTCTCAAATTGGATTTCCACATTAAATCATTGTGTCAAATGTGTTGGTGGATATGTTATTTTTTATGCTTTACATTTTTGCATGTTGATTTGAGAGTAACATATCAGTTTTAGGTAATATACAATGAATGCATGTATGGTTAAGAATGTTATATGGGTTCATTGAATTGTGAAAAGTTTTATTTGTACATCTAGACCTAGAATAACTAATTCAACAACCCCCCCCCCCCCCCCCCACCAAGTTACTCTAAAAGAATTTTAACAATTGGTATTAGAGCCATTTGCTTAAGAAGATTAGTTTTAAGGTACTAGAAGCACAAAGATCAAGATGTCAAAAGAGAGGTACCCAAGCTCAAGAGAGCTAACTTTCCTGGATGAAAAAGTTTGATGAAGCTACACCTTGGAGGACTTGGAGATTATGCACAATTTTGTATTTCAATAGAAAATGTTGATCTAGCAGGAGTCCTAACTACTGAAGATTTGAAGAAAAATAAAGAACACAATTAGATGATGTTAGAGATTGCATCTGCCCTAAGCTATGCTGAATTTGATGATATCAAAAGCTTTAAGAATGCAAAGTAGATGTGGGATGCCCTAGGCACCATCTATGGAGGAGACAAAAATGTTCAAAGAGCCAAGTCAGAGAGCCTTAGAAGTAAGTTTAATGACATGCGAATGGAAGAAGATGAGAATATTGCTCAATATGTTTCTAGAATAAAAGAAGTTGTTAGTGCAATAAAATGTGCTATTGGTAAAATAGATGATGATACTATGCTGAGTAAAGTCTTGAGAACATTGTTTCTTGTATATGTTATTAGAGTGACTACAATCCAAGAGTTAAGATTTATACTAGGAAATGATCTAACCCTGAAGGTCTAGTAGGAAAACTCACTACTTTTGAGCTATCTAATTTTGACAAATACAAACCAGAGAGCATTGAATCAGCTTTCAAAGAAAAATTGTTACTGAAGGATTTTGAGGAGGTAAAGTAAAAGAAGAAGAAGAAGAGGAAAAGAAAGATAAAGTATGCATCTAGTGATAGTAGCATAGATGAGGAAGACATTGAACAATTGGAAGCATTGTTGGAAAGAAGATTTCATAGAGAAAAAGGTAAATTCAAAGGTAAGCTTCCTATCATTTATTTTAATTACAATGAAGTTGGTCATATTGCAACCAAATGTACCTAGAAGAAGAACTTCAAATAAGGGAATAAGCAAAAAAATAGAAGAGCAGATGGTGGAAGAGACGACAGAGACAAAGGCAAGAAGTCATGCTACATTGCTGATGAACATGAATATGATGAAAATGATGATGAAGTTGTATATGTTGCAATGAAGGAAAAATTTGATGAGGATGAGACAACTATACTTATGACTTGTTTGAACACAAATGACAAATAGATCATTAATAGTGGATGCTCACATCACATGACTAGAGAAAAAAGTAAGTTCATTACCTTAACCTGTTATAATGAAAATGGTGAAAGATTTGGTAATGATGCACCATGTTTAATAAAATGAAATGGGTCTATCAAACTCATAGAAAAGATTTCATGTGACAATGCTTATTATGTTGAAGGATTGAATTATAACTTGTTAGGTGTGTCAAATTTGAATAATTTGGAGTGTAAAGTTGAGTTTGAAAATAAATCAGCCAAGATATATGATACAAATGGGAACTTGATTGGAAAAGGTGATCAAACTAGGAGTAATCTATTCTATTTGGATATAGGTTTGTCTTATTGCAAACTTTGATGATGTATGGCTTTGGCATAAGAGATTATGTCATGTTAACTTTGATAATCTAATTAGTATCAATGACATGAAAAGAATTAGATATTTTCCTATGTTGAAGAAACCCAAAAATATAATGTGCAAACAATGTCAGCTAGGCAATATGACTAAGTGAAGCTTTAAAAGTAAAGCTTATACCTTTTAAGAAATAATTGAAATTGTTCATACTGACTTATGTGTACCTATTGAAGTGAAAAGCTACAAAGGAGATAAGTATATAATGTTATTTTTTGATGATTACTCTAGGATGATGATAGTCATGTTTCTAAGACAAAAATTAGATGCTTTTCAAATATTTAAATGGTACTTGGCAAGAGTGGAAAACAAAATTGGTAAGAGTTTGAAATGCTTGAGATCAGATAGAGGAGGACAATTCACTTGAAATGAATTTGGGATGTTTTGTAATGATAGAGGAATCAAAAGATAGACATATGTACCTAGGACCCCTCTACAAAATGGAATTGCAGAAAGACGAAATAGATTTATAATGGATTGTGCTAGAACATTCATGATGGAGAAGAATGTTGCTCTAAAATATTGGAGAGAACTTGTAAGTATTGTTATATACACCTTGAACTATGTGCAAGTTAAGAAAGGTACTTATTCAACACTTTTTGAACTATGGTATGGTCATCCACCTAATGTGAAATATTTTAAGGTATTTGGAAGAAAATGCTATATTCTTAAAGATGTTAGGAGTAGAAAGTTTGATGCAAAGAGAAAAGAAGTTATATTCCTTGGTTACTCCACAAAAAGTAAAGCTTAGAAGTGTTTAAATTCTAACACTAACAAAATTGTGGAAAGTAAAAATGTGAATTTTGATGAATTTATAGAAGCGCATGAGGTTGAATCTACAAAACAACCAGAAGAATACAAGTCATTTGTATACTATTATGAATGAATGCATGTTGAAGAAGATGTTACAAATCATGCAAAAAACCAACAAAAAGTCTTAACAACTACTGAGTTACATCCTCTCAATGTCAAGTTACATTCAAATGTTGAGTTTTAGAATGAGGAAAATGAACAATCTAACTTTGAGATTAGCACACATGAAGGAGATGCTGAAACACCTGACAGAGATGTATAGAGTGATACTAAAGCTAAGAGACAAAATGTAGCTACAAGAATTGAGCCTAGACTGTCCAAATATGTCAAAAGAAATAGGTTGAGAAGTGAAACATGTTTGTTAAGCATGAAGATAGTGAGAGATGCATTGGAAGATGATGACTAGTACAAGGCAATGGAAGAGGAAATTCAATAAATAGAAAGGAACAAGACTTGGAGTCTAGTTCCTAGACCAGAAGACACGAATGTGATTGGCACAAAATGGGTGTTCAAAAACAAGTTGGATAAGAAGGGTGAAGTGACAAGAAACAAAACAACACTAGTCTACAAAGGGTATGCACAAGAAGAAGGAATTGACTATGGTGAAATATTTTCCCTTGTTTTAAGAATGGAAGGATTGGAAATTTTGCTTGCTTATGCTGCATATAAAAGTTTCAAAGTTTATCAGATGGATGCTAAGTCTGCATTTTTGAATGGCATATTAGAAGAAGAAGTCTACATAGAATAGCCAAAATGTATTGTTGATAAAAATAATAAGAACATGGTATGTAGACTACACAAAGCCCTATATGGATTGAAACAAGCACAAAGAGTATGGTATGAGAGACTTCATACTTATCTTGTTAAGATTGGATTTGAAAGGACAGATGATAACAACAATTTATACATGAAGACATATAAAGAAAAAGGTATATTGTTATCTAAAATATTTTTTGATGACATAATATTTGGAGGACAAGATGCTTTTTGTAAAGATTTTGCAAACCAAATGAAGCAAGAGTTTTAAATGTCAATGTTTGGTGAGATCAAATTCTTTGTAGGATTACAAGTCTATCAAATGAAATATGGTGTATATATCACTCAGTCAAAATATGTCAAAGAAATATTGAAGACATTTGAACTTGAGGATTCAAAACTAGTAAGTACACCTATGGTGACAACACTCAAGCTATAGAAGAATGATGATTCAGCTGAGGTCAATCAAACATTATACAGATCCATGATTGGCAAATTGCAAAATGTAGTACACAATAGACCCAATATTGCATTAGCTATGGAGATAGTTGCAATATTCTCTACTAATCCTAGAGAGAATAACTTGATGGCCATGAAAAGGATAATAAGATACTTGAAAGGAACATAAGAGTATGGTTTATACTATAAGAAAAATGAAAAGTTTAAACTAAAAGCCTACACTAATGTTGATTGGGCTAGAAATATTGATGATAGAAAGAGCAGCAGTGGAGGAGAATTGTTCTTAGGTAGAAGACTTGTTACATGGGCTAGCAAGAAGTAGAGTTGTACTTTCCAATCTACTGTTGAAGCAGAGTATGTTCCTAATACTATTAACTACACAAACATTGTATGGATCAAATAACTACTTAAGGGAATGAAGGAAGAAATTATAGAATTAGTGATACTTTATTGTGATAATACAAGTGCTATAAATAGATTAAAGAATCATGTAATGCACACAAAGAAAAATAAAATTACAATAAAGTATCATTATGTAAGGGAATCGGTTCAAGATAAAGAGGTGAAGATGGAATATATTAACATAAAGGAACAAATTGCCGATATCTTCACCAAAGCATTACCTAAGAATGCTTATGAGTATCTAAGAGGTAAACTAGGGGTGATACCCCTATCAAAGGCTATGCAAAAGATAGAGGGAGTACCCTACATCAAACAATTTGAACATTCACTTCATATAAATTGATGCACTAGATCTTACTTTAAGAATTACCTAAAGTAATTACAGAGCTAGAATTACAAATCAGTCATAAGCAAGGTGATAGAGGGAGAAATTTGAAGAAGCTTGCAAAATCCTATATCTACATATATCAAAGATGCCAAGTGTTGAGTATATGTCTTTGGCATTGTTGTCAAAGACGAAAAAAGTACATTAAACTAATCAAGGGAGAAAGTACATTACTGATTGGTTTGGTAAGAAAGAAAGTGGGAGAAAGCAAAAAAGCAATCAAAGGAAGGATAAAAACAAAAAGAGGGAGATATTCTAATATTCTATTGACCCATGACAGAAAAGAACTAGAAAAGAAGGAACTCGGAGGGATTTTTCTTTTGTAACCTAATAAGAAGAGGGAGTTGCTAATAGAGGTAGAAGTTTTAATCACAAACTTTCTTTTTCGTATTGTCTTACTATTTTAACCTATTTAGATTGATGGAATAAGATGTTTATTATTTGTTTAACTAGTTGATAAGTTTGGTTTGCCATCAATGCCAAAGAGGGAGATTGTTGATATATGATTGAAAAGATAATTTGAGTAGAAAGATTGTAAGAAGAAGATGGTGTGTTTCAATCATTGTTTTGTCACTGATGTCAAACCTACCACATGTTTGTAAGATAATTTCTTTTATGTTTCAAGCACTATAATTTAGTTGATTGATGAGGGGGTTTTGATCAAAAAGATGTAACAAAAGTACCTAGAGGAAAGGTTGAGTTATGATTATGTATTGAAGTGCAAGAATCAATTAAGATAGTGATGAAATAATGTATTGATGATCTACTTGAGGTGAAAAAATAACTAGATACACTTAGAAATTTTAGAAGAATAAAGTTGAACAAACGTCATTTTCCAATCTTGACCAAGTTGATAGAAAGGTGTCGAACAGAGTTAGTGCAAGTTGAGAAAAAAGTCAGTTGGAGTCAAGTGAAAGAAAATTCTAGTGGATGTCAAGTAAAATTTAATTGATGTCGAGCACCAATACAATTTAGTTGATGCTAAGAACTAGTAAAATCTAGTTGATGCCGAGTGATTTTACAATAGATGTCGAGTAACACAATATATACTAAGCATTAGTAAATTGATAATTTTGAGCTACTACATTATGAAAAGATCAAAGATTCACCAAATAAAATCTAACAAGTTTATTTTCTTGGAACTTGTGAATCAGGAGGAAGACAATATTGATGAGGTGGTGGCAAAAAATCTTAGGTCAACCATTTTGGAGGTGAATTCAAATGGATTCTAGAAGAAGTTTCTAGAAAAAATAAGATATGGGGTAGCTACATTGTATCCTACCTAATTCATCAAAAACCCTAATTTTAGTGATGGATAATGAGTGAGAAAAGTGTTCTAGTTTCCTATATGTAGGGATGTTTGGTCATGAAGCAAAAAGGTTAGAGAGTTTGGATGTGAAAATATGATAAGGAGAAAGAAAGGGGTTTGCTTCATCAAGTGACCCAAGTGAAGAAGTCTACAATGGCATACTAAGAAAGAAGGCTTAAAGAGGATGAATGCTTGAAGGGTAAACAAGTTGTCAGAGCTACAAAGATTGGAAGCCAAGAAGAGTTGAGGATTGAATAGTGATTTGTAATCTATAAGGTTGTAAGTTGTATTAGATCAAAGTTCTAGTGTTACTTTCTAACAATTGTATCATCCTAGGGTAAATCCTTTGGAGTAAGTTTGACTTAATAGTCATTGGAAAATCCTTTAACAAGGTGGCATTCCAATTGAATAGCCTAAATTCTTCTAACAAGGTTCACTTTTTGACAAGGTGATTGAAATCCCTTAACTGGGTCACATATAATAGTGTGTATTGTAACCTTTAACATAGTTGGCCTTTAATAGGGCATCACTTCAGAAGAGTGAAAAAGGAGTAGCATGTTACTAGTGGTTTTTCCTAAATTGGGTTTCCATGTCAAATTATTGTGCCGAATGTGCTAATGGATATGTTGTGTTTTATGTTTTATATTTATGCATGTTGATTTGACAGTAACATATCAGTTTTAGGTAATACACAATGAATGCATGCATTGTTAAGAATGTTTTATGGGTTTATTGAATTGTGAAAAGTTTTATTTTTACATCTGGACCTTGAATAACTAATTCACCCCCCCAGTTATTCTAAAAGAATTCAAACACTTCTTCTTCTTCTTCACTAGACTTAAGAATTGTTAACAATGTCTTTTATCTCTTTTTTGGTCTAGTGGCTTATTGTTTGACCCTTTTAGTCTTTGTGGTCACAACTTCCACTAATCTCTCTAATTTTCTCTTTGGCTCATTTGCCTAAATATATGACACTGTTGCATAATGAATGCTCTATTCCAAAGATGTCTATGCAATAGACACTAAAAAAGGTTGCACATTTAGTATACCTTGCTTCATGGTTTGTCTGACTGCTTATGACTCACTCTTAGTCATACTGGCCTTTGATAAGACTTTCTCTATTATAGTTTCTATCTTCTTGTGAGATGTCTTCTCCAATGATGCCTAATGAGCTAATTGGGCAATCTTATCATAAGTTCCAAATCTATATTTAGCTTGGTCCTCTAATTTCAACAATAAGTCAATGTATCCAACTACTATATCATCACGTAATTCATAACCTAAGGGATCAAGAAATGTTTCTTGATGTTCTACTACTTGAATATAAGTAAAATCTATATCAACCATAACACAAAAATATTCCTTAAATCTATCTACAATTATAGGAGCAATTCTAAATCTTTGCCTTATTTCATTCTAAAATGATTTCATAATCAAATTTCCACTATCCAATATTTTATCTGCTAGATGTCTTCTACACACTTCTATGATCTTCTCCATTATACACCTCTCACTACTTATACTCTCTGTGACTAACAAATATGGAAATCTTTTAAGCACATGAAAGAATATATGATTAATTAGTGACTAAAATCTAAACACACCATTCTTAGTCATCTTGATCTTTTCTAGGTTTCCAAGAAGTTGCATTCTTAGTATTTCACTAAAGTTAACTTGTTCCTTCTCAATACATATCTTCTAAGTTGCATAGATGAATTCAGCTCATAATTCATCAATCTTTGAACTTGCACATATAGAGTAGGCAATGATTCTACTTAGGAATCTTATATCATCTTGCTTAATGGTGCTAGTCACCATGGTCTTTCCTTTATACACTATCTTTCCGTAGCTCTCAACTTTCTTCTTTACCATTTTCTAACCCATACGTGCACTGACATGTTTACAAAGACCAGTTACCTCATGAATAAGGTTTGATGAGATATCAACTACACTATCTTATATCCATAGTTTCCCATCATGTATTATGCTTAGTATGATCTATGTCCACTCATTTATATCCAATTCTTGATCATAAAAATAATATTTGAACAGGTCTAGTTCAATCAAGTGTTCAAAACTAAGTTTCATAGTCATATCATGATTAAATACTAATTCCATATCCTTGTTCATATACACACTTCCAATAGATTTAAATTTACTAGTAAGATAACTTCCTACATCTTCCAAATATACTACATTGTTCAAAGTAATGGATAATGTTGAGTTAGGGTTTCTTTCTATGAGTTTCATGGAAACAACCTTCAATTTTAGTCTCTCCTCATTCTCAATATTGTGAACTACTGACATATCCATGATTATATTAAATATGAACTTTTATCAAATAAATTCTATAGAAAAATGATAAAATACCTCTTTCCAAAAATAGGGTTTGCCTCAAAATCATCTTGTCAAGTCGCTTTTGATTACTCTATGCTTCTAATGTATTCACAATGAAATGAAAATCAAGTATGTACTCCATTTATTCCTTAAACTTGAACTTGCATTAATTGCATACTTTGAAAACATGAAAAAATTGTCAATTGCATTTTGAGATCAAATAACTACTCAAGATCATCTATCTGATCTTTAGATGCCACCCAAGGTTTACTATAGCTTCCTCCCATCATGACAATGCTCTAAAAAACTTTGCTCCATGAAATTCTTAGCAAAAAGATAATTTTCATCTTCTGCTAAAAAATTAACTTTCTATATAATGATAGTACCTCTTAATTTCTCATAACTAATTTAGATAAGCTCTAAATTACAAGTGAGCTTAGATATAGTCTAAACATATCTCGATATGCCTTTTCCCAACTTTGCTACCTCTAGTTTGATCTCTAGATGAAGTTTCAAATTTTGATCCTATGAACAAGCTTAACTCAACATAATTGGACCAAACTCAATAATTGACTTTGATCTTCCTATCTCACCATCTTCTAGCTTTTCTTTTGAGATGTCTAATCCATTTACAAATGCCTCATTGAGTTCTTCTTCAAGTTCACTGACTACATATCTTTGTTCCTTGTTGTCTTTGTTAGTTTTAGAATTCCTCTCATGGTTCCTTCTATCATTTTTGACATTTCTTCCATCATTTCTTCTATTTCCAAAGTTTCTTCCATTGTTACTTCTACCTCCAAAGTTTCTATCCATTCTATAATACTTTGTTGTATGTCTAAAGTTGTTTCATAACTGATATACTAGATTTATGTGTCCAGGTTGTTACACTTACAACAAATGATCTTTCTTCTTTCTTTATAAGGTCTTCATTCTCTTGATGTCATTTCATTAGATCTTCTTCTATCTATAGGGTTAGTATTCCTAGATATTCTACAATTCCTTCTATTATTATCATATATAGGTTTCCTACAATCAATTGCTTTATGAACTATACCATGAAAATTATGACAATAAAGATCCCTAACATGATTAAATGACTTATTTGTACAATCTCTAATCTAGAGGATACTTTCACTAAAATTTGAATTATCTGCAAAACTCCAATTATTAGTACCATGTTAAAGTTCTCAAAATTATGAATCCAACACAGCTTGAACAGATGAAAAAAGAGTCTATATGCTCAATTTATGGCCAGTCAAAGGTTGATCAAACCCTAGGTTAGAGGCTATCAAAAAGGCAAAATTTTGAACACTCCAAAACTGGTCAAAGTTGGCATCAAATCAAAGGTCTCATCGAGAGCTTTTCGGTGATGTTCATTTTGTCAAAATGAGAGCCCAAATGTAAAGTTATGCTTAGTCAAAGTTGGTTGACCAAAAGGGATGATGACATCACCTAGTGATGTGAGATGTCCATATAGATGATGTCAGCATGATGTTGGTTGAGCAATCAAATGATGACACATGGTATGATAAGTGGCCCAAGGTGATGTGGTAGAGACAAAGGTCATGACACATGTTGTCATCTGATTTTTCCATGTGATAAAGGTAAAATAATATTTGTTTAAATCATTGATGTACATGTTAGCAATTTTGGTTGATGTCAACAACAAGTCAACAAATGGTGGTTAGTGGGGTTTGAACCTTCAACCACTGGCCCCCAAGATATAGCTAGTGGCCATTGCACCACCGGTGGGTGGTTAACACTAAAATTAGAAAACTTCTCTTTAAATTTTTAAATGGCACCCATATTGGTAAAAGGGGCCACTTACAGGGTTAGAACCCCCGATTGGTGGCCTTCACAAAATACTTTGTCACCACTATGCCTTTTTTAGATTTGATTATATATTTGGGTGATTTTTTATTTATGCTTTAACAGATAGACTACCACCCTTTATTTTAAGGTTTCTAATTAAATTTTTAATTGTTTTTAACCTCCAACTTGCTAAGAGCCAAAAATGTAAAATGGCCAAACGGGGTTAGGTGAGATATAAATGGTTATAGGGCCTATTATTTTATTTTTATTTTTTTGTCCTATTTTAGGCTAATTTTATGTATAAAAAGGGGGGTAGGAGTCCTTTTCAAGGATGGAAAAATTCAGCCATAGGAATTGATTCAAATTTAGTCATTCAAATTGAGGCATTCTGAAGGATTCATTCAAGAATCATAAGAATGACCAAGTGTTGAGAAGGAGACAAAAATTTCTAGATGAATTTTTTTTTTTAGTCCTGTACATTAGAGTAGAGTAATATTGTTTTACTTGAAGGGGTTGATATTTTAACACTTTGTACTTGATTTTAGAGTTAATCAGATCGGTCCACTAGTTGGAGCAGGACCTGTAGATGTAGTCTTGATAGGGAAAACTTTGATATCAAATTGTTTTATGTCTCTTATCTCTCATATTTCCTTATGTTAGTTGATTATGTGTTGTTCTTTTCTACATCTCAATTATGTTAAATTTCTTCAGTAAAAGCATTAAATTAACTTTATGTAATTGGTTAGAATTCCTCTATATTAGTCCTAGATTCTTCTTCTTTGTAACTTCAACAGTTTTAGATACATAGCCATCCATTTACTACTTGGATTAGGAAAGTATATCTGATTGTTGGGATTAAGTCATAAAACTTGTAGATCCTAAATCAGATCAATCTCTTTTCATATGACCTATTTCACTACATGAAAAATACTTACCTCTAAATACATACCTAGTTTCCTTAGGAGATTCCACTTGCTTTGGTTCATCTAATATTTCAACTTCCTTGTCTTGTCCAACTTCTTTAGGTTTATCAGAAGATTGACTAGATTCAATCTTATCATTAGATCTTTTTCTTTCAGATCTGATCTAATCTCAACTTTCTTTGTAGACATGTTAATTAGATAACCAAGACTAGTCTTATCATAATCTTATGTTGTTTTACTTTAAGGGGTTCAAATTTTTGGAGGACAATCATTTTTTAGTCCACTAATTGAAGCAAGAATCAAAGATGTACTCTTAATAGGGCGAACTTTGATATCAAATTTTGTTGTGCCTCTTATCTCTCATATTTTCTTCTATCACTTGATTATGTGTTGTTGTTTTTTGCATTTTAATTATGTTAAATTTCTTTAGTAAAAGCATTAAATTAACTTTATGTAATTGGTTATAATTCCTCTGTATTAGTCCTAGATTCTTCTTCTTTGTAATTTCAATGGTTTTAGATACATAGCCAAACATTTATTACTTGGATTAGGAAAGTATATATGATTGTTGGGATTAAGTCATAAAACTTGTAGATCCTAAATCAAATCAAGTTTGGTATTAGAGCCCATTTTTCAATGAAATTATAGGTGGTGAATGCTAACCATGTTCAAGTTTAAACAAGGAGAAGGTGAACTTGCAGAGTTCAATCCAAATATTGGAAAAAGAAGAATTTTTCCATGAATCATGGCATTTGAACAAATCTTTCCAAGTTTTATGTAGAATCCTTCGAGAGAGCTTTTGTGGAATTGAAGGCTTTGGTGGAAATTCTTCGTCAAGAGAGGAATGAACAACAATTGAGAAAGGTGAACAAGGCTAGGAAGAAGGAAGAAGCCCAGTCTTCATTAAAAGATGACAAAGGCAAAGGAGTAGGAGGTGGTAGTGACCCTCCTAAACTTTTATCTCCATCTTCTTCATCTTCTTCATTGACTTCTTCTTCTCTATCTACTTCTAAAAAATAAACATTCTATGAAGACACCCTTGTTAAATTTTGATGTAAAGTTTTATTTTACTATATATAATGGTAATTAGATGCTAAAAATTTGGATAGTTGGCTTAAGTATATTGAAGTGTACTATAAGGTTCAAAATATTTTGGATGATTCTTTCAAAATCTAGCTAGCTACTCTCAAAATGTTGGGTACTACATTAGTCTAGTGGGAGAGTAAGATCCAAGATGATCTTGTACACATGGTAAAATCATTTCATCTTGGTATGAATTTACTTTTTCTTTAAAGAAATAATTTTATCCTTTGTTTTATATGCAACAAGCCATTATGGACTAGCAAAATCTGGAGTAAGGTAAAGGAAAATCTATACAAGAGTATACACAAGTGTTTAGGAAGAAGGCATTAACTCTTAGAATTCCTCTTTATACACACAATACTTTTTTAAAGTATATAGATGGAATGCATTTATATTTAAAGCATACAATATTGATGTTTAGTCCTTCTAACTTTGATGAAGTATTTGCTCAAGCAACACATATTGAAGTAGGTAGAGGAAACTTTAGTTCAAAGAAGGAATTTTTCCCTCCTGAAAGCATCAAGAAAGGAAAGAAAGCAACCACAGTGAAGAAAGAGGAAGGTGACAAGCCTAGTTCTTCACATTGTTAGAAGAAAGGGCATGTCAAGGAAAAGTGTTGGAAATTGCATCTAGAGTTGAAATCAAAGTGGTTTAAGAAGGATCAAAAGGGAAAACAAAAGTCTACAATTGTTGTTTAGGATCTTGGATCAGATTCTAGTGATGAGACAACAATATCAACTTTGCGTTTGAAAGCTAAAGCTTTTGTTGATTCTATCCCTAATGTTTCATATGCTTCCACTTCAAAAAAACATGTTGTTCATAAAGATAGTAAAAAGTGTAAACTTTTTCATATAAGGGTGATTTATAAGAACACTAAAATTGACATAGAAGTTGTTAAACAATTGGGATTGGAAACTAAGCCACATAAGAGATCTTATCCTTTATGTTGGGTGTGCATTGATGAAAAATTGTGAGTAACAAGGAAATGTAGTTTAAGATTTTCAATAACATCTAAGTTCATAGATGAGGTTGATTTTGATGTGGTTCCACTAGACATCTATTGGATTGTGTTGAGTAGCCTATACTTACATGATAAAAATTCTATCTTCTATAGGGAACATAAAAAGTATCATTTGTTTAAAAATGGAATTGAATACATTATAAGAGCTCATTGCATGAAGAATGAAGGATTGATTGTAAACATTAAACATTTAAAAATGATTGTAAATGGAAGTAGTAAACTGACTCTCATATTTGTAATAGCTAGTGAGGATCAGGTGTAAGAAGAATCAAGTCTTCATCCCATGATGGTAAAAGAGGATTTGAAAGGTTCATTTTCCAATGATGTTTTTGTACTAGAGGTCCAAAATATTGATACTTTTTCCATTTCATTAGTTATTTTTGTTTTGTTGCTTCTATTTCTACTAGTTGGTACTATGTGGGTGATAGACATAACAATGAATACTAGTAGATATATGGTTGACTGTATTAGCACTGCTATGTCATTTTTCATAATGTGTGTGATGATTCAAATATTCAAAATTCCAAAAATTTGTACAGGTGATACTAGACAATTGAGGTGAACATGCCCTCACTTTCATTCTATGTTAAAATAAACTTTTGGAGGTCTGAAAGCTCTTTTCAATGGGGAGGCTTGATCTCAAGGATATTTTTGCTGAAATTTGAAGTATCTTTAAGACTCCAATTATTAGTACCATGTTAAAGTTCTTAAAATTCTAAATCCAACGCAACTTGAAGAGACAAAAAAGAAGTATGTATGCTCAAGTTATGGCTAATCAAAGGTTGGTCAAACCCTAGGTTAGACGCCATCAAAAAGGAAAAATTTTGAACTCTCCAAAATTGTTCAAAGTTAGCTTCAAATCAAAGGTTTTGTCAAGATCTTTCCAATGACATTCATTTTGTCAAAATCAAAGCCTAGATGCAAAATTTATGCTTGGTCAAATTTGGTTGACCAAAAGGGATGATGACATCACCTAATAACATGGCATGTCTATACAGATGATGTGAGCATGATGTTAGTTGACCAATCAAATGATGACAAATGGCATGATAGGTGGAAAAAAGGGTGACATGGTAGAGACAAATGTCAACACATATTGACATCTAATTTGTCCACATGAAAAAGAAAAAATAATATTTATTTACATCATCAACATACACATCAACTTGTCTGCTTGAAAGATGTGGCAAGTCGGCAAATGATGGCCGATGGAGTTTGAACCTCCAACCACAAGCCCCCAAGACATAGACAATGGTCATTGTACTACCAATGAGTGGTTAACACTAAAATAAGAAAACTTCTATTTAAATTTTTAAATGCCACCCATATTGGTTAAAGGGGCCACTGGCGGGGTTGGAACCCTCGGTCAGTGCCCTTCACAAAATACTCTGTCACAGTTGTGTCATTTGCAGATTTGATTATGTATTTGGGTGATTTGTTATTTATGTTTTAATAGATAGACTACCAACCTTTATTTTAAGGTTTTTTCTTAATTTGTTAATTGTTTTTAACCTTCAACTTGCTAAGAGCCAAAAATTTAAAATGGCCAAAGCAGGTTAGGCAAGATATAAATGGTTATAGGACCTATTATTATATTTTTTTTTGGTCTATTCTAAGCTAATTTTATGTATAAAAGGGGGGTTATGAGGCCTTTTCAAGAATGGAAAAATTCAGCCATAGGAATTGATTCGAATTTAGTCATTCAAATTGAGGCATTCTTAAGGATTCATTTAGTAATCAAAAGAATGACAAAGTGCTGAGAAGGAAAGAAATTTCTTGACAACATTTTTTTTAGTCCTATATATCAAAGAAAAGTAACATTTTTATACTTGAAGGGGTTGATATTGTAACACTTTTTACTTGATTTTGGAGTTGATTAGATCAGTCCACCAGTTGGAGCAAGACTCAGAGACATAGTCCTAATAGGATGACCTCTGATATCAAATTGTGTTGTGCCCCTTATTTCTCATATTTCCTTCTATCAGTTGATTATGTGTTATTCTTTTCTGCATTTCAATTATGTTAAATTTCTTTAGTAAAAGCATTAGATTAACTTTATGTAATTGGTTAGAATTCCTCTATATCACTCCTAGATTCTTCTTCCTTTTAATTTTAACAGTTTTAGATACATAGCCATCCATTTAATACTTGGATCAAGAAAGTATATCTGATTATTGGGATTAAGTCATAAAACTTGTAGATCCTAAACCAAATCAATCTCTTTTCATATGACCTCTTTCATTACATGAAAAATACTTACCTCTAAATACATACTTGGTTTCCTTAGGAGATTCTACTTGCTTTGGTTCATCCAATATTTTAAATTCCTTGTACAACTTCTTTAGGTTTATCAAAAGATTAATTGGATTCAATCTTATCATACATATTTTCTTTTGGGTTTGAACTAATCGCAAGTTTCTTTGTAGACATGTTAATTAGATAACTAAGACCAATCTTATCATAACTAGGTCTCTATATTGACATTGAATCATCAAGCTTTTCTCTGCTAGATAAAGATTCTCAAGTTGTTTCTTGCACTAATTTAATTCTCCTTTCACAATGGTATTGTACTTATGAAGTTCTTCATGATCTTGTTTCAATATTTCAAATTCAGATGTCTTCCTTGCCAGACTTGCTCTAAGATTTGCATTCCCAATCTTTAAATCAGTTTTAATTTCACTAGGATCATTCCTCAAAGTTAATTTTAGATTCATAATCTTTAATTCATGCTTCAATATCTTGTACTCTATCTTCAACTTTGAATAATCAACATCACTAGTTTCATATTTAGTGGATTTTGGCTTGGATTTGAGATGTTCAATATTTTCCTTCAATTGTCTAATGTATACTTTCGAGTCTTCATATCTTAACTTTAGCTTATCTCTTTCTTCAATAAGGAGATCAATTTCTTCAAGTGCCTCTTCAAGGTTCTTCATCAATTGTTCCATATCCATAGGGATCTTACTAAAGCTATTAAGTCTTTTCTAATAGAAGCTCTAATACCAATTGTTAGAAATATGAATTATTGGGTGTCATGCCTAACCACTACTTCTGTTCAGCAGCCTTTTAAGACTTTACTGTTTGGAGTTCATTGCAGTTGATATGTTATCTTTCATTGTAGAACTTGGTTATATTTTGTGTCATTTGGAACTCGAGACTTATGATGAACGCATTTTCTATTCAGAACTATTTGTTTAGTTTTGAAGGTTACTTAGGATGTTATGATTTGAAACTATAATTGCATGCTATTTGATTATTGATCATATTTTTTATGTTTTTAACTTGATGTAAACTATATTCTATTTTTTATATATTGGAAATAAAGTTTTAAATTTGTATGTTTATGTGTTGTATGTGTACGAAACTTGTTATTTTATTCACATATGTGTGATTGAGAAGGGATTTCATTATTGCATATCATCCTATGTTGGTTTTGATTATATGACGTATATTAATTTATTAATTATAACTTTAGTTGGCTTTGCAAATATACTTGTGATGGATAGGGGACTAAATACTTAAGTTGAGATTGGCAAAACATTTCCATTTTTTTAAAAAAAATTTTCCAAAAGGGTTAATTATCTCTTATAACCTTGTTACCCTAAATGAGTCTTGAATGCTTTGAATAAGGTATTATGTTCATTGTTTAAAAGCCAAATATATATGGTAGTGGCATTGTGACTGTCATTTTGTACTTGCCATAGTGAGGTGTCTCTATTGAATTAAATGCAAGTTATGAGGAATAAATGCAATTTGGCTTTGGTTGGCCAGTTTTGGATGAGAATGAGATTTTTTTATTTTTTTTTGTTGAATTTGGTCAGAATCTTGGCCGCATTGCTCTATATGATATGCATCTGTGATGCTTGTTGCTAAGAATTAGCATCATGGAGGTAATGGTTGATAGGGCATTCATGCTTATGAAGCCGAGCATTGTCGGGATTCACATTATCAATCATTATTAGTGTTTCCAGTTTGGAAGTGTGGTTTTGTTTTGGTATTTGGGGCTTTGGGAGCGAGTTTTATTGGAGAGATCTGTATCGAGCATTTTGGGCTCCTACTGTGATTTGAGGTAGGGGGCATTTTCTAACCTATTCCTTACTATTATTTGGGTGTTAATTGTTTGAAGGAAATAGGAAATGTTGTAGTTTTTATAATACCGATACCCAAGTATGGGTGTATGAAAAATTAGGCAAATGGATTGCCAAGTTCTATATATATCTATATTTGGATTAAGGGTACTATGTAAGTTCTTGCATTGTTGTTTGCATTTAGACTTAGATGTGGATTATATCGGGTTTTCTATATTCAGTTTTGTAAACCTGAGGTGTTATTTTTGGTTTGTTTCATTTTCGTGTATGAAATAGGCTTTTGCTACAAAATTGGCATATGTGATAGGGCATAGATTCATTGTGAAATGTGTTTTAGTTTGAGTTTGGTTTTTATGTAAAATAGTTATATACATAATTGTGTTCAATCAAACCCAGGGCAGATTGTTATGTCGATTGTTGGCATGAATATGTGGTTTTTTTTAGAAGTCTTATATGGTGTTTGAAATGTTGGAAACCAAAAACATAGACAACTGTTGAACACCTAAATGAAACCATGGGCAGACATTACGTCAAACAATTATTATGAAACTTATGAATGCTGAATTAAGCAATTATCAACTTTGTGTTATTATGTTATTGTGTGATTGTGATGCTGTCAACAGTCAATTGTCGTGGAAATTTAGTGTTTTTCGAATTCCTATCATTAGTATAAAGTATTTTTATGATAATTGGAAACTTTATTGATTGCTGTTATGGTGACATTCTATCAAATAGTTAAGAGGTAGATTAAAACAATTAGAAATTTCATGCAACAACATAATCTTATTTTTTTAATAAATATAGAAATTTTGTTAATAAGGAAGTACAAATTTATATTTAGTTGTGATTAAGTTGTTGGATGGACATGATCTTTGTTGTGAATAGTAATCGAGGGCAGCATTATGTGAATAGTTAGTTTACATCTTATAGTATAGGGAAAGTTACATCTTAATTATTTTGGGTATTGGCATGATGAAGTTACAATGCCAATTTTATGAATTACATTTTATATTGTTTTCAGATATTATGTTTTTATATGCTATTGTAGTTATAATTGGGTGGTGGCTTATTGTCAAACAGAGGTGTAACTTCAATAGACACTTGCTTTTTAATAACATTGTTAATGGTAATTTGTTAAGCATTTGCTGTACTTAGTTTCTATTATGTTTAATTTTGATTATGAAGTGTCTTAATAGCATTTATGGATCATTTTGAGATGAGATGTCTGAAACAAAATTCTTTTTTTATAAAGATGTTTTCAGTTCATAATTGAAATAGAAAGCCATTTCAAGTATTGAGCCAGATTATGATATTTGTTTGATGATATGTCATTTAAAGCAAGAATATCATGTGCATTTTGATTTTTTATCTTGGTCATTTTGAAGTTAAGAGTAGATGGTTAGGTCAGTAGGAAATTGAATGTATAGTATGAAGATTCTGTAAGTATCGTTGAGCTAAGACAATAGTTCAATTGTACTTACGTGATCTTGATATTATAGGTTTAGTATTTATTGTTATAATTATCTATATTTACCTTTAAAATTGGTAGAATAAGATGTGTCACAGATGGATTAAAGGATTTACTATCATGTTGTAAACTGATTTTATATCTATTGCATGTACATTCTTAGTATATCTGTTTGATGTGTATTTTAAGAATAGCTGTGATGAACATATATCAAGTTGGCTGAATTGGGTTTATCCTATTCAGTTAATTAATTTTGTGATAACTTTAAAATAAATTGTGTGGGTTCATTACATATAAAAAGATAATTGGCCTTACCTATTACTTAAACCTATAAGGTTAAGTACAGAGAACAAGGAAAATCTCTATTCTGTCATTGACAAGTATAATAGAGAATATTGTTATGTGTTGACTATGAGCATACCAAACATGGATGCAAAATCTTAGTGCCATAATGATGACACCTCAGTATATATATGATTCATTTACGGGTTATTCTTAGTGTGAGTTTAATTTTGCATTGTTAAGTAAATGTTTACTTCTTGCATATTAATTTTGGAACTACACTATGTTAAGTGAATCAGATATCTGCATTATGGTTATGTATGTGTTTATTCTAACATGTATGCAGGTGGATTATGTTTTTCAACTCAGTGTGTACTGAGTCCCCTTTGTGTTGTGTTGTGTTTCTGTGTGTTTTATAGGTGCTTCAAGTTGATTAGCAAGTAGCTATGGATAACTGTTGAAGTTTCTTCTTGAATCAGTATTTAATTACTTGTAGGATCCATATGTTGGACAATAGTGATTAAGAATGATGTTGTACTTCATTATTGTACTGAACTCATTTTGTATTAGCATCATAATGGAAGCATATTTGGATGATATCTTCTTGTATTTTGAGGTTTATAGATTGAGTGTGGCTCAATCATTGTAGTTGTGCTTGTAATTAGTTTTATTAATAAAAATAAATTGTTATGATTATGTTATTTGGTCTTTTTTTTCTTATTTCTTGGTTTTTTCTTAATGTAGCATTACATTGGGGGGGTGCAGAGGAGGAGGGGGGGGGTGAATTAGTAATTTACAAACTTTAGTCACCAATTGGATATTATCTATTACTTTAAACCATACATAGAAAATTAATAAAGTAATGCTCAACAACAGTAATGACCATGCGCAAAGACAACTTATAACACCATATTTTATTAACTAGGGAAAACCTAGCCAAGGCAAAAACCCCAGTGGGAATGATACCTACTAGAAAATATATTGATATATAAGTTCTTTGTTAGAGAATGGATCGTATTAGGAGTCAATAAGAAAATTTAGTATAGAGAGTCACTTTTAGGAGAATTTGAATCCCTGTTAGAAGATTTCAACCTTGTTAGGAGTTGAAGTATACTAGATGCAAGATGAGCCCACTGCCCAAACATGCAATTCTAATTACAAGAAGAACTCGCTACCCAAACAAGTAATTAGACTTTTGGAATATAGATTTTTTCTTAGTTCAATATTAGATCACAAAATAGCTTCACAAACTTTGCATATATTTCTTTCATAAAATTTCATATACAATTGCTCAATACAATTTCTCCAACATAGCACACTTGAATTTGCAATATGTCTTTTGCATAAATATCATGCCTTTACATAAATTTTCTACTAGGTAAACTAAGATCACAATACACTTTTTCAACTTAGAGTAAACATCTAGGATGTCAACCCTAATTGGATAGGTAATTATTTTGTACACAAAATAATTCCTTTCCTTTAATTCGGTTGTCCTCTTACATTGGTAAAACAAAATATCTCTTTCCCATACAATCTATATTGACTTCTGAGGTCATACACATCATCATCAACATGTATACTATCTCCATCTCACTTTGATAGTCATAATATGACATCAGCAACAAGTTAAAAACAAAACAATATACCGATATATAGAATATGCATAATTAAACAATTTTCTAAGTACCAAAAGCTAAGTATCTTTATTTTTGAGGTTTCCTATAAGCATGTACATCATGTGTTTCCATAAATGAAAATAATTACATATTCTCATTAGCAAATTTCTATCACACAAGTGCTAGAGAAGAATTTTCTAGAAGCAATAGATTTGATGAGGATAGAATGATTGAAGGAGTAGCCCTTCTAGTAAGAGGAGAAAAAGATTGTAAGAAAATCTTTAAATGTTGGACTTGGAATGAATTTGTTCATTATGCATCTAAGTGTCCTAAAAGAGAGAAAAAGTATAGAGGGAATTTTAAAGCTAGAAGTGATAGAGAATGTTTGTATGCAAATGAAGAAGATGATTTAATGAACAAGCAGTAAATGCTAGTGATTTTGAAATAGGTTTTGTAGAAATTAAAGAAAAAATTCCAAAGAAAATAGCTTTGGTATCACAAGTTAAAAAGAAATATAATTGGATAATTGAAAGTGGTTTTTCACTTCATATCACTAGTGATATGAACAAGTTTTTTGACTTCAAAATTTAGGATGGAGGCATTGTCAAAGTTGGAAACAATACAACCATGCCAAGTTAAAGGTGTTGGATCTATAACTCTTGATGGTAAAACTAACACTAAGGATGTATATTTTGTTGATAGTTTGAAGCACAATCTTCTGAGTGTTGGACAACTAGTGTATAAAGGTTATCAGTTGTAGGTCACAAAAAAGACATGCATGATTAGAGACAAAGATGGAAAGGTAATTAGAATAGGAACTAGATTTAAAGGTAATGTATTTTAGTTGAATCCTACTAAAATGAAATATTTAGTTGCAAAGGTAGATGATTTTTTTCTATGGCATGAGAGATTCTATCATATACACTTTGACAACATTGTGAAGGCTAGTAGTATGTTTGCAGTTAGAGATTTTCCTAAGATTATAAAGACTACTAACACAATTTGCAAGGATTGTGTTTTGGCAAAGCATTACAAAACTTCTTTGCCCAACAAGAAGTTTACTACTACAACAAATTGGAGATTGTACACATAGATCTCAATGATCCTATGAAGACTAAGGGATTCTATGGTGAAAGGTATTTCATGGCTTTACTTGATGACTTTTCTAGAATGGTGTGGATTGCATTTCTTAAAGAAAAATCTAAGGCATTTGATAAGTTCAAGATATTCAAGAATAGAGTTGAGAATGAACTGAGTATGAAGATAAAAATTTTAAGATGAGATAGAGGAGGGGAATTTACTTCAAATGAATTTTACATCTTTTTGTGAAGGTAATGGAATCAAAAGATAGTTATCAAATTCGAGAACCCCTGAACATAATGGTATAGTAAAAAGAGGAAAAAAGTCAGTAAAAGAAGTAGCAAGAGCTATATTAGCTGAGAATCATGTATCCAAGATGTTTTGGAGAGAAACTATGAGTACAACAATATACACTATGAATAGAGTGCAAGTCAAGAAAGACACAAACAAGACCCCTTATGAATTATGGTTTGGTCACTCACCTACAATTAAGTATTTCAGAATTTTTGGTAGTCAGTGTAATATCAAAAGAGATGATGATGTTGGTAAGTTTGATTCTAAAAGTGATAAAGGTATGTTTCTTGGTTATTCATTGAAAATCAAGGCTATAGATGTTATAATCTGAGAACTAAGACTATTATGGAAAGTGCAAATGTAAGAGTTGATGAGAAATTCAAGATACAAGAATGAGTGGTTGATTAAAATTTAGATGATGATGTTGTTACTAAACCAAGGGATGATGAAGTATTTCTTGAGACTAACAATGATTTTCAGAATGAAAGAGAGCTAAGATAAGAACATTGCTCAAAACCTTCAATAGAAATAAGAGTTGAGATAACAAATCCTACTTCAAGTAAGAATATGACAAATAATAATCCTCTCAAGTAGATCATTAGAAGTAGAGACAAAGGAGTGATGACAAGAAGTAGAATCAATGAAGAACTATGTTTGATATCTCAAGTTGAACCTAAGAATGAAGATGAAGCATGTAAAGATGACTATTGGAAGAAAGCTATGAAAGAGGAATTGGGTGAGATAATAAAGAATGAGACATGGGAATTGGTGCCTAGACCAGTCGACAAGAATGTGATAGGAACTAAATGGGTTTTTAGAAACAAAATGAATGAACAAGGAGAAGTTGTAAGGAACAAAGATTGGTATGTAAAGGTTACTCACAACAAGAAGGAATATACTATGATGAGATCTATGTGCTTGTGGCTAGAATAGAAGTAGTAAGGTTATTCTTAGCATATGTAGCATATAAGAATTTCAAAGTATATCAAATGGATGTCAAGTTAGCATTTCTAAATGGAGAACTTGAAGAAGAGGTATACATAGAATAGCTTGAAGGTTGTCCTTTGATAGATGATAAATAAATAGTATACATATTGAAGAAATCATTGTATGGCATGAAGCAAGCACCCAAAACTTGGTATGTAAGGTTGGACAAGCATTTGACAAAGCTTGGATATAGAAAAGGTGTGGAAGATAGTAATCTTTATTAAAAAGAAATTGATGATGGATTGATGATCTGGTAATATTCGTTGATGATATCATATTTAGGGGAAATGATGATGGAAGTGACAAGTTTGCAAAAGAAATGAAAAAGGAATTTGAAATGAACATGTTAGGAGAAATGAAATATTTCCTAGGATTCCATATTGTATAAGATAAAGAAGGAATCTTTATTTCTTAGACTTAGCATTTGAAAAAATTATTGAAAAGGTTTGGTTTGGAAACATGTAGACCCATTGGAACACCTATGGTAACTAGACACAAGTTATCTACAAAGGATGAAACACCTACTATTGAGTAGAAGAAGTACAGATCTATGATCAGAGGATTGCAAAATTATTGCAAGATTCCAAGTTGATCCTAGAGAAACACAGTATACAGTAGTTAAAAAGATATTTAGACACATAAAAGGAACACCAAAGTTTAGATTGTGGTATGATAGATCTAATTACTTCACTCTATATGTTTGTACTAATATTGATTGGGTAGATAGTATGGATAAAAGAAAGAACACCAATGGTGGAAGCTTCTTTCTTGGAGGAATATTGGTTTCTTAGCTAAGCAAAAAGTAGGATCGTACCTCACAAAGTCTAGCAAAAGAAGAATATGTTGCAATAGTAAACAATTGTAATCAAGTTGTTTGGATAAAGTAGATGTTGAAGGATTTAAGGATAGAATTCAGTGAACCTATTGTTATACATTGTGACAACATGAGTAAAATAAATATGTCAAAGAATCTAGTATTGTATTCTAAGACCAAGCACATTTCTATCAAGTATCACATTTTGAGAGAGAAAGTTGCATAAAAGGAAATTAGATTGGAGAATGTGAGCACCAAAGAGTAGATTGCAGATATTTCCACTAGGCCTCTTCTCGAAGAGACTTTTGGGTATTTGCAAGGTATGCTAGGGCTTACACCCCTTCCTACATTAGAGTAGATGATGTAAAAATGCATTAACCTAGTGTAACAGAGCACTATTGTTTGTCTAGATTGAATGTTGATTCTTCCTATATGGGGGAGTATCTATGATGGATAGAGTCATCTAGGACTCTTTTTGGATGTTCTTTTTGAACACTATCTTTGGACACTTGAGCTAGTCAAAAATAGTTGTTATAGAGTTTGATGGTCGTTGAAACCTTTGACATTGATGTCAATGGGGGAGAAGTTTAGCATGAAAAAAAAATTAGTACATTGAAGGGAGAATGATTGATGGAAATAATTTGAAAATTATTGATAAAAAGAAGTTGAAAAGAAATATTAACAACCATTTGCAATTGGTATTCTTGGAACTAGATGTTTTTCGTCTATGTTGCCATCAATGCCAAGGGGGAGATTTTTGGAAGCATGAATGATGATGATGTTCAGATGGGGGAGTATTGTAGAAATATTATTAGATCATTATCATGATGATATGTTACATTTATGACTGTGTTTCTCATTGATGTCAACATAGTAGTTTTCTATGGTATCTAATAGAAGAACAATGAAAAGATCAAGTTGGTATAGATAGACAACTGAATACTTTCACCAAGAAAGGTCAAAGGGAGACTATACTAAGTGTCCAGTATATGTATCTAACCTTAGAAGCATAAGATATTAAGTTTGGAAGAAGTTATGCAAGTTTTGATGGAGACTCTTTTGAGATAGAGTTTACAAAGGCATGTTTTGATAAACTTGTTACATCTCTTAGCAGATTTGTTACTCTAAGAAACCAAAGTTAAAGATATGAAGAAGACATGTTGGTGATGACATGGCTAAGCTCACTCATCATAATGTTACATGTACAAAAAGTTATTTAAGCTACAAGGTGAAAGATCAATATTATCACTAAGTGTAACATGTTCTTAATGTGGTCTTATGATAATTAATTGAGAAGGTGTAATAGCCAACTTAAGAAATTGTTTTATGGATTTTTTATAAAGAAAGTACATTTTACTTTATCATACATGAGATGGATGAAGTGATTTTAAGAAAAACAAAGAGTAGAATGCAAAGTTGAGAAATATAGAGCTGAAGTGAAGGAAACTTCATTGCTGAGGTTTTATTGTACGATCCAAAGTTGGATACTTGGATTCAAGGTTCATGACTTGGTCTACAAGGTCCGACAATGGTTAGCCCAGTTGACAAGATAGAGGAAATAAGTTAAAGTATAGTACATATAGTTATTCTATAAGGAATAGTTGAGAGATTAGTTGGACAGTGAGTTAGGTGATCCTTCCCCATAAGCTATTTGGATAGTGGGTCCTTCTATCTTCTATAACTCCTAATAGGGTTGAAATCTTCTAACAAGGATTCATAGTCTCCTAACAAGGGCTCATTTGTACTAAATGTTGTAATAGACTCCTAATAGGGTCAATCCTCTAACAAGGAATATTTATATTAGTACATCATCTTGTGGGCATCATTCCCATCAGGGTTTTCACTCTCATCAAGGGTTTCCCTAGTTAACATATCTAGTGTAATTTTCTATGTGGATCTTTTTATGGTTTTTATTTACTTTGGTTGAGTGGATAAGATTGTTTAAGGTTGATAAATTATTTAATTATTGGATAACTCATTCAGCTCCCCCCCCCCCAGTTATCTTGGTGTACTATTTTTTCTAATAGTTTTTACATCAACCAAATTAGTAGAAACCTACTTTGAGTTGGGGTGCACTAAAGCTTTTCTCAAAGAACTAGGAAGAGAGTCCATTAACTCTACTGCTATCTTCTTAGGATCTGAGTCTTCAATACTATATATCTTAGGAAGATCACTTCCTATAGCTTATTGATCCTCTTCTCCTTTAGCATCATCTACTTCCATATTTTCAATATCATCAATTTCTTCATCATCTTTTTCAACACCTCCTTCATCATCAATTTGCATAACCTGATCAGTAGGCTTGTGCAACCCATAATTTTTTTTCCATGGTGTGGTGTTTGATTTTACAATTGACTCTATGTCTTTAGATATGATTTAAAAATGCACTAAATCTAGGAGTTATCTTTGTTTCATTTTCCTTCAATGATTTATTCACTTCCTTATCAATGAGACTCGACATAAGTTGTTTGAGGGTTTTTTCTCTAATGTCCTTTATAAAAACTTAATGCATTCTCCTAATGATGTGATATTGACTTAAATAGACTATCAAGAACTTTCTTTGATAATTCCTCTAGGGAGTATTTCCATTTTACCATTTTAGCCACTAGGGCTTCCTTAATTTTCTTCTTTTCTTTACTCCTTGTCTCACACTTAAGGAATTTATGATCTCCCATAGCTACTCCATTTTTTAGTCTAGATAATCTTTCTTTGAAGGTAGGAGAAAAAATCTTAAATATAATATGTTTTGCTTCATCTTCATCATCTCCAAGTCTCTTTCTTGACTTGGTTCTTTTGGTGAATACAGCAAGGGTGGACTTTGCATGTTTGGTGATTATGACCTTTCTTTCTTCTTGGGAGGTTCCTCTTATTCATATTCATTTTCCTCTACATTTTCTTACTCTCCTTCTTCTTCATCAAAGTCATCTCCTTGTCCTTCAATTCTCAATAGAGGGGAACTAGAAGATTTGGTGGCCTTAAGCATCTTTTCCACCTTCTTTCTTCCTCTTTTCACTGCTTGTGGAAGCTTAATTTCACGAGTCATTTTCGCCTTACCTTCCTCATAAGTGCCAAAATAAGGTTCCTTGGGATCAATAGTCTCATTCAAGAGAGCTTCAATGATATTTCTTATATCATCAATGTTTACTTCATATCCTAGGGGCTTCACCCATGTCACTCTTGGTCTGACTACTTGAATATGGACTTTATCATAGTCAACCAAAATAAAAATCCTTCTAATAATCTTCTACCAACTTCTTGGTATTCTATTTCTACTTTGCATTTTCTCTTTGAAGGAATCAAAATAGTTATCCATTATAATTTCAAAATTTTCACCCATCTCTACTATAAACTCATTAATTTGATATAAAACTAGTGTATCCTTTTTCCACACCATAGTTCCTTTTGAAGGAAAAAAATTTTGCATATATAAAAATAAAAAATTCAATAAAGAACTAAACTTACAAGCATTATTCTCTTAGACTTTGGATACTTTCCATGTTCTTGCTAAATTGGATCAACTACAGCTCGACATAGTTGAAGGATAGATTATTCTTCACTACCTTGTATGCTAGGTCAATGGTTTCACATGAAACTCTATTCAAACTTCTTGAGCTGTATATATTGTGTGCAAAAACATAGATGCCAAACTTAATTTCCATGTTAGTTACTCTATTTAATTTCATGCCTCTACCATCCCACCTAGCAAGAGTCCTCTTAGCCATTTAAACCTGACCTAGGGTTTTTATTGTCTTTTCCTTGTTTGACATTGGAAACTTGGTGATTATGTGTATCATCTTCTTTATTATCAAAATATGGTGATACAACAACAAATTCATGTCATGGACTTGGCTTAGGATGAACTTTTCCCTTGGAAATCCCTCAAAATATGTAAAATATGTGTTAAACCTTTCATCACCAGATGCTTGTGCTTATGTTTCAAAATACCATCCAAACATAGCTCATTGTATACTTGGTTCATTTATAAGGTTCCCAAATATTGAATTGAATAATGGTAAAATGACCAAATATCATGTATAAGGAGTACCTTAGGAGGAATCTATGATTGCACTCTAGGAGGGTCAAGCACCTCTGCAAATGCTAGACTCAACTTGTACATGCAAGCCTTCCAATCAACTCCTTGAATGAACATCTTTGAACCATTTTTCACCTTGCTACTAGAAGATGCCATTCACTAGGTTAAACTTTGAATATGGAGGTAAAATTCAACAATTACAGCTTCAAATCTCTTGGGGGATTTGAAATTTCTTTTTTGTCTTAGCTCTGAAAATTCACGGTGAAATGATTTGATCAATTTCCTCTTTCTAACAAAATTTTGTCTTTATGATCACCATTAATGCTTCATAGAAATATTCACTCAATGATAAGCTGTCTTATACTTGGTTTAGTCTTCATTTCTTAGAAGACACATTCAACTTGGTAAATTCTCTTGAATTAGTAGGAACTATCAACTCAAAGAGAACTTTGAAGTTGGTAGGGTTAGCACCACTCGGTCTAAACTTAATACTCAATAGAGTCACCAACTCAACATCTACATCCAAAACTTGGTAAGGTTATGCAACCCAACCTTTCTTGGTAAGGTCTTGCAACCCGAGTGGAAAAAAGTGGCGATATAAAAAATATGTAGTTAGGAAATGCCTCAAAGCATTTAAAAATCTATTCCAACATTTTTTCCATCCATCCTAATACTAAAGGAAATTAATTAATACTTTTATAAGGCCTACTATATCTTTTGATACCAATCCTATATGGTCAACTTTAAAAATGTCCCAAAAATGTATTTTTGGCTTATTTTTGTGTATTTTTTACTTCGAACATGTAGCTGACAACCTTTTTTTCACCAAAAATTGATGAAATGAAAAGGGTTTCTTAAGAATGTTCCTATTTTTCCATAAATTTGAGGTTTGTCAAATTAAAATTTCAATAAATAATTATTAATTATTTTCTAATGGAGTTATGTATAAAATGATGATTGACACACTACTTGAAAAATAACTATAACTTTTAAATGGTACAATATTTTTTGAAATCCAAAAGATGCATCACATTCTACGGTTCTACTATAAGGGAATTTTTTAAAAAAAAAAATTAGATTTTGAATTAGTCAAGGTGGTCAGACATGAGAATTTTTTATTCCAAATATACTAAAGTAGAAAATTAATAATTAATTATCTATTTAGAATAAAAATACCCAAAAATATGTGTCACATTTAGGCTTAAGTCTACTTCTTCTATCTATAATATTTTTAAAAATAATTATCATTTTATTTTGATTAAGGTGGTCAAGCATAGGTCTACTTCTTCTTTTTTGTCTTGATAATTTAGTACTATTGCATTAAAATTCAAAATTTTGACCAATTTTTTTTTTTTTCAAATAAGGCCTAGTATTTTAGAAAAAAATAATTTCCTAGAGATTCTTTTCTCTCAACCTTTTGAAATGAAGTTTATATCAAGTAGAAAATTTCATGTCAAGTTGGCATAACTTTGATTTGTAGATATTTTATTGCCACTTAAGAGCATAGTTTGGTTGACCATGATACTTCACATACCTTGGTGATGCTTGTGCAGCTTAACTTTTGACATGTATATTCTACTCACTAATTGGAATGAATTTTAGATTTCTCCATTTGAATCATAGTTCTAATAATATCCATAGATAACTAGTTTGAAGTGATTGAGTCACCGAACTCATTGACTTGGGTGTCAACACTTGCATCCCCAGGAGATTCCCTTACCCATTGCTACCTCATCTTACTTCTAATATTGTTAGACTTATCTTTCTTTTCATCTTCATTTCTACCTTTATTCATGTAGTTCTTAGCAAGGTGTCCAAGTTCTATACATAAAAAATATCTCTTTGCAGTTTCTCTCTTCCTTGTGTGATGTTTTATGCAATTTTTCTCCAATGTGTCCAAAATCACCATAGTAGTGACATCTACACCATGTATTGTAATCCCAACCAAATATAGCTTTGACAATTTTTCTTGGTGGTCCATTTCTTGGTCTTGCACTATGAAGATTTATGTCCTTATTTGTTGCAATTGTGACACTTTCCTTCAAACTTAGGTTTCTCTTTGCATTCACTTTATCTATGTCCTAGTTTGTTTCAACTATAACATTTTTCATTGAACTTTGGTTTTCCATTTCTCCAACACTTTTTTGATGTATGGCCTATTTTTCCACAATGACTATATGTAGACCTTTTGTTATTTTGAGCTCCTTTATGACATGATCCACCTTCTTCTATGTATCCTAATCCAACTTTACCTTTGTGTCTAAATTGATTTTTTGCATTCCATTTATTCATCCTTTCATGAAATTTCATCATCTTCTCATTGGTTTTCTTTTCTATACTAAGATCATTCAACAATCTTTCATTCTATGTTCTCAAGTTGATAAGCTCTTGATTTACATCATTAAGTTGATCAACCAAATCTGTTTGTTGAAGAGATAGCTAATTAATTTCATTTTCCTTTTCTTCTATTTATTTTGTGGCTTTATCCTTTTGTTCCATGATTTCATGTAATTTGATTGATTGAATTTATTGTTCTCTTTTCAACTTTTCAACTTCTTCCTGAAGAGTAAGATTCTTTTCAAGTAGATCTATGATTGTTTCAATTAGCTTCAGCTAAACTTCTTTCTTGACAAATGTCTTCAACTCTTTCTTTAATGTAGAGATTATCATTCATTTGTGCTACAAGATCTTTTCTTCTTTTCATGGATTGATAGAGCTACTCCTTCACTTCCTTGAGTTGATACATGGCCAATTGCAGATCCAACTTTTCATTTTCAATTGCTTTCTCCAATTAATAGACTTCCATTGTCTCTGATCTTTTCTCAAGCTATTAAAATTCTAATGTGAAGACCAATGCTTTGATACCAATTGTTGGAAATGTAGTATAGACTAGGTGGCTAAGAGGGGGTGAATCAAGACCCAATAAAACTTATACTTTAAGTTACTAATTAAACCACCACCACATAATCTAATCTAATTGTATGAATGAAAGAATGAAAGCAATAAAACATTCATAACACTTTGACACAATATTTGGTAACCTAGAAAACTTCCAAATAGAAAGTAAAACTTGGGTGGGGATGATACCCACAAGCTTTATTATTGCAATATAAAGTTAGCCTATTAAAGCTTACAATTGACCACTTCTAGTGATCTTCTCTATTAGGAGCAATAAGGATTGTGAGGTCCACCTTGTGAAAGGATTTACAACATACAGTGAAGTATGCACTATGTTAGGAGATTTGGAATGAGACTGTTAAGTCCATCTTATGAAAGGATTTAACTGATGCACCTATTGGGATGAATCAAAGGCTAATCTTTGATCTGTAATTCATATATTTGAATTAGATTCCTTTGAGTAACCAAGATCACCTAATTATGATAGATAAATCTCTTCTTTTCCTTATACTTCTTGTAGCCTTCTTTAATTTGTACTCATCTACTTCTTACTTATTTTGGATATGATATAATATATCACATATATACCAATCCACTTAGTTACCTTCTGGAGTTGAATACAATACAAAATTTATCATAATTTACTAAGTAAGGCCACTATTGTAACTCAAGTTCTAAATACAACTTGGTGATGTTCTGACACTTGGAAAGCATTAAACACTTGGTGGACTCTAGCACTTGATTGACATTGAAACTCAGTCCATACTGATCAATTTGAGTAGTAAGAACTCAGTCAACACTATATGAATCCATGAACACTAAGAAACTTGGTAGATACTAAATTACTCAGTTGGTACTACATGACTAAGTCAACACTGAATTCACTTTGTTAACACTATGAGCTCAGTCGACAATGATATACTTGGTTAACACTATAAAGCTTGGTTAATAGTGATATCTTCATTACTTACACTAGAAAGCTCGATAGAATCTACTACACTTAGGTAACACTGTACATTTCCTTTGAAGCTTCGTAGACATTCTAGAACTTGGTAGCAATGAAACCAACTGACTAAATGTTAAGTCACTAATAGTCAAATGATTTGATCATAAGGTCAACATTAATTTCATATGTAAACAAAAGTGATAGATGGATAATTGATAGTGGATGTTCAAATCATATGACTAGTGATAAAGACAAATTTATTTTAGGACATTGGTCTATGCAAAGGTGGAAGTGTTAGATTTGGTAATGAAATTCCATGTGTTGTAAAAGGTAAAATAACTATTCAACTAACTAACAAGATAAAATGTAACAATTTTTACTAGGTTGAAGGACTTAACTATAATTTTTTGAGTGTTTCATAGCTTAACAAATCATGTTATAGAGTTGAATTTCACAATAAGAAGGCCAAGATACATGTTGTTGATGGTAAGCTAGTTGATGTGGTGATTATACATGAGGTAACTTGTTCTATCTAGATTTATCTAATGAGACATGTTTGTTCACACAACAAGAAGATTTTTTGTTATGCACAAGAGGTCATGTCATGTAAACTTTAACAATTTTGTGGATATCAGTAAAATGAAGAAGGTAAGAGGATTTCCTAAACTAAAGAAGCCTAATAATGCTATTTGTCAATAATGACAATTGGGAAAAATGACCAAGTCCAATTTTAAGAAAAAATCATACATTTCTAATGATATTTTGGAATTTTTTCATACTAACCTATGTGTACCCATTGATGTTCAATGTTACCATGGAGATAAGTATTTAATTCTATGTGTTCATGATTACTCTAGGATGATGACTATGATGTTCCTTAAAGATAAATCTAATATTTTTTACTTATTTAAGTTATATTTAGCTAGAGTTGAAGTTCTTGAGATCTGATAGAGGTAGTGTATTTATTTCAAATGAGTTCAATACATTTTGCAATGATTGAGGAATCAAAAGAAAAATGTCAAGACCAAGGACCCCTCCTAAGAATGGGATAGTTGAAAGGAGGAACAAATCAATAATGGATTATGCAAGAACATTAATGATGGAGAAGAGTGTATCAAAGAAATATTGGAGAGAATTTGTTAGTATTACTATATATACCTTGAATTGAGTACAAGTCAAGAGAGACAAATATGCTACACCTTTTGAAAAATGGTATGGATATGCTCCTAATGTGAAATATTTAAAAATATTTGGAAGTAGATGCTATATACTCAAAGATAATAGGAATGGAAGACTTTATGTAAAAAGTGAAGAAGGTATATTTCTAGGATATTCCACTAAGAGTAAAGCTTACAAGTGTTAATGTTAGAATTCAAACATTAGATTATAATACATTCATCTACATGGATGATGATGCTCCAATCATTCCTAATGAATAAGCTAGTCAAATTGGATTCTCTCAGTAGATAGGAAATTTTGCAATGCAACGAATTCTAGAGCAATGGAGAGTTGGTGCCAATAAACATATTGAAGATGTCAAGTAATAGATTAGAAAGACCAACCATTAGATATAAAATGTTGAGCATGTAGAAGTTGGACAAGAGCCTAAAAGAGGAAGTAAAACTGAGCCTGAGATTATTTTTTAGGATGCACCTATAGAAGAAAAAATAAGGAAGCTACCTGTCCTAGCAAAATATGTGAGAAGGCATCATAAACTTGAACAAATCATTGGTGATGCTAAATCAAGTGTTATGACAACAAAGAGACTAAAAGATGATACATGTTTACTTTGTGAATTTGAGTCCAAGATAGTAAAAGATGCTCTAGAAAATGACGATTGGATTCAGGCAATGAATAAGGAAATTGACTAGATTGAGAAAAAGAATACTTGAACTTTAATGCCAAAACTTAAAGACAAAAATGTCATTGGAACAAAGAGTATTTTTAGGAACAAACTCAATGAGAATGGTGAAGTAACAACAAATAAAGAAATATTGGTATGCAAAGGATATTCTCAAAAAGAATGAGTTGGTTATGGAGAAAAATTTGCTCCTATGGAAATAGTTGGAGTCCAAACTCAAGTTACATATTTAGCCTACAAGAATTTCAAGGTGTATCATATGAATACCAAATCTGCATTTTTAAATGGTATACTAGAGGAAGAAGTATACATTGAACAACCTAAAGGATTGTAGATCCAAACAAGAAGAACATGGTATGTAAATTGAACAAATTTATATTTGCATTAAAACAAGCCCCAAGAGCATGTTATGAAAGATTACATAATTATTTGGTTAAGATTGATTTTGAAAGGAAAAATGATAATGATAATCTATAGTTGAAGAATAGTAAGAACAATGAAGTATTGTTCTCTAAAATATTTTTTGATGACATTATATTTGGAGGAAGAGAAGCATTATGCAAATAATTTGCTAATGAAATGAAGAAGGAATTTGAAATGTCTATGTTTGGTAAATCACATTCTTTGTTTGATTACAAGTATGTCAAATGAAGTTTGGTTTCTTTATTACTCAATCCAAATACATCAAGGATATACTAAAGACTTCTTGTATGGATGATTCAAGGTCAATGAGTACACCTATGCCATCAAGAAATGAGCCATCTAAGAATGATGATTCTGTCAAGGTGAACTGGACCTTATATAAATCCATGATTGGAAAATTACAATATGTTGTTGACATCAGATTAGATATTGCATTAGTAGTTAGGATAGTTGCTAGATTTTTTGAAAATGCTAAAGAAAATCACATGATGGTTGTGAAAAGGATAATGAGATATCTAAAAGGTGTAGAAGACTATGGATTGTATTACAAAAGAAGTGACAAATTTGAACTAAAGGTGTTTGCTAACTTAGATTGGGCAAGAAATATTGATGATGGAAAAAACACTAGTGGAGGTGCATTATCTCTAGGAAAGAGATTGGTGCCATGGACAAGTAAGAAATAGAATTGTATTTCTCAATCAATGACAAAAGCCAAAAATGTGGAAGTTGTAGTGAACTATTAAAACATTATTTGGATAAAGCAATTATTGAAAGGTATAAAAGAAGAAATTATAGATCCAGTAATTATCTATTGTGATAAAGTAAGTTTTATTAACATTTCAAAGAATCTAGTGATGCACACTAAGACAAAGCATGTTGCTATCAAGTATCACTACTTGAGGGAACTAGTACAATATAAGGAAGTAAAGCTAGAATATGTAAACACTAAGGAACAAATTGATGACATATTAAAAAAAGAATTACCTAAAGATGCTCATAAATATCTTAGAGGTAAATTAGGGGTGATTCCCCTAAGAAAACATACTTAAGGAGGTAAGGTGCATTGCATCAAATGTGCTAATTAGAATATCTTACACATTAATGAAATACAACTCTACTTTGGAAAATTATTAAGGTGGATAGTTTAGTACAATATAATAGATTAGTCATAGATAGATGATAGAAATTAGCTAGACATGTAAAATCTGCATAGCTCATATGTGTGAAGAGATTGAAACTATGAAAGCTAAGTATCTTTGGCATTGTTTTCAAAGATAGAGATATACAAAAAAATAGGGTGAGATCTAGAGAAAATATAGAAGAAGCAATATACAAAGAGGGAGACATAATAAAAAGAGGGAGGTATACAAAAATCAAAGAAGGGGATCTATTTTTTTAGAGGGAGAAAATTAGAAAAGAGAATCACAATGAAACTAAGGATAATGTAAGTGAATTTTTGTGGATTGTATGGTAACAAAGTTTACTGAGTTATTGATAATATTTAGATGTAGAGATGTTTCCATCAATACCAAAGAGGGTGATTGTTGGACACTTACAATTGGAACAATTGTTGTCTTGTCATTGATGTCAAATCTATTGATAAGACATATTACTACCTAATCCAAATGTCATATCTATTTGATTGATGAAGAGGATTTGAGAAATTTTTCATACCAAAAGAAAAGGTTGAGTTATAAAAAGGTAGCTACAATGGAAATTTGATTAGTTAGACTTTGATGAGACAAAATGATTGTTTATGTCATCAAAGTCAAGCCAAGCTAGTAAATATAGTAAAAGGATAATAAATGTTGAGTGATGCTAGTGTCAACTAAGTCACAGTTAGTGTCAAGAAAATGTAGTGTTGACCAAGAACCTATATTAACTGAGCAAGATTATTTACATAAAGATAGAAAATTTATAGTGATCAAGTAATTCAGTGATCAATGAGTGTTAGAATTTAGAGAGTGTTGAGAAACATTGTTGAGAATGAATTTGAGGAAATCATGAGATATAGCCAACTCAGTTGATTTCTTGGGAAATGTAAATTGTGTTGAATATAAGATTAATGAGTTGGATCATTAAATTTAAGGAAAGGATTAGTTAAAAACCTAACAGATGGATTCTAGAGAAGTTTCTAGAGGAAGATCAAGAAGATAAATAGATACGATGAATCATGTTGAACCTAATTGTAAACCCTAAGATCTATAGTGATAATGGAAAATGGTAAAGAAAAAAATGCTTATTTAAAGAGGTACAAAGCTAAACAACTGAGATTCTGTGGGTGTGATTGTATGTAAGAGACACATATAGAAGAAGGTTGATGAAAGATGCACAAGTGTAAGAGTGAATACAAAGTTAAAGGAGATCTCTTACATAGATGTTGATGTTGATAAGTGAATCTGAGTATAAGTCTTGAGTATTGATGAGAAGAGAAGGTTGATTGCTTGAAGGTTTGCAAAGTGAATCAAGATTTTAGATGACAATGAAAGGCTTATCAGTAAGTCATCACATGAACTGAATAGATATATGAACTTGAAAAGTGAGTTGTAATCATACTTATCAAAACCCTACTATTTTCTTTCTAATCATTGTAAATAGTTTGTACTGAAAACTTTTTAATAGAGGTTGACCTAATAGTCATTTGAAAGACTTAACAATCTATATAAATTCTTTCACAAGGTGTCATTCTAAATGGAATGATCAAAGTCCTTTGAAAATTCCACTCCTAATAGGGTGATTATATCATCTAACTAGGTCACATTTAATAGTGTGTATTATAAACCTTTAACGGGGTTGGCTCCTAATAGAGCTCACTTAGAAAGAGTGAAAAATGGTGAAATGTTACTAGTGGTTCTTCCCAAATTAGCTTTTAGCATTAAATCCTAGTGTCAAATCTATGTTGAATTCTTTATATGTTTTACATTTTATATTCAACAAAGCATGTTCTATTTGGAACAATAATTCTTGTTTATAGTAGAGACTAAGTAATAGTAGAGACTAAGCAATAATAGGATAAGTAGAAGAGTAAGAGTTTTATGTTTAATTATTCAAATGGTACTTAAGGACCTTGAGTAACTAATTCACCCCCACCATGCCCCCCCTCCCCCCAACTTAGATATTCTAAAAATTTCTAACATTACCTTCTAACCATTGTAGTAGTAAAGTAATCTCTTAATAGATTTGACTTAATAGTCATATTGTAAATCCTCTAATAGGGTGACATTTCAAGATTGAAGTGTTTAAATACCTCTAACTAGGAAAATCCTAACAAGGTGATCTAAATACTTTAATGAGGTCATGCTTAACATTATGTTTTGTAACCATTAATAGGCTTGGCTCCTAATAGGGCTTACTTTAGAAGAGTGAAAAATATTGCAACTAGTTGCATGGTGGTTTTTCCAAATTTTATTTCCGTCTTAAATCTTGGTGTCATTACGTTCATGTTATTTTATTATGCTTTACATTTCTACAACTAAGTTAGTAAAGGTTATAATAGGTTAATAGTCATAAGATTGCTTTGTTAACCAAGTGATAATTATATTTTAGTGTTAACCAAGTTGGACTGTATTGCATGATCAATGGAAAGTTTGAATTGACATCTAGGGAAGGGAAATATTTTGTGGTAACTAATGCACCTCTCTCCTCTATGTTACATTGTTATATTTCCAATAGCCTTTGGTAGAGAAACCTAATAGGAATCATTTTACTATAGTAAGACTATGTTCAATGGAGGGAAATTAGTTTTTTAAGGATGTAAAAGAGCATAAATATGTTTGTTTTATTTTGATTCATAGGAAGATTGAGAAAGAACATGAAATTGAGCATGTACTTGAGATTGAGCCTTTGTTGCATGAATTTCAAAAAATTATTTGTAATGATGTACCTGATGGTTTTCCTCCTATAAGAAGTATAATTCTTTGTATGGATTTGATGCTTGGAGCCAATTTTCTTAATAAAGCACCACATAGGATAACACCTTGTAAAAATAAAGAGTTGAATAGAAACTACAAGATTTTCTTAATAATAATCTAATTAGTGAAATTTTGAGTCTTTATGTTGTTCCTACTATATTGGCAACTAAAAGGAATGGAGAATGGAGAATGTACAGTCATTCTAGAGAAAAATGTAGATTTCAAGTTGTTGAGATAATGGGTGTTGCACACATTGCATAATATTGTTATTTTATTATTTTATTTTATTATGTAATGTTGTACCTAGATGGACGTGCAACATGTAAAAATTCCCATGGAATATTCTTGATGAGTTGGATTGTAACATTGTGAAAATATTTCATGTAATTATTTAATATTGGGGAAAAGAATTAAATGCCCAATATTAAATTTGGGTCAATGGGTTAGGTAGCACATGGTTTATGTAATACCACTTGGTGGTTTTGTGGGACTTGCTACTATATAAGCAACCACAAGAGTAGTTGTTGTATAGAGAGAGAGTGACAAGGAGAAGACAAAAGGCAAAAGTCGAGGGGGACAAAGTTTGACAGGTTAGCCAAGGGAGCATTTGTGAAGGTTGAAAGCATGGCATGGGATGTGTGGATTCATGCTTGTTCACATAGTTTTCTCAGTTGTGGCTATGGCCATGAAGGCTTCCATGGTTGTATGGCAATGGTATTTTTTGCTGAATAATACATGGCGATGGATGCTTTTGGAGGCTGGGTTTTTCCCTCAATGAGGGTTTCCCAGGGTATATCTTGTGTCACAATTTTGTGGGTATGTTGTCTATTCTCTTGCATGTGGATTTTAATTCAGTGTTTATTTTAGATTTATTATGGGTTATGTGGAAACGGTTATATTCTTTATTGCCAAGTTTCCTTACAAGTGGTATCAGAGCTATGGTTTTATTATTTGTAACCCTAGATTGAATCCATGGGAATGCATGAGAGGATAAAAGAAAGGGCAAGATATATGAATAATTTATTGCAGATTTGAGGGTTTTGGGTTTGCTATTATGATGGGATGTTAAAAGATTTGGGCATGTGAAATTGTTGGACAAAAATTTTTTTTGGATGTTTCATTTAAATGAGGGTTTTGGGGGCTAGCTTGTAGAAATGACCTCCTGGGTAAAAACAGACCTCACCATTGGATCCGGGTCGACATTTTCATAAATTTTGATATATAATATGCTCTAGTTTGGCCATGTTTAGAGGAAATGAAAGAGTTTTTTAGTTTCAGCCCATGATGGCTGTCAAATTTAATCCAGTCGGAATTTTCGTCACTGAAAAAAATAAAAAATGAAAAATCGTACTGAAAATGGTAAAAAGACTATCTTAGTAAAATGGCCATAACTTTCTCTCAGAATATCAAATTTTAGAGTTCTTATAGGCGTTGGAAAGCTAATTCAGAGCACTACAAGATGGTGTAGGTTTGGTTGCCTAATTTTGATATTTTTTTAGGTTTTGAGAGCCCTAAACTTAGATATTTTTTATTTTGAGCATGGATTAGGGCATAACTTGTGCATACGGAGTCAAATTTTGGACTTCGAGTAGTCAACAAAAAGCTCTTAGAGAGCTCTACACATTGGTTCAGATTTGGTGTAGGTTTGGCATGATTTATTTGTTGATATATTGATCTAAACAGTTTATAGATATATTTTGACTATGGTAACATTGTGAGTTTATGGCATTGGAAATTTAAGATTTGATGTCATTGTATACTCAGTTCATATTCAGATTGGTCTCATGATGATATGGTTATCAGTGTTTGGTTTCGATATGTATGATGACTTGTTGGGTCTACAAGTTGTGCAGTGTTGTAAGTGGTCTATACTTACAAGTTGCATTTATAGCTTGGTTATGGGTTGTCTTTGCCCATTGATCTTTCATTATTGATGCATATTCAGATTGGTGGCTTGGATTTGGGTTGTCTATGCCCTAAGTCACATGATTTTATCTTCATGTAGAAGGGATGAGATGTTGTTACCAGGTACAGTCATGGTAGAGGATTATGGTTGACTATTCTATGCTGACAGGTTGGACACTTTGAGAGCCAGATGCTTAGTTCATGGATGTGATCATGGTGTCATGGATTTTGACATGACATGATTGGTTATACAGGTACATCCTTGATGTTCATTAGCTTGGATTTTCGATTCAGTTATGGTGGTATATCTTCTTGGTTGAGGATCATGGTTATTTGATTTCTTTTGAGGAGCTCATGATGTGCACTTTGAGTTCTTTGCTGGTTTAATGCCTTGGTTGATTCTCATGGTTAGAGGATGGGTTTTCATCATGATGTCATGGATAGCTTGGATACACGGTTTAGTGGGAGCTTGTGACAGTGATGGGGTGACAGTGCAGGATTAGTTCTTGGTTTGGTTTATATCTTCTTGGTTTGGAGAGGATGGATTTTATGATTCCATAGGTGACTTGGTACCACGGTTGAGTGGGAGTTGTTGGCATTGATATATTTATTGAGTGTTTGCAGATGTTGGAGGTTTGTCTTAGATCCTGTTGCTGCAGAAGCGTCTTTGACATTTGCATGGTGCACTTGTTATCTTCATGGTGTTTGAAGATGGTTAGATCTTGAGGACTCATGAAGTTCTTGGTTATCTTCATGGTATGTGGAGATGGTTCTTCCTAGTATGTGGAGATGGTTTTTCTTCATGGTGTGTGGAGATGGTTGCATCTTGAGGACTCACAAGGTTCTTGGCAAAGGTGTGGTTTATGCTTTTATTTGGCATGTTATCCTTGGTGTGAGGATGGTTTCATTATTATGTCATGGTATACTCTTGATACGCGTTTAGAGTTGTGACATGTTATGGTGTGTTCATATGGAGCATGTTATCTCTTTGGTTGAGATGGTAAGATCATGTTGTCATGTTTATGTTCCTGAGGCCATGGTTCGAACTTTGACATTGATCTTGGTTTAATTTCTTAGTATTGAGTACACTGATCATAAGTTGGATACTTCATGATATTGCTATGTTGCATTTGGAGTTGGCATGGATTGATTGGTTACAGGTGCTCATGGATACTTAGAGACGGTGGTGATGCTAATTTCTCTTAGATTAGAGATGTATTTGTTGGGATGATTGGTGGTTTCAGCAAGAAGTCCGAGGGGCAGTCACCTGATATGGACTTGAGAGGAGATTATTCTTAGATGAGTCTTGGTTGGAGACTTGGGCATCTTGATGAGCATTCTCATTCCCCACTCTTGGTCTACTCAGCGGTTTGCTACTTAAGAGGTATAGCCCATTGTTTCTCTTAGTTGCATTATATTTATGCTTGTCTTTCATGGATATGGATCTTGAGCTATGGTACATGAGTTAGTTCTGGAGGGTTCATTTGAGAGATGGTTAAGCATTGGTTATCTCCATGTGCATATGTTGTTATGCTTGTTGAATTTGGGAGATGGTTTTATATTGGGCATTTTCCTTGAATTAGGAATGGTTTTATGAGTTTGATCTTCTTGTGAAAGGATTACATCCATGATTAGTTATATGGTATGGTTTGGGTGTTGTTGAGGCTTTTTGTTGGGGTTTTATGGAGGAGATCATACTTGCACAGTTTACATCTAGAGGTGTGTGTAGAAGGACATGATATAGGTTATGATTTGCATGGTTTCTCTAATCTTGGTTATCTTCCTGGATGTTTAGTTTTTCCTGCATTGGATTTGAGATTGGTTAGAGATTGTGATCACTGGTTTGTGCTCATGTATTTCATGTGAGAGATGACATTGTTATTTCTTTCTCTTTCCTTTGTTGGTTGTGGTGAACTTGGGAGAGCATTGGAGACTTGTTATGAGAGTTTTTCTTGCAGGTTATTAGTTTATGTATTGTGGATGTCCTTGATACTACATGGATTCACTTCTTTGAGATGTTGTGAGTGTATTGGTTATAGATTTGACATTATCCTTTGCAGTGGGAGCTTCTTGGTATATATGTGGCAGGTATTGCTCTTGAGGCTTGTGATTGCAGGTTGCAGATTGGATATGTCGGTGATATAAGATTCACTTGTTATACCTTTGAGATATGGATAGTTGGATGGGTTTGGCACTTTGCTGTGGGTGCTATTTCAGCTATGGATATTTTGACAACTACGGATACATGTGATTATCTTTGGATCAAGTTTTTGTGCTTGGAATTTTAGTTGGTACAGGATTTTATGATCTTCTAATGCGACAGGTTGGGTGGCTTTCTCTTTGGATGGCTTCTATGTATGTCCAGTGGAAGTGGCGTAATAGGAGGTGAGATCATTCATGTTCGAGATGTTGGATACTTTGATTTTGTTGCGAGTACCAGGATGGAGCACTTGGTGTATTTTGATCCATGATGGTGGATGTGCTAGGAGGGATTGTTCCCTTTTTCATTTTGTGTGGCTACGGATTGACCCTATGCAATGTATACAACAAGTGGGAGATTGTTGAGATAATGGGTGTTGCACGCATTGCATAATATTGTTATTTTATTATTTTATTTTATTATGTAATGTTGTACCTAGATGGATGTGCAACATGTAAAAATTCCCATGGAATATTCTTGATGAGTTTGATTGTAACATTGTGAAAATATTTCATGTAATTATTTAATATTGGGGAAAAGAATTAAATGCCCAATATTAAATGTGGGTCAATGGGTTAGGTAGCACATGGTTTATGTAATACCACTTGGTGGTTTTGTGGGACTTGCTACTATATAAGCAACCACAAGAGTAGTTGTTGTATAGAGAGAGAGTGACAAGGAGAAGACAAAAGGCAAGAGTCGAGGGGGACAAAGTTTGACAGGTTAGCCAAGGGAGCATTTGTGAAGGTTGAAAGCATGGCATGGGATGTGTGGATTCATGCTTGTTCACATAGTTTTCTCAGTTGTGGCTATGGCCATGAAGGCTTCCATGGTTGTATGGCAATGGTATTTTTTGCTGAATAATACATGGCGATGGATGCTTTTGGAGGCTGGGTTTTTCCCTCAATGAGGGTTTCCTAGGGTATATCTTGTGTCACAATTTTGTGGGTATGTTGTCTATTCTCTTGCATGTGGATTTTAATTCTGTATTTATTTCAGATTTATTATGGGTTATGTGGAAACGGTTATATTCTTTATTGCCAAGTTTCCTTACACAAGTTTCCTAGGATGGATAGTATAATATACTGTTTGAGTGGAGAAAAATATTTTACAAATTTTGATTTGAAAAGGGGATATCATGAGATTTGATATGGAGAAGGAGATAAATGGAAAAATTATTTTACGACTAATGAAGGTTTGTATGAGTGATTAGTTATGCCTTTTGGTTTAACTAATGCACCTAGTACTTTCATGAATCTAATGAATGAGGTTTTGAAGAAATTCCTGGGTTAGATTGTAATTTAATAACTTGATAAATATATTGATATTCTTTAAGGACAAGGAAGAAAAAAATGAATATATCGGACAAGTGTTACTGAGATTGAAGGAAGATAAGTTGTTAATTAATCTAAAGATGTTTTCATTCATGAAGAAAGAGATTGTATATCTTGATTTTATAATTTATTTTGATGGTTTGAAGATGGATCCTAAAAAGGTAAGGTTATCCTTGATTGACCTACACCTGAGAATGTTGTAGAAGTTAGATTATTTCATGGATTGGAAAGTTTCTATAGGAAGTTCATTAAAAAATTTAGTTCAATATGAAATACAATGATAGAGACTATAAGAGGAGATAAAAGGAATTTCAAATCAACACATTCAATGCATAAGAATTTTGAAATATTTAAATAAAAGGTCGAAGAATTACCTACACTTTATTTTCATAATTTTAGTTTGGTTTTTTGGGTTGATTGTGATGCTAGTGGAAGTCATATTGGAGCTATTTTGAGTCAAGAAGGAAGACCTGTAGTTTTTTATAATAAGAATTTGAATGGTACTAAATAAAGGAATTAAATTTATGATCAAGAATTCCATGCCATTGTTCAAGATTTGAAGAAATGGAGACATTATTTTATGCCTAAATATTTTATGTTATACATTGACCATAAATCTTTGCAATATTTGGGAAGCCAAAATAAGTTTAATTAGAGACACATGAAGTGGGTAGAGCATTTGCAAAATGTATTGTTTGTGTTAAAACATTAGAGTGGATAGTCAAAAAAAATTATAATGGTTTGAGAAGAAAGAGGAATATGCCACTAGAAATGAGAATTGAGATATATGTGGTTTTGATGATTTGAAACATTTGTATGAAACTTGTCCTAATTTTGAAAAACCTTTGAAGGATTTTAAGAATCAAATGATATGTGAATAAGATAAGAAGATTGATTATCTTATTCAAAAACATATGTTATTTAATGGAATTTAGTTACACATCCTTAGATGATCTATGAGGGATATGATCATGAAGGAAAAACATATTGGAGGATTTTCTAGACATTTTTGGATCGACAAAATAGTGAAGATGATCTTTGGCAAATATTACTAGCCTCAAATATACAAGAATTTTTAGAAGATGGTTAAGAGTTGTAAAAATTTCAAACAAAAAAGGGAAGTAATCAGAATTTGTGTTTGTATTCATCATTTCATGCACCAAAAAAATCTCAAGAAGATATCAGTATGGACTTTATGCCTAGCTTAACTAGAACTCTAGGAGGAAATGATTCTATTCTGGTAGTGATTGAAAACTTTTTTTAATGGCTAATTTTATACCTTGTAATAAGATATCTAATGTCATACATGTGGCTAAATTAATCTTTAAGGAAGTGGTGAGATTGCATATGTTTCTTAAAACTATTGTTTCAGATATAGATACTAAGTTTACTAGCTATTTCTGTAGAACACTTTGGAAGAAATTGGATAATCATCTCAATTTTTTTTCTACATTTCATCCATAGATAGATTGACAAAATTAAGTTGTGAATAAGAGTTTGTGTAACTTACTCAGGTGCCTGGTTCAAGGTAAGCCTACCAATTGGGATTTGATTTTAGCACAAGAAGAGTTTTCATATAATGCTTCTATGAATAAGAGTACTCAAAAGACACCAATTTCAGCTAGTGCATGGAGTGCATCTTAAAGGAAATATAGAGTTAAGAGATTTGAATTCTAAGATGTAGAGAAGTGCTAAAGAAGAGGAATTTTTGGATTTCATGAAAAATTTACATGAAGTAAAGAACAATCTAGAGACTAGTAGTCAAGATTATAAATAGAGGGAAAATAAAGGGAGAAGACAAATATTTTGAGGTTGGAGATAAGGTTATGGTTCACTGAAAGAAGAAAAAATTCTTATTTAGTACCTATTCTAAGATGAAAATGAAAAAGTTTTTTCCTTGTAAGATTTTGAGGAAGTTTGATTGTGGAAATAATTTTTAAGTTGAATTACCAAAAGATATAGTTATTTCACCAATATTCAATATTGTAGACATCTTTCAATATTTTGAATGAGATGGAGAATTAAAAGAATAACCTATATTATCTAAAGAGGAAGACTGACATCATTGAGAAAATTTTGAATAGCACAGTAAGTAAGATCACTAGAGGAAAATAGTACATGGAGTACCTTTCTTAATGGAAAGATAAACTAGTTGAAGGTAGATCATGGATAGCACAAGATGAGTTGGATATTTATGATTTAGGTTAGAGTATCATGGTTTCTTGATGTGGAAATTAATTCTATACTTACCCTAGGTGTCTGATTCGGGAGTATCTTGCTTCAATGATAAATCTTGCATCAACCAAAAACATTGCTTGTATTTTGTAACAATTTTTTGATTCAAGGAGTATTCATTCCTTTTCATGGTTTCAAGTTGTGCAAAATTGGGATATTATTGTGGATCCATTTGTGACCCTTACCCTAAGTGTGAAAAATCCAATGTTCATTATGCTTGGAGTTACATGCCTCTTTCTTTGCTCACTTTTCATTGTGTGTTTCATGCAATACACTATGGAAATTCTTTTAGTGCAATTTCCTATGATGATGTGGTATGTTTGAAAGTATAATTTGTCATGTAATTTGTCTAATCAATCAGAGAATCTCTTGGTTCTTGCTACTAAATATCTATTTTCTTTTATGTGTACTCTTTACAAGATAATAGGAGACTAGATTCCCTTCCTTCCCCCACTAGCCTTGCATAAACTCTTTTAAGAGTTGATTTACATTAATATTGTATATGACTTGAGCTAGTACATATCAAGAATTTACACATCATTAGGATCCCTACATAGGTATCCTTTAGTGTTTCTAGCTAGAAACCTAATGTATTGAATGCACTTTTTGGTATATGTAAGCCTTGGATGCCTCTATCTTCTTTTATTATGGTTGGGACATTATCTCAATGAGCATAGCAAGGTGGGCCTAAGATTTCCACATGGTTTGGAGATTTTTCCACCTGCTCCATGGATGGGTATTGAAGAACAAGGACAACTATCCTATTAATACAAGTTATTATCAACTTTCCCTCCATCTTGTTCTCTTGACTTCACTTTTGTACTTATGATGCATATTTTTATTTTACTTTTATTCCATCATGTAATTTCTCTTGAAAGATTGATTATAACTTTCAATTATAATGATAGATGACATAGATGATTTACTTTTATGTATTTCCTTTGTAATCAAGTGGATGATTCCTAGATGCTTAACATTTATTTTATGTCCTACAGTAGTCTCGACACACCCTCTCTTTTTTAGAGCATCTTACCATGATTACCTATTTAGATCTATATTTGATTCCTTTAAGTGGCATAAAAAATGGATATGTATTAATATGGTTTTAGGTTTATCATGTTGTAGATCTTGTCAAAAAAACTTGGAGAATTTTAAATAGAGTCAATAAAAGCCTAGATGCAAAAATTATGGCTTCCAAAGTGAAGGACATTTTATGCTGATTATAAAATCCCATTTGACAAAAAGTTTTGAAGTGCATATTGTCATTTGGAAACTACATATAAGAGAACTAGTATTCCTTGTATGATATTCCATATATTTGTAATTTTTCACACAAAGGTCACTTTTGTTCATTTCTAAAAGCGCAAATTGATGTTTTAGATATTCTTTTGAGATTGATACCTTCCCAATCCAAAACAAATCAACTATCAATAAATTTTGGGATAGTTGGATTAGTTTTCTTATTATCAATTGCATTTTAAACTAAAAATAAACTTGAATGACTAATCATATAAGAAATTATACTTAGACATTAAAATAAACATTGTATCATAGGAAAATATGTTTAGAGTGAATCTTGTACATTAATCACCTAGATGAAAATTGAGTATGTTTGAGAGTAATGGTAGACTTGATAATATTTGGCTTGTTAGTTTAGTATCTCCCTTGAGATTGTTATATATGAAGTATGAATTTTTTTAAGCTTTGTTTTACAAAAAAAAAATTATACTAGTGTATTCTTAATTCTTGTTTCCAAGGATTATAAGGTGGGGCATTCTAGATGTGCCAAAATATAGAGGTAATCTAAACAATGAGGAGTTTCTAGATTAGATTTCAACCTTAGATAATTTTTTTGAGAGTGAAGGTATTCTTGAAGATCATAGGGTTAAGATTAAAAAGACCAAACTAAAGGGTCATGAACTTTTATAGTGATACTATGAATAATTAGAATGAATGAGGAAGGCATATCTAAAATTGGTTCATGAGAAAGATAGTAGAAAACTTGTAAGGTAAATTATCACTTAAGGATTAAGAAATCTATATGTTTAAGAAACTTCATCAAGGGATGAAGTAGAATTAAATGGATATGAAGTCATATACTAAGGTGATGTATAAGTTGAACATAAGATCTGATCATAATGAGATTGAAGTAGAAGAAGTCTATAAGTACCTTACACTATTAATTTTTGCAAAATATGTGACTAAAACTTATAGTCACACCACTAAAACTTTTAGTCATGTTACTAAAACTAGTCATATTCTACTATTTCTTTGCAATTTACAACTATATGTGACTAAATAAGTGACTAATTTGATCAACAAGTAAAATCACAAGATTAATTGAATAGAGTGACTAAATATACTACCAAACATATGACTAAATAAGTGTCTAGATAAGTAATCACCTACAATTAGTCACTAAAGAACAAACTACTAAATAAACTAACAAATAAATGACTAAATAAGTGACTAAATCAATGGACTAGGTTTATTTTATTTTCTATAACTCATTCATGGCCCTTGGATCTTCTCTTTCTCATACTAATCATGGTTTCACTTTAAATCTACTAGGATACACAAAACTTTCCTAAATGGCTTGAGAGATTTTATTTACCATTTTAAGAGATGTAGCCTCATTAAAAAATGAAAGGAGTCACTATGCATTAATTAATTCTAGATGGCATTATTTTTAAAATGGTTTAATTATTGTCTTCCTTTATTTTGTGCATGTTCGATAATGTTTAACTAGAAAAATAAATGCTTGTTTGTTTGGTAAGTTAAATTTTGATCACTTTATAATGGATAACTATCAACAATTCTATGATAGATATATTTAAGATATCTATACTAGTAATTAATCTCTTTTAGTATATATATCTTTTGTAGAAATATGATTTTTAGTCTATTTTTTAAATTGAGAATTCCTAATTGATGTGCAAATATGAAATCTCAAATCTTCCATGTGCCTATTTCTAATAAAGAGATAATTTCAAGGGAAGTCATATGATAACCCCAACATTGTGATTGGTGCGAATAATTAAATTTTATTTTAACTTTTTTGTGATATTTCTTTTTTTATAATTTAAACTTATTAACCCATCACTAGTACATTTGCACCCATTTTTCTACCAAACTTTTTGATGAAAGCTATGAATCCTCTTTAATTTTTGTTTTCATTCCTACGTTGCTCACACAAAAAAAATCCTACTTTGGTTGAAATTTCAATCAACATCAATTTTCCCAACCCAGGTTGGTCAAAATTTCAACCAAAGCGGGTCATAATTTTTTTTTGACTAACCAAGTTTAGATGAAGTCGATGCAAAAGAATAGAAACACATAATATTTCTATGCACATTTTCTAAACTTTGGTGAGTGATATTAGATTAGCATTTCCCTAGATAGGGTTTGGCCATGAACAAGTTTTAAGCCATGAATCATGTGTAATTGTTTTCTTGCAGGTGGTCATGAATCATGTAGGTATTCCTCTACTTATTTCCTTAATGTTCTTAATATTGTAATTCTTATTATTCTAGACATGCACTCTACAAGAAAAATTATTAGGTAGAGGCTCTTATGGAATGAACAAATCATAACTTAATGCGAAGGATTGGTTCACAGTTCATTTTAGGATTTGGGTGTTTGTAAATTGATTATTATAGGTTTTACTAGGTGATATTGAAAAGTGGGTCCTTTGTCTTAAAGGAGAAATTTTGTGTTTTTAGGGCACATGACTCTTACTAACCTAATTAAGCACTCATCAGCCATCAAACATCATTATTCAACATAAAACAAGTGAGGCTTTGATATGGGCTTATTGGATAAGATATACATGGTTGGGAGACAAGGAGCTCTTTTTATACTTTTAAACAAGGGAGAGAAAAGTTATTTTTCTCTTAAACAAACCTGGTCCTATTTTGTCTACCAACACTTGGATTGATAGATAGATTATGTGAGTTTTTATTTGATATCACTTTCTAATTTATGATTTCCTTCAGTAATCTTTAAAGGTCAAATTCTACAGTAACAACAATATCCATGTCTAAAGTAACTTACTTTTATATTGTACATCAAGAGCACTAGATATCACATAAAAATGCATCCTAGTTCCTATAGTTTTATTAGCTCATAGCTCATAGCTCATAGTTTTTAGTTAGTTTGTAGTGTTTATTGGGTGTAGTATATTCTTCACACTATCATTTATCTTTGGAAAGGCCAAACAAAGATAGAAGACCATGATTGTCACCCTTATTAGGTCAGTGTTTCCTTCAAGGCTATTTCTCATGATACCTTCATATATCATATTCTTAACTATCACATGTCAAATATCCTTATTCTATTGTATAATTATTTGACCTATAAGTGAAACACTCTTTATGGTTTGTAATATGTTCTTATGGTGATTATCTAGAGGTTCGACAATCTCTACTATTACTAGGACATTCATCACATGCTTTTTGCCTGAGTCTTGATATTTTCACCCTAAAATTGTCCTTAGAAGATTTCACTCAACTTCATTATAACAAACCTAACTTGTAGGTACTAAAAAAAAACTCTTGCTTATATTAGCATTTAGTCATATACTATGCACTCTCAATGGCACCACTACTTGTAAGTCTGCCACATCCCTTAAACATGATCTGCCACTATCACAAATCTTCTTTTCAATGAGATATTTTACCTTGTCAAAGCTCATACAAAACCTTAGTAGGTTGTTATCTACTTATTTAATGATCTCCTTCACTAACACTCAATCATAGTGCTTGCCACTATTGTACATCAATGCATCATATTACAAAATTCTGTCACTTATTTTTCTATATCATTTCATGGTATTAAAAGCATAATTACTACTCCTTACAAATTTTGTGCACTAGTACTAATTAGATGGTCATCATTATCATCAATTGATAATCTTTTCCACCTTTATGATTGTTTGGCCCTATTGGTCAAGCTTTTGTTGATATGACTATCATGTAATGATCCTCTCTACTTTTGATTATTTGGCATGTAGGTGATCCTCATTTTGAGATATGATTGTCATAAACATTTTTTTTATGTTTCCCTCCAAATTTTTGCTACTCTAGCATTCACAAATTAGTGTTTTGGAATGCTATTCACTTGATCCACTTGTTCTCAAGAAAATTTGTTTCTTAGCTGTGACCTTGATTGAAAAAAATTACGGGGCTCTTAAATTTTGCTAATAGCTTTGAATCTTTATTCCTTTCACCTCCATCACTCCTCACTTACATTGATGCAGGAGCATGGGAGTCAAATGCAGGAGAATCATGCATCATACATGATGCTTTCTATTTGTATTATGCTCTAGCAGTCCTTCACAACTTCCTATTGACTACTCCCTTATAGTGGTTTTACCTTTGATAGTCTTCCCAATGAGCCACTTAAAGACTACATATGGTTATTAAGAACAATGCTGCCATCTTTTCTTGTCATTCATGTCTACCACTTTAAATAACTACCTTGATGCCTCACTGGCCATTGCCCTTTACATGCTACTACGTCATTGATTTGGATTAAAGTTAATTCATACTATTAACATACCTTCAACACTATCATAGTAGTGTTGTTATCATTTGTTCATCATTGTTATTTATACATCCCTTTTACAACCTTTGCATGCTCACCATACCAATCTCCAATACTATTAGAAGGACCTCATAGGTCTATCACATCATGAAAATTCCCTTTAAGCTCATAGAAAGATTTGAGACCTCAGTCTTCTTAGTGCATCTTTTTCTATTACATAATAGACCTCTCTATTTTTTCATGTCCTCATAATGGTGTCCTCCATGACTGCTCTAATAGATACCTCTACTTTGTCTTGCATATGCGAGTCCACTACTCTTAATTTCAATAGCAATGTCTTTCTTTTAGGATTACTAATTAATGTTCCATCATTTTAAAGTGTTATATTTGATTGCAACAATAAAAGATAATATGTGAATATCCTCATTGTGACAGTCTTGCATCCTTTAATTGTTTTTTATTTTACCTTCTAAGATCTTCAAGATCTATTTCTACTCACTATGCATTAACATCTTTTAGATACTCATTTCATGATTCATGACTTTAAAATCCATACCACATTTAGTTTGATAAGAATGTTGTCTCTTAACATTATAGTATTATACTTAACAATCAAACCATCCAAAACTTTTGATCAATATAATAATGACATATTTTATTTTCAAGAAGCATTGTCACCTAAACATTACCACATTTGCAAAGAAAGGGGTATCTACTAGAGTCTCTAGTTTGAGAAGATTGGGCATTTGAAGATGCCTAAGAAGATCTACTAGAGTCTCCAATTTGAGAAGGTTGGGCATTTTCCAAGGCACTAAGGTCCAAGTTGGGAAAAATAGAGAGATGACAATGAGGACATTTTATGCTAAGGCACATCCATCGATCAATACATTCAACATGGAAGTTATGTGCATAGGGTAGCCCACAAACCTATAATTAGAGAGGTTACTTATTATTAAAACACAACTAGGTGTTAAATATATGAACCAAGTTTTCCTTAACAAAGTGTGACACAATTATTTATAAAAATCTTAAACTGCATACCTCATTTCCTACATGGAACTCCTCAAGGTAGATGGGGCACTCACTACAATCTATAAGCACTACCTTTATGTGGAATTTTGGAAGCTTTTGAATAAGTGCTTCAACTACTTCTCTTTGCATTTTACCCATTTTTAGTAAAGAAAATGAAAAGAAATACTTGTTTAAATAAAAGAAGCTAATCAATGTATAAAAGAAAAAATAGTCATTAGGGTTATCTGACCACTAGTCTACTACATCATAGTCCTTGAAAGAATACTTGAAATGATATATAACTATGAATTTGAAGTCCATGCATTAATTGAATTAAAATTACATGTATACCCCTAACCTATATTCAAGTACTATAACAATAACTCCTTCAAACAAATGGAACTCAAGGAAACACTAAATTTTGGAAGTTCCAATTATAATCAATGGACTATAAAAAACTACTAACAATAAATAAAGTCTTACTACTATTTATATTGAGACATTTTAACAAAGTACATATTAGTGTAGCTTGATCTCCTATGGTGTTGGGAACATTTCTAGTGGTTAATTTATAATATAACAATAATTTAAGAAGTTATAAGTAGAAGAAAATTTGGAGAGGCATCTGATAACAAAAATTTTAAACTTGTCATCACGAATTTGATGAACAAAACAAATTGCTTCTGCCCATTGAATATTCTTGGTATACCAATTATTTACCTTCTATCAATAAAAACAATATTTACTTGCAAAAAATGAGTAATCTTTTTAAATAAGAGATATTAAGTGACCTAGTTTGGATAGTCATTATGTGCATTTGTGCTCCAGCAAGTCCAAGATCATGATGAACACCTTCAAGTCTAAAAAGTAATCTCATGTAGAAGGTCATTGATAATATAGCAAAAATATCCATAATGAGTAGATTGGTAGATCTAACACATAGCCTTTCAAGCTAACAATAAGGTTCCATTGCTGACACCATCATCCTTAGGTAGGTGTGTTCCCACTTATACAATTTCAAACAAACCATTACATTTTATGGAAACAATATAAGATAATAGTGACTGTCCTCATTGTGACAGTCTCATAGCCTTTAATTGTTTTGTATTTTACCTTCTAAGGTCTTCAAGATCTATTTCTACTCACTGTTCATTAATGTCTTTTAGACACTCATTCCATTCGGCAAGTCCATTTGTTCATTTTACTGTTGTTATGTATTTATGTCATCTAATCTATATTTATATATTTTCCTTGTATAATGGTCTTGTTAGTACCCCTTGCAATTGCATTAAAATTTAAAATTGTATTTTATTCTTGTATCCTAATATAAATCAAAATGATATATTAATTTACCTACACTTTCAAACTCACTCATTGATTTTTAATTCAATTTGGCTTTCATCGGACTATTGTTTCAACTTTGTTATAATGTCCACATATTATAAATTTTGAAATTACTAAATTTTCATGCACATAAGCTGTTCCTAGGGTGTGGTTTTTAAAATGTTTGCAAGGGCTAGCAACATATTGAATGCCCTATTGTTTCCTCTTTTTATTCTCATTCTTAGGTTAGGTGTGACTGGAGCTACTCTTGCCACTGTTATCTCTTAGTAAGTAAACACTTATGGTCATCAAATGTGATGATCTATATTTTTTTTTGTTATAGTTCTTTCCTCTAACATGTGAGTTTTCCTTAGAGAGAAATTTTTGAGAATGTCATATTTGATGGATCAAATTGATATTAAGGTTATGAAAGTATCTTATTGGCAATCTTGTAATATAAATCTATTGCCATTAGTAGTTCTTGTTCCTATATTAGTTAACCACCAATTAGTGTTCTTGCTCTTGCAAACATTCTTGTAGGTTCTCAAGTATGGGTGCAAGATTCTGAGGTGGCCTGAATTGATGGAGAATTCATGGAGATTAAAGTTCAGTAGGTTAAAGTTTAGATAGTTAATGGAAAGTTGGTAAGTAAGAAGTTTTATTTTGAATGACAATCTCTTTAGATTTATTTTTTAATTATTGTGACTACTTACAATCAGTTTAACAAAATCCTACCAATGGCAATAGGTTTGTAGGAAATCCAATGGCTTATGTCTAGGAATATTATTTCCACCATTTCTTTGTTGATTGTTTATGTTTTCTTTTTCGTCAATGATTAAAAATATTCTTTTTCAGAGAAGCTATGTTGCACATATTTCTTTTTAAAGACTATTTTCATTTCCTCCTAGCAATATAATCACGCTTTATGCATACTAACCTTGTTCTCCACATTTATGGTAACCATATGAGACATCAACACAACTCTTTTGGCATCAATAAATCCACTTGATGTAAGGCTTTGTTTGATATCTTGAAACTCAACTAAGCTAAGAAATCTACTCTAGTTGTATGCTTACTCTTTTCACCAAATATCCTACATTCTCTTCACTCCCAACACTACTTTTTCTAGAGTTGCTAGGTACTAGCCATCAAAATTTTCTTTAAGGCAATGAATGAGATTGAGAAAAGAGAAATGGGTCCCATGAGACTTCTTATAGTTTTGGACCATTCCAACCATTTGCAACAACCAATGGAATATCAACACTAGACAAAGAAACATTTAACTAAACACATGCAGTAAACAATAGCTAATACACTACCATCCACCATGAGAATGCAAGATCAAAATAAGAATCCTTCAAAAATGTGGCCACCCTACTTGAATAAATTAAATCATGATGATAGTGCAACCAAACTACTTAAGAAACTTGATTAATTATCCTCAAGTGTTTCATACTTTTATAGATTTTAGGAATAATACTCATACACCAAGACTTAACTTGTGTCACTCTATAAATTCATACTTGCAAAATGTCTCATTGATGTGACATAATACACTGAGTAGGAGGTCATGTAGAATTTCAAGCTATTTGACACCTTTGAAAGATAATCACAAATTGCATCACCAATCTGCTTTACCCAAAAGATTTTATGATTGTCATTCCAACAATGTGAACATATTGATACATTCATTAGTGAAAAATTTAAGATTTAGGAAGACCTTTAATCCTACTAAGAAGGGTTATCAAATCATTGACTTCTTTTTGGAATCTAGTATGGGGGAGTCTTTGGCCACCTTGCAATGGCAGACTTGGATGTCTTGAGCCAATTCATGTTCATATTCTTTCTACATTTCTCAGAGTGCTTGTATTAGAATCTTATGCTAACTATATGATGATAACAACATACTCATTGATGTCTAGGCATCTAAAAATCTTATAAATGAAAACCTTGTCTAGCATTACAATCATTTTAATTTGCATTTTTAATGCTCTTGCTCTCTACATCAATGTCACTTAAGGCTCATTTCATTGACTGACCCTCCCATTGTATTCCCTGTCAGAAATGCAAAACACACACTATAACATGTCTCCCTCTGGCATCTTGATCTGTGGATGGAAGGGCCAAAGAAAATGACATGATGTAATCACATCTAATTTCTAGATGTCCTTAATCGTGATGAACATGCAAGCCAACTAAAATTTAGCATCTCCAAATTAAGCATGTAGGATCCTTATCTCATTTTGCAGCTCTTCAATTACATTTGCTACATTTGACTACTGATAATGAGACAAAGCTAATTGTACACCCTCTACTATGATGGCTTCCAATTCTGTCTTACCCCCAATCATGTATTGAACTACCATTACTATAAAATAATCTAGTAGAAGGAACTAGAGAAGTTTTATTCTAATAGTAATATTTAGGAGGTATTGTGCAATATGGAGATATCATCCCTTCAATTGTAGCTTTGGAGTAATGCTCTCACATCAATGTTTTGCAAGACTACTTTTATAAATAGCAACGCTAAAGTAGCTGGTTCTTAAAAAGTGAAATTACCAAAATTTTATTGTAAAGATGATGTTCTAACTAGTGTACACCTTGTGTTTCTATTTCTTAAGCATCACCTTTCATGTTAGGAAATTTGTGGTTTTTATCATCTTCTTTGGTCATATGTTCTAGGAGGAACTTATTAACCTACATGATGTTAATTTTCAACTTGGCAGTGATCTTAGTATTTGTTGTGTGTGAATTGTAGGAAAGAGATTCTTTTTCTTTGTGTTGTAATTTTGAAATCACATTTTAGCTCTCCAGATTGTTAAATTTGATGTTACTTTTTCATTCTTTTTAAACTTCATTTTTCTTTAGGGAATATTTTTCCAACTCTAAAAGGACCCACATGGCATTTAGGTTTTATCTTCTATTTCACTTTGTTTTACATTTAGTACCATATACTACATCTATTAGTCTTATTTTCTTGATTTTGTACATTGATGACTGGTAGAGGTGATTTTCTCAGATGAATCTATATAATTCATTTGTATAAAATCCATCTTTGTTGATCAAAGAGGGAACTAGTAACTAGTTTATTTTTTATGTAGAGCCCTCAATTATCACCCTAAGAAGATTAATTCAAGTTGAGGATTCAACAAGAAACTTGGAATCCACTCAAGGAGTTAACCTTACTCAAGAATCAAATGAAGTTCTCCAACTTTATAAGTTACTTCCATACACCATTCTTATGAATTCACTTCCTACTTCATTGCCACCATCTCTTATTACATCAATTTCCTCCTAGGTCACCTCGTGTACCTAGCACCTCCACCATATCAAAATCCAAATTAGGCTTCTCTCACTGACCCTGGCACCATGGATCATCTTATCATGGCCTATCCACCATGATCCAACACTCTACCAACTCCCAACAACTCACCTCACACCATTTTCCACTTTAACCCTTCTAGGCATGTCTAGTAGCCTTTCATAACTTGAAACCAACATACTTCTCCCATATTCTCCAAAAAAACCAAAAATATTTTTATACTTTCAGGTACCCTTTTAAATTTTTTTAAATAACTAAAAACTTTAGGCTCTCACCATTTGATTGGTGAACACTTCCTTCATAACCTACCCCTTCAACTAGTCATAATTAGCCCTTGCCCAAAGAAGGAACTCAACACCTCACTTAACTCTAGGACTCCCAAGTGTGAAATAGACTTCATAGACCTTCTAAAACATAATATTTCCAATCTTCCAAGGTTTCATCACTCAGCATATTCTCGAATCAACAAACCCTTATTTCTAGGGTCAATAATGTAGGTTTTTTTAATGATACCTCCCTTCCCTGCAACACATAGATCCAATAAATATTCTAACACCTCTAACTACCTTATTATAGACATAATCACCCATAAAACATACCCTTCCTTCATTGGGATCCATCTAACCAATTGTTGTTGCTATGTAGGGTCCAAAAACTAGACTTTAACAGGTCTTTTCCCTATTCCCCGTCGACTGGCGCCCTTCCCTACAATCAAAGTCACATCTTATATACATAATATATCATTGGAATCTCCCACCAAACCATAGTTTGCATAGTGGTGGGAGTACCTCACATTTCAAGGAGATTTCAAAACTTTTATTGCTGACTGTACCGTATAACTAGTGATTGTTCCTACACTAGTCAAGTTCTTGTTATTGCCAATCAACAAAACAGTGAAATTTTTAAGTAAGGAATTAAAAAAAAATGCTAGGGAATGTTCCTAGATCATATTCAAGAAGAGATAACAATAAATAAAATTCAAACAAGTCATTGTTATTAGACTATACCCACGGAACATTGAGTTCCAAAATTGTAGAGAATTTCATTTTTCATTGATTGAAACTATTACAACCATGTGCCATTACACATCAACCTTGATCTTTTTTCACTCAGATGAAATCACCCCTAAAAGAACCTCTACACTCCAAGAAACCAATGCCAACCTCTAACTAACTCCCCTAATCGTCTACAACAGTCAAAACTGACTATGCACTAATATAAAATACTTAGAGATTTGTTGCCAAGTTGACAAGAAAGTTGTCAACTTGACAACCTAAACATATGATGCCAAAAAAAATATGTCTAAAGGTTTTAATGATAACCTTTATCACCCTATAACCTTTACTAACCCAACTAACCCCATTAAGCCCATTTTAGGCCATTTTGCCATTGTAGGCAATTTACAATATTATGCATTCTTAGTGCTTGTAGCAACATTTAAAGGCTTGATTAGCCTTATTACATCTATTAAGACTCTTATAGGTCAATTCCATTAACACATAACCTAGGATCAACCCAAACCCATTCCTAGTTACCCCTAGGTACCTTTTAGACTCAATAATGCCATTAAGGCTTAAGTTAAAGCTTTGATTACAGTATGATGAATCTATGATCAAAACAATATCACATGTCCATGATTAATCTCATTACATGTTTTAATGACCTTAGAAGGCCATTTGTCTTCCAACCCTGCCAAGGACCCATTAGTGACCTTAGTGCACTTCATGAGTCCTGCTTGTGACCTTGGTGCTCTTGCACCAATTTTTAATGTAGAAACTAATGGCTATGATAGATCAATAGAGGACTTGGTGGGGAATATGAAGAAGGCAATTTGAGTTAGTAATAATATGAAGTATTTTTGAGGTCTAATCATCTATGTATACTTAGGTCAAATCATTTTGTATAAATATACTTCTAAATTTCTAATGGCATTTTTAAATTTCTTGAGTATAGGCCTATATTGAAGTTATTGAAGGAATGTTGATAGATGATATTAATTCTAACAAAAAAATTGGTTTAGATGGGGCTAAATTTATTCTATGCCAGACCAACAAAACTTTGAACCTTAATGTTTTGACTCATTATAACACTGGAAGGTGTGACAAAACTTCAATAATATATTTGATGTATGCATTTCTTTGTGAAATCTACATGATTCTAACATAACTTAGTGATGTGTTTGGCTAGTCTTGCAACTTTTGGATATGGTACTACTCTTGGTGTGATTCATGCACTTTATTTTGAGGGACTGTTAGAGAGTGCTTTTTGCACAGAGACGAGTCCATTCAACCAGGTATTGTAGATGGTTCTTTGTTAATTTCTATGATCGAACTCTATATTTTAGTCTATAAGAATTCACTTCATGTCAAAAATCTTCACAAAAATTATTTAGCGTTGTTTATATCTAGATTTTAATAATTAATGTAACTTGAAAAATTATCATAAATAATTTTGACTTGAAAAGTTATCATAGATTATTTCAATTTAAAAATCGATCTACTTTAGCATATGTAGTGATCTCCACCTACTAATTGATTGTTCTTTTGATGTCAATAGATAGTTCTCATTACTATTTGATCAAGCGTCTTCTTTAAACATAGAGAGTGTATTAATGGTTGACAATTTCATAGGCTTACTAATTATTGAAGAGATTAGGTGGAAATTTTCACAATATTTTATTTCAGCTAGTCCTACTTGTGCTACTATTTTTGGTTTTTGAAAGAAACCTAAGTTTTTTATTAGCATTTTTCCCAAGAAACTTCCCTGTTGTATCCCTCAAAGTTGATGAAACATGAAAAGTGTTGAACATTTTCATCCAACTCTGCATTTTATTGAAATTCCATATCTAAACAAATTTATCACATATGATTTCAATATCAAGATTTATATTGACTTGAACATTTTTTGCATTTATTTCAAGGATCAAGTCTCACCACATATGAATTAGTCCATGATCACATACTTGCAGTCCTTATAGAAGATTTTGTAGTAGTGGCATTGCAAAAGTTAGGTCATGCAGATGCTATAGTTGTAGGAGCAGATAGGATTGTAGCAAATGGTATGTAGAATTACTATTAATATCCTACAATTTCTTTTCTATGATATTTGAAATTTATGTTCATCAAATTAAATCTTATTAGATGATTGGTTGACATAATTTTGCCAATAACATTTGTTGTTGTATGTTAAGGCTTGCTAAGTTGGTATTATATTTTCATAGGTGACATAGAAAATAAAGTAGGGACATCTAATTTGACACTCTCAGCTTTTCACCATCATATCCTATTTTATGTAGCTACTCCTCTGACCTTAGTGGGTCTCTCAATTTCCTCTATTGAGTATATAATAATTGAAGAGAGGTCACCAAAAGAACTAACTCATACTCTTGGTGGCCAAGGTCAACAAGTAGCTCCATCTGGGATTTTTGTTTGGAACCTCAATATTCATATTAACACTATAAATCTTATCTCAACCATTATAACTGAAAAGGTGCATTATCATATCTACTCTTTTGTGAATAAACTAGCATTTCAAAAAAGAATACAATTTGATCTCAAACTTGGTTTTCTTCATTTCATATATTGTACAAGTGCAACCATGATATATATTTTGGCATATAATATTTAAAATGTGTTGTGTAAAATAGGGCATCATTACAAAGAAGGATCCAACTTCAATATTTAATGTGAAGGAGTTCATAGAGAGTGTTTCTTAAGGAGTAGACAAAGAATACATTGGACAAGTGCAACTATGATTTCCATAACAATTTAAAGAAATTGAAGTACTCTTCAGTCATTAAATTCTAAAAAAGAGCAAAATGACTGCACAAGTAAACTTCAAAAGTAGTTATTCCAATTTTGAAGTTCTTGTGGGATAGAATGAATAATTCTCATATAGTGGTGTTCAGTTTAGGATACTTTTCTTTTTCAACTTATGTACTATACTATAATGTACTTTGAAAATTGACTGTCATGAATATGAAATTCCTCTGTTACTTTGATTATATAATATATCATTATTCATAGTTGAAAAAATTTCTTCAACTTTGGCAATATCAAGAGTACATAATAAGGCATGTTACACTTCAATAGTTCTATTTTTTCTTACATTCTTAGATGCTTTCATTTCAAATAATACATGTTCATGCTATATGTTTATGTTCTTCTTTGTTCCATGCTATATCAAGCAATTTTTTCTTATCCAAGCCATTTAATTTGCAACCTTTTAAATCTCTGCAAAGAAAAAGTTGGAGCAGGAGAATTTTTCTTCTCAAAGGTGTCCTCTAATTGTAAAGTGGATGCTTTAGAATCAAAGGACACCTTTGAGAAGAAAAATTCTCTTGCTCCAACTTTGTCTTTGTAGAGGTTTAAAAGGTTGTAAATTAAATTACTTGGATAAGAAATAATTGCTTGATACAACATTAAAAATTTCAACCAAACTTTGGTGGAAATGTCGACCAATTCTTGATAGTTTTCTACCAAGAATTGGTCAAAATTTCCACCAATTATTTAAAAAATTGACCAAACATTGGCAGAAATTTTGACCAATTCTTGATAGTTTTCTACCAATAATTGGTCAAAATTTCCACCAATTATATAAAAAAATTCGACCAAACATTGGTGGAAATTTTGGCCAATTCTTGATAGTTTTCTACCAAGACTTGATCGAAATTTCCACCAATTATTTAAAAAAATTGACCAAACATGGGTGGAAATTTCAACCAATTCTTGATAGTTTTCTACCAAGACTTGGTCAAGATTTCCACCAATTATTTAAAAAAATTGACCAAACATGGGCAGAAATTTTGACCAATTCTTCATAGTTTTCTACTAAGAATTGCTTGAAATTTCCACCAATTCAAAAAAAAGTTGACCAAACAATGGTGGAAATTTTGACCAACAATGACAAATCAGAGCTAGCAAAAATTAAAAAATTTTGATGAATGTATTGGTTGAAATTTCGATGAGAAAAATTACCACGAACTACTTGATCAAAATTTAGACTAACCTCCATCGAAATTTCAACCAAAATTCATCGAAAATTAAGTTCAAATTTACTAGTGCATATTTCATGCATGTGGTTCATACAACTGATATCTAATAAAAAATAATATAACACTTAGATCTCTTTCTTTTAGTAAATAATTATAGAAGTGAAATAATCAAAATAGCTTCCTCAATAATAATAAAAATCATAAAATGAAATTCAAATCTACATAAAAAATTACCTATAAAACACAAACCATCAGTAACAAAAAAAACCCTTCCTCATTGATGTAACTGAGAGGTTTATTATGGGATCTTTTTTTCCCTAAACTAACCTATAAAATTTTTATCCTACTTGCTAGCTTCTCCCACCAAAAACTTGTAATTCCATAGTGTCATTTCTGACTTCAAGCACCAAAAAACCCTTTGTTGTTACATGAAAATGTTGCCTCCTCTATGTGTGTGTAATTGGTTGTGTTTGAACCATAAATTAAAATCCAAGTTCTACTAAATCAAACATTGGATTGCTTCATGATGACCATGCCATAATGAAATCCAAATTCTATTATCATCATCTCAAATTTATGTAACACCATGAAATATTGACCAAACTACTCCCAATAATCAAACAAATGTACAATCTCATATTCCTTAAATTTTCTATGGCTTCTAGAGCAAGTAATATTCAACATATATATTCTAATTCTTGCCAAAAATCCATTTGGTATATTCTAGATACTTAAGTATTTGATATTTCCTATAAAAGCATTTGATTTTATTGTGTAAATTTTTATACCAGCAGTCCCAAATGCAAAACATATAGGGATCACTTTCTCATGCACAATCTAATTATTTTCTTCATTATAATTGAATTGAATCAATATGAATTCTTCACTTTGAAATACTCCATGAATTCCTAAGAAATCTCTATAAAAATCAAATGGAAAAGAAGGAAAACCACACTCAAGAATCACCATGGTTGTGGCCATCAACATATTATTTTCCATAGCACTTGGCAACTTTACTAACTTGTGTTTGAAAGAATAAATCTTTTGTCACAAAACATCATCAAAGAAATCTAATTTGGAAAGGAACAATGGGTATCTCTTTTATCATTATAATAGTTTTTCTTGTAATAATATGCATAGCTCACCAAGAAAAACATTTAATGAAGAGTGCACAAAATTAGGCCAATGCATATAGCCAGAATGGACGAGGGCTAAGAAATTGGGTAGTTTCTTATACAAAACAACAATCTTGGTCATTTAATAGGAAGAATTCCCATAGCAATAAATCATCCTCAATGCACAAATTTCTACAAATAGAATTGATTTCAATTTATAATGTAGTTCATATTGCATGTTAATTAAACATAAAACCCTTATCTACATGTTGAATTCTATACAACTAGTGAACCACATTGAGCTACTCAATAGAACAAGCAAAAACTTTGGGTCATCTAAAATACCAAAAATACATGTAAAGTAAGAAATAACTAGGAGAAGTTAATGCAACTTCATAAATAAATAACAACTTAGTCTTACTTGAAGAAGGATCTTTTAGAATAGTAATTATGCCTTTCTTCTTATCTAACTTTGGAAATCAATATACTCTATCAATTCTCCTCCTCTTTTTGAGATAGTCAAAGTGTAGCTATCCCCTACATGTGTCAAATGTGACTGATATCTCTTTTTGAAAATGTAGTTGTATCTACCATAGGGTTGACGTGCCCCTAATAGGTAAAGATTCTTCTCCCCTTTGTCCAATTGCAACTCCACTACGCTACCAATATTCTCTAAATGATGGTGTTGCTTTTTAGTTCCTATAACTGATGTAGTCAAAATTCTTCAAATAATTAACATAAACATAAGAGAGAAAAAACACAAAAATAAATATTAGAACTCCAAATCCTTCTTTATTATTCTTCTAAATCCTCCCCCTCCTACAGTGAGAGAAATTACAATTTTAAATACAAATAAAAAATTACCATTTTTGGCAGTTTTTTCATAAAGCTATTTTTTTTGCCATTTTTGATAATTTTTAAAACAACTCAAAAAAAGCTGATTTTTTTCATGAAGCTTCCTAAAACTGAGATAAGATAAACTTGCAAATAATTTTCAAAATTGGAAATAATATTTTGAGGTTATTAATAAAAACCAACTTTTAAAAAACTAAGAAAAAAAGATTAAAAGCTTTTAAAAACTACTAAAAGCTCCTGCATCATTGTCCTCTCGTTGAAAGAACACAACTCCTGCAAGTTGTCTTTTGAATGTGTATAGCTTCTTTTCTAGAACTTTTCTATCCATTCTATCAAACATTGATTTTATTGACTTAGAGGAATGCAAGTTTATTCCTTCTTCTTGGTCTTCCAATTTTTTGACATTTTTTTATTCATCTTTGCATCTACCACTAGATCCCTCTTCCTCTTAATTTTCTTAATCCATATTCTACTCAATATCTTCTTAGTTTTTAAAATCCAAAATTCTATTTCTTCTATATAAACCCTTGTACCATAATCATTTGTCTTCAACAGATAATATATCAACATATTCACCATGACCACAATTAACATAATACCTCTAGGAAAATTCATATAACTCATTTAAAAAATATAAATCATCTTCATTAGAAATCTAATTTTAGACAATGATTTTTGTTTACTCATTCTAAACATAAGGCTGAAAATAACAAAAAGGACTCTTTTGTGGCTATGTTTATCTTGGCTTCTTCAATTCTTGATGTCAAAACAATCATTGGTATACTCACCATTTCATTTTTTGGATCTTCATTTATTTTTTGTGTCTCTTCTTTCCTTTTCTTCTTCTGAATAATCTTCTGAATAGGCCATGCGATCTTCTTCTTGATTAGTAGGTAACATTTTTTGCATTTTTAATTCCATTAGCTTTCTTAATTGTTGCCAACTTTCTTGTAATTTTCTTAACATTTCTTTCGACTCTAATCACCTCATCTCTTCCTCCTTCCTCTTCCTCTCTTTCTCTTTTATTTTATTTTCTTCTCTTCTCTTATGCAAATACTTCATCAATAAATCTAGTTCTTCAAACGAGTCCATTAACCTTGCTTTTGCTTTACCTTTGCCTCAACCTAGGTATCTTATCTTCTCTACCTAGTCTTCAGGAAACTAGTTCCTCTTCTCAACCAACATAAACATAAACTCAAAACCACACAACCACAAAAATCTCTTTTTTTGAGACCTTCTATGCTCTGATACCAAATGATGTAGCCAAAATTCCTCAAATAATTAACATTAACATAAGAGAGAAAAAACACAAAAATAAATATTAGAACTCCAAATTATTCTTTTTTATTCTTCTAAATCCTCCTCCTCCTGCTATGAGAGAAATTATAATTTTAAATACAATTCTAAAATTACCATTTTTGGTAGTTTTTCATAAAACTATTTTTTTGCCATTTTTGGTAATTTTTAAAACAACTTGAAAAAAGCTGATTTTTTTTGTCAAGCTTCCTAAAACTGAGATAAGATGAACTTCCGACTAACTTTCAAAATTGAAAGTGATATTTTGAGGTTATTAATAAAAGCCAACTTTCTAAAAACTAAGAAAAACATTAAAAGCTTTTAAAAACTACTAAAATATCCTGCTTAGAAAGCCACTAAAAGCTCTTGCATCAATAACTTCCATTTATTTGTATTAATCACTTTATATAATTAGTTTCAAGAATGTAATTCAATAGTCCATGTGGTGATGGATACCGATTAGTTTGGTAATGGAAAAATGGATTGTGACATCCTTTCCCACTAAGAAAATGCATCGTCTTAATGCAAAGATACATAAGAAATAGAAATCATACCCAAAGATATTCAAGAACTCAAATTAATAGGATCAAATTCTAATAATCATTAGTCACAATAATGCATACAATCACATTCGATTAAATCAAAATGTTGACTTTCATCTACTCTAATAAGGTCCACTTTTCATTCCCTTAAATGAAATCTATATTCCATTTGAATACATTACAATAAATTTTACAAATAACATCATGGGAAAAATCCTTTTAAGATGATATTAACACATCTTTTATATAAGCACATGTATAAGTAATCATTTCAAGATCATTTTCTACATGTGAGTGTGTGAATTCCATTACCATTCTACTATTTTACGAGGTTAGGCTACCTCTATCTGACAATAGTTCCCCTTTCAAATGATGTGTCATTCCTGCTGTTGCATAATAGGAACAACACCAAATATCAGTCCATCATATATCATAAATCAATCAATTTTCTAATGAAATACTAAATTAAATACTTTCTTGTTTGAATGATTCCCAAAATTAAGTAACACATTACCTTAAAATCACATGATATCACACACATACCTATTCTTACTTATCATAGCTTTGGCATCACCTAAATTTGACCTTGCTAGTAGGTACTTCATATCCACATCCTACCATACTTATACATATATGCTCTCAATATCTTTATCTCACCCATAATGTCAATAGCTAAAGAAGATAATTTTTTTTTTATAAATGTCGAGTCAATATTTTCCTTTAACTCATCTTTTAATCAAACCTTGATCATAAGTAACAAAAATAATCAACTATACATACCATCTACATGCGATGCTTGCTAAGGGAGTAAGTGCCCACATCAATAATTCAATGTCCATGAAACATAATTAAGTAATGTAATCATGTGACATCAATTCAAGATCATTTAAATCATCATGAAACATACACATGCTTGCAAAATTTGACATACAATGTAATTATATTATAATGCATCATGTAGTTCCAAAATTACTAGCATATATTTATCCAAAATAATAGAAAAATAATGAAAAAATGTCACACAAGCAAATGTGTCGAGTAACATTGACCCAATTTCTACATCAATAGATAATTCAACCAAATCCCAAATACACATGTTGGCCAAAGGGTCTAAGTTGGGTGCATAGAAGCTAAGTCTATGCCAAACAACATATTGACTAGGAATTAAATAGATAAATCAAGATTATTAAATCATTGATAATCATTCATTGACTAAGTTGACTAAATAAAATGAGTCAACAAATTTCTATAAATTAGAAGTCATGTGCATGGTGGATCATCACATTCCATAACACCAATGCAAAAATATTATCAAAAGTAGATAAAAGAGGGATCTATACATACTCTTTTGCATTCTCATAGGAAGACCACATTTTGATACACTTTTCACATAGGCCAAATAGTCAAGTCAAAGACACATAGTTGAATCAACAAGTAGAAACAATATCTTCCAATTAATTATGAAACTTCATTCTAGTTTCCAACTTACATGTTGAAATGGTAGGTACAATAATAATTACATTTCATAAGCCAATTATCAACCAAATTGTTGAGCACACCATATCATCACATGAATATGACATACATGAATATACTAAAGAAGTTGACCTATGTGTCAAACTTTATTTCATTGTATGTAAGAACCATGTCCTACTAAACAATTGTCACATCATCAATTGCAAGAAATAAAGAAATGATCAAGAAAATCCTAGTTTAAGTAGTCAACAATTATTTCATTAACCATAATCAAGGATTTACAAATAATTATGAATTTAAGCATGTAACATATGACATTATCCAAGGATTTTGACCTACATATCATCCATCCATCAAAATGCATGATTTAATAAATACATCAAGTATAATTGATAGTGTCATATGTCTATGAGCATCATAGAAAATTTTGACTTGCCTATCAGACATGGAGCAATAAGAACATCATATAAGTGTAATACCATCTACAATATTATCTACACCATTAATTAAATCATCTAGGTATGCTCACTAATCACCTACAAGGATCAATAAATCTATTTTTTTATCAATTCTGTGTCATAGGCCCTCAAGCCCATCTCATCACCATAGTATTCTTAACTAGCATATAAGCACAAGTTGTGATGTATGTCCTTCATGCCATTCAATCATCACATAAAATATGGTTAAGGTACTTTCCTTCCTAACCATGAAGGCTTACAGTTCCCTAGATTATACCTAACACATAGAATTTCCAACCTTGTAGCACCCAAATAATACAAAATGCACTTCCTTGGGATACTACTGAACATGCAGAATTCCCAATCTAGCAATGCCCACACAATACAATAGGTATTTTCTTTGGGATCCTACCTAACATGTAGAATTCTCAACCTAATAATGTCCAATAGTGCAAAAAGTAGGAGGTATCTAGTGTAGCCACGAAACATAATACTTCCCACCACATATGTCCAAGTAGCCCTAATCATAGATGAGGTAGGGAGATGAAACATGGGAAAGCATATAAAATAAACCTATGCACATAGCTTTGGCCAAAGAATTTTTTTTGTACCAGTGTTATATTGGCAGGTAGAGTGAAAAAGGAAACATCACTTCTACCCCTCCCTATTTGTCCACATTCAACACCCACACTAGAAGGTAAACTTTCCAAAATAAACAAAAATAAATAAAAATGCAAAAGTAAGAATGACATGTTCTTTACAATCTAATCCCTTATACATCCTATCATTACTCCATCTAAACATGATAGATGACATCACTTCAAAACACAAGACTAGCATCATAAAATTACACACCCTAGCCACCTCAAGATTAAGAAATCTTGAAATCAAGATTCACAATTCTCAAATCAATGTCCAAGAAGGAGGCACAAAACCAATAAATAAAAGTGAACAAGAGTCATTTCAGATAGGTCACATAAGAAATTGGTGGCTAGGTGGTCATGAGGAAAAAATTTCAACCCCCTCATCACATCAAAATTCATGAAAACTGAACATAGTCTCAATTAACATAAGCACAATGACACTCACTAGTCACCAAAAGGGAGTAGATGTTTAATGACACCTTGCATCCAAGGACCACTAAGAACATCACCAAACATCACTTTCATCATGCATAAAATTCATCTTGATAATCAAACATTTCTAAATGCATAATGGAACATGCAATACTTTAACAAATGAAATCCATGTTCTTCTTAATTATCATACTAGGTTACTCAATGAACCTCATAAACTGGAAAAATATATAAATAAATTCTTGCACCACATGTGCATCACATGTCATTTACATAATAAAAAGACATTTTTATTGCTATCACAAGCCAAATCTTGAATTCATGGGCACTCATAACCTAGTGCAAAAGTCAATCATCATTTGACTATCTCAATAGTTTACAGAAATTTACACCCTTCTTGCATCACATATGCAAAGAAATAAATACTTCAAGTACACTGCAACAATAAGAAAATTATACCATCACATAATTTAAATCAAAATATAATTATAACCATATGAGGTACACAAATTACCAATCATTCCATAAACTTTCCATTTTGACAATCTTTAAAGGAATGCAATTTGAACTAAAAATCATGACATGCATTAGGAGCATCATATCCTTCTATGTCAAAATTAATTATAACTAAGAGACATAATATGTAACCCATGTTATCAATTCATACAACATAAAGTAAACTAGTTGACTTATAGTTGTGTGTCTAGGATAGTGAACTCAAGGCCCAAGTGTGGAACCAAAAGCTCTAGTACCATATTTAAGAACTACACCTACAAAACCAATGCCACATCAACAATCTCCTTAATATGCAGAAGTCAAGGAGAGTCAAAGAAATTTGAATATTGACTAGTCTACATTAGTTGATTAATTTAATTTAATTTTAATGAATCTCAATGAACTTAATACATCCAAATAATTATATATCAGAATTGCTAAGAGGTAATGAACATGTCAACCATTCTGGTAGAGGATCCAAAATCTTCTCAGGAAACATAAGGGCAAGAATATTGTAGGAGTGCATACCACTCTACCAAAAAGGTGTTAAGCTTCCCTAGAATCTTTCCTAGGATGAAAGATAAATTAAGAAACTAATATTGACTTGTCAATATTCAAATATCTTTGACTCTCTTTGATTTCTTCATATTAAGGGGATTGTTGATTTGGAATTGGTTTTGCAGGGGTAGTTCTTATAGTGGAGAGTTCTTAGCATTTGGTTTTTTGTTTGAATTTATATATGTAAATAGGTGGAATGCTTACATTGTAGTTGTTTCACTTAAATTGCATGGAATGCACCCTAAGAGAAATGAGCTGCTTTGGTCAACACTGATGATTATGTCATAGTAATAAAAAAAAATTCTAAAATAACATGTGAGTGATAAATGGTTTCTAGATGCTTGATTTTTCTTCTTTTGTAGCATTTTTATGTTTTGGTCAAACTAATTAATTAGGTCCATAGTCTTCGGCCACTTAATGATAATATTGAAAATTAAATTAAAAAAGAGAGCATATTTGGTCAAATTGATAAGCCTTGTAAAGGAAAGGTAGTTCCTTTTGTTGTTTCCAAAATCATCGATGGGGATTACAATTTCATTTCTTGCTTGAAAGGAAGGGAGGTTCGAAGGATTGGGAGATAATTATACCAACTTTTAATTTGGAAGTTACACTCCAAATGTTTAAGTGTTTGTTACTTGGAAATGTAAAGTGAGTCAATGTCATAGCTATTACCATGGAAAAAATTAAAATAAAACTATTTTTATTATTTTTATAAATATATTAGATGTTAGCACTCAATAGATTTTAGAGTGTACATCTATGCATAATAGTTTGGAATCTAGGTTTCTAAAAGTATCAAGGTAATTTAAATATCTCTTTTCCAAAGTAAAAAATTAAACTTTGATTATATAAAATAGAATAAATAAAATATGTTAGTGGTTGATTTAGATTAAAAATTATAGTCTATCGTTAGAATTTTGGAAGGTGGAGTTAACTAGGTATTGTGCTAGTTCATTATAATTGATAGGATCAACAATCTTAGAACTTTCTTTTATTTGCAAGGTTTCATACTATTGTTTGAGTATTTTTTCAATTTTGTTAAGGTTACTATGTGTTTTCAAGATATTGTGTAAATATTTTCTTTCCTACTTTATCATTGTTGACAAATGGTTTCCCATGAATCTAGAGGCAAGGAAAGTCATCTAATTCATAATTATAGAATTTTGTGAATGCTCCTTTCAATGTATTGGATAGATTATTACTCCTTAATAAAAATGATTTGAAATAGCATGTAGACCAAAAAACATATCTAGTTTTGAAGAAACAATATTGGAATAGAGGATCTTTCTACTATCAGACACTCATTTGGGACCCAAATGCAAATGGTGGTGAAATGTTGTCACTTTCATCTCATAGATGGGTACCAATGAGAAATAATCTTCCATATCTCTGGGGTATTATCCCTAAGTTTTTATTATCTATTAACTCAATATTGAAAATGGATGGAACCCAATCCCCACTTCCTCCTCTACATACAAGAATCTTAATTTTCTATTTAATATGATATTGATATCCCTTAATATCTTGACATAGAACTAATAAATGGTATGGTAGTTTTCCCTATTGAATATATAGGGGGAATCAATAACTGTTTCTTATGTAATAAAGTAGAACACATGATAAAAAATTATAATGTTAAAGAATAAAATGAAAGGGGTGAATCCTAACCCAAGGAGTTGAATATTCTATCTTTCTAAGAAACACAATCTTAGGGGTTTGGATTATGTGTGCATGGAGGTGGCCCCTCCTGATGATTCTACTACAACTAAAACTCTTTGCCCTACTCCCAAGCTAAATGAAGATGTTATTCAAGAGTACCTCCAATGCATATAAATATAAATTAATAAAAATATCCACTCATTTGATGGAGCCAAGAAAATGCCTTTTCCCTTGTGTTTCTTTCTCTTGTTGGGTTCACCCCTTATAACATTAATATTCTCACTCCCTCCATTATAAAATATTGAATGCTCAATAATTTGTATTAAAGAATTTGACTAATGGTTTGATTATGTATTAAAGAAGTAAACCAAGTAGTATACTTAATATATAAAAAATTGGCCAAGAAAAAATGAGAAACTATGATCCTCACTGAAAAGGTTACTAGTGAAAGGGATGAAAAATATAGTAATAACCCTCTCTAGACTTTGTCTCAATAGCCATTTTCCAATTTTATGTGTGTGCATGTGTGTATATATATATATATATATATATATGTACATATATAGATACATACATATACATACATACATACATACATACATACATATATATATGTGTGTGTGTGTGTGTGTGTGTGTGTACGTACATATATATACGTATACATATACATATATACATGTGTATATATATATGTATATATACATATATACATATATATATATATATGTATATATGTATATATACATATATACATATATATATATATATGTATATATGTATACATGTATATATACATATATAAACATAAATATAGATGTTGCTTTGAAACAAAATATAATATTTCTAATAACATATATAACAACGTATAAAAAACTATACCCATTTAAAAAAGGTTTTTCCTTAGGCTTGGTTGTACCTAATGAAGAAATATTTTGGATTTTGAGAAATCTGACCAAGTTCTACAATTTTTTTAAAATTTTTTTTAGTGTAGCCACTTAATTGACCAAAAACTTGGTGTGCTTACCCTTAGTCTCTATTTATACTCTTGTGCAATGATTTACATGCCACTTTTCAGGCCAAGAATTCTTATATTTGGATTTTTTTACATATGTATATTTTCTTAAGTTCTAATGCATTCACAATAAGTTGAAGGATGTCTCATCTTTGTTATCTTTCTCTTGTGTAATATACTAATATTCTTATTTTTAGGGAATTAAACAAAAGATCTTGCTAGTGAAGATTTTTAGGATCCCCATATGGTTTCAGGAAATTTCCCTTTCATGGAGTGCTACTAGATGTAGTCAACAAGAAGAAAAAAAGGAAAAACAAAATAGATGCAGTAAAGCACATAAAAGTGGTAAATAATGTAGGACAAGTTGTAGGTCTTAAGATGGTGGGTCCTAGTAAAGGAATTCCAAGAATTTTAACAGTTGACATCGATCATGTTAGTGTGAACAAGGTTTGAGAACCAATTGATGCTAAGGATTTATTTTATTAGTCACAAATTAGAACAATTTCTTCGATATGTTTTAATGGTCTAAATCCTTTGTTGGAACCTAGGGGTCTTAATAGTCACTTGAAGTAGTATATGATTACATGTGCATTACAAGAATATAAGGTGGATAATTTTCTTATTCAAGAAATAAAAATGGGTGGTGAAGGCTTGGAGAAGGGTCAAAAACATATTTGGCTAGGAGCTTCTTGGGTTTCAAGTGATGCCCAAGGTGCTTCATGAGGAATAGCTATAATATAGAATTCTAGTGAGATGTTAGGTGCTCTTTTAGGCTCTGATGTAGGAGCATCTTGGGTCTAAGAAATCTCGCATCAACCAAAAGAAAACTTTCTATACCATTTTGTTCTTCACCAAGGATTCATTTCTTCTTTTCTTTTCATGTTGCATGCAATTGTCATCATGTTAAGGATTTGTTCTTAATCCCTTTTCTATGACCACAAACTATTATATTCCATATTTCTCGAGTTCTATGTCATTCTTTGTAGTCTTATTTTCCTATTATTTTCATCATGTGTAACATGTTGTTCTAATCAATGCAGTTTTTTTTGGTTATGTGGTGTATTGTGTAGTTAGGAGCTAACTCCTAGAACATGTGTGGACCTACCTTAAAGTATACATCGTTTCATATTTTTTATTGTTCATATTTTTAATTACTCTTCCAATTGTGGACCTATATTGTAATTAATTTCTTGACTAGATGACTTGTGTCTTAGTTGGATATAAAAGAAGTTAGGTTAGATGTAGGAAGGACCATTCTTAGAAAGATTGTAGACTTCTTGTGTTGTATAAGGCTACAACCCAGAAGGCCTCATAGTCATTAATGTTGTGGTTCCTTTATATGTGAAGTAAAATAATTACACCTTTAAATATGTTGCATCAGGTCTTGTGTCTTCTGTAGTTTCAATAATGTATATGTAACTTCCATGTGCATCTCTTAATAGGGAGAGTTGGTTGTTTTCACTTTATTTTATTATACATGTTGAAATAAAATCACTATAGATCCTTGTATCATCCTATAGTAGTTTTGTTTCTTTGGTTTGTCACAATCTAGCTACATGATGATCTTGGAATGTGGTAAATTTTTATGCTCTTAATAATAGAGGTCAAAGGGGACAACTTTGGGAGAAATTGTCTAATACTATGGGTAATTGTATCAACATAAAATGGATGGTGGCAAGAGAATTTAATATCTCCATGTACCCCTCAAATAAATTTGATGGTATTGAAGACTTCTCAAGAGTAAACGCAAAAATCTATGTCACCTTTGGGGCTAACTTTATTGATCTGACAAGACCAAATTCAGCTAGATTGCTTTTAGTGGGACTAAATCTGGCCAAAACCATGTGGTGTTGAGTAGACACATCTACAGGGATCTAGCTAGCCCAAATTTGGTTGGATTGGATCCAGCTAAAATAGAGAAAATTATATAGCCCACAAATAAAAGAATTTGTTGGTCATTTGCACCATACAAGCTTACTAGAATTGCAGAGCAAGAAGTGCTACAAGAGTCATTCAGCCAAATCAGGCATGTCAGTAAATTTTCCCAATTTTTTAATATGTTTTTAGTTTTATTTTATATTTCCTTAGGTAAAAATATGGTTTTTAATGTACATTTTTAGTGTTTACAAGTTTAAATAGTTCAACTTTTTTATATTATTATACATTTATGTTTTTAAGTACTGTAATATTAGATAAAATTAAAAAAAGTACTGAAATTTAGTAAATTTTGGACATTATTAGAGAAATTGTATTAATTGTAAAACATTACTTATAGAAAATAGTAGAAAACTATATAGAAAATATTAGAAAATATTAGAATAGTTAGAAACTTTAGAAACTTTAGAAAATAATAGAATTTTTTTTATTAAATATAGAAAATTAGTTAGATATAATATTAGATCATTTAAATATTTTTATTTTGTTTGTAGTAGAAATCATTAGAAATTGTTCTAAAGGTAAAAGTTTAGAAACTTTTGTAAAATGGTAACGAAAACCATTAGATTGAACTAAATCAAACTCTACCTCTTACCATGAATACAAATAAATTCTAATTAAAACCTTAACATTGAACCTTATAAATTATAGGCAGTAGTGGAACTTAACTTTGAATGTAATTAAACCAAAATATTAAACCTAATAAAACTAAAACTAAAACTCTCACATTGAACAAAACTAGACTCTAACTCCTATATTGAACCTTAAATTCAAATATATTGACCTAAACCCTAAATATTTAACCCTCTCTCTCTAGATCTCAAATTTGTAACCCTTTGTCTCTCTCTAACTTCTAAACCCCATCTCTCTAAATCCTAAGTTTCTCTCTAACCCCATAATCCCTAAACTTCTCTCTCTCTCTCTCTCTCTCTCTCTCTCTCTCTCTCTCACATAACTTCATCTCTCCCATCAATAACCTCATCTCTTTCTTTCTAGATCTCAAACTTTTAACCCTATGTCTCTCTCTAACTCTTAAACCCCATCTCTCTACACTCTTAACCACTCTCTAACTCCTAAACCTCATCTCTCTAAACCCTAAACCACTCTCTAACCCCATAGTCCCTAACATAACTTCATCTCTCCCATCTCATCTCTCTCTCTCTCTCTCTCTTACATAACCTCATCTCTCCAAATCCTAACCTCCTCTCTCTATCTAGATCTCAAACTTTTAACACTCTATCTCTCTCTAACTCCTAATAATCAATCTAAACCTTAAATTGCTCTCTAACCCCATAATCCCTAATATAACTTCATCTTTCCCATATCATCTCTCTTTCTCTTACATAAATTCATCTCTCACTCTTACATAACCTCATCTCTCCCAACCCTAACCTCCTCTCTCTCTCTCTCTCTCTAGATCTCAAACTTTTAAGACTATCTCTCTTAACTCCTAAACCCCATCTCTCTAAACCCTAACTACTCTCTAACCCCATAATCCCTAAACCTCTCTCTCTCTCTCTCTCTCTCTCTCTCTCTCTCTCTCTCTCTCTCTCTCTCTCTCTCTCTCTCTCTCTCCCTCTAACTTACACAATTTCATCTCTTTTAACCCTAAACTCCTCTCTCTCTCTAGATCTCAAACTTTTAACCCTCTATATATCTCTAACTCCTAAACCTCATCTCTTTAAACCCTAACCTACTCTCTAACCCCATAATCCCTAACATAGCTTCATCTCTCCCATCTTATCTCTCCCTCTAGATCTCAAACTTTTAACATTGTATCTCTCTTAACTCCTAAACTCCATCTCTCTAAACCCTAAACCACTCTCTAACCCGTAATCCTTAAACCTCTCTCTAACTTACATAAATTCATCTATCCCAACCTTAAACTCATCTCTCTCTAGATCTCAAACTTTTAACCCTCTATCTCTCTCTAACTCCTAAATTCATCTCTCTAAACCCTAAACCCCATCTCTCTAAACCCTAAACTGCTCTCTAACCCCATAATCCCTAACATAACTTCACCTCTCCCACCTCATCTCTCTCATATATAACTTCATCTCTCTCTCTCACACACTCACTCACTCTTACATAAGCTTATCTCTCCCAACCCTAACTTACTCTCTCTTACATAACCTTATATCTCTCATCCCTAAAACCCATCTCTCTAAACTATAAACTATTCTCTAACCCCTAAACTCCATCTCTCTAAATCCTAAACTACTCTCTAACTCCTAAAACCCATCTCTATAAACCCTAAATCACTCTCTAACTTGTAGACCCCATCTCTATAAATCCTAAACCATTGTCTAACTCCTAAACCCCATCTCTCTAAACCCTAAACCACTATCTACCTCCTAAACCCCATCTCTCTAAATCCTAAACCACTCTCTAACTCCTAAACCCATCTCTCTAAACCCTAAACTGCTCTCTAACCCCATAATTCCTAAACTTATTATCTAAATTTGATTTTTACTTATTACTAAAATCAAAATGTGATGTAGTTAATACTTCTTTATATGTTATATAGTAGGTTTGTTTAAGATTCATTTAGTTTATTTTAATTTAATTAATTTATAAAATAATATGTGTTTATATTTATATATATTCATGTGCAAATCTCTATTATCAACTATCTTGTTTTTTTTGTTTACATATTTCATCATTATGGCATCTAGGGATAGTGATTCTAGAGAGGCCAATGTACATGGTCATCCCTGTAGTGGTTCATCGTGTAGATCCACTACTAGTACCTAGGATAAGGGGACATTATTTACTGAGACTATTCAGTGCTTACAGAGTGCACTTGATACTATTGATCAAAGCTTATAGACTTCACCTACCATACAACAAAGGGATAAGGTGATTTCTATTAGAGATGAGTTGATTAGTATGATGCACATTGTTGAGAGTTGTAACCCTTATGATAGTGTCAATTTGGACACATTTTATAGCACTCTATCAGATAGTGTCAGTGGAGGTTTGAGGTGGAGGGAGATAGATGAGATGGTGTTAGTGGAGAGTGTGAAGATCATGTTCCCATATTATCAGCATTTGAGAAAGATCAGAGGGTATCATGATATGGGATGTAGTGATCCATTGGTGGCAGCTTTCATATATCCTTATTGGTTGGCTACATGTCACATGTGACTTCAAAAGGATGAGTTTCCATTATATTTTTGCAATCAATTATTTGCAAAATTTTATCTACATCAAGATTTTGATTACACTAATATCCCTAAGTATGCTAGGTAGGGTCAAGGTAGGTTCTCAAATAGATTCAGACACTTAGATGCTCCTGTGACCATTTTTAAACAAGCATTGATTGGTCCAAACCTTTTGGTGATGCCAAAAAGTTTGGAGTTAGGTGTAGCTAGAGATAGAGTGATAGATTGATACATGTAGAGATGTTCATAAGAGGATTTCCTCTACTTCTACCTAGGTTCATGAGATGTCTTCTAATTGAGTGCATAGATACATGAAACACTCATGATTCGCATCTATAGGTGGTCACACTACTACATCATCTTCAGCTGATGATATGTATCATGAGGTTGACATCCCATCTATAGTAGCTGTCTCCATGGAGTCTTTAATAGACTTTCTAAGAGCTATTAGTACATGTTTGTCTATTGATATACTTTGAACATATCAAGCTATATAGTTGTTGACCAAACAACCACTTACTATAGTGTCATCATATCTGAGTGGTATCATTAGAGGTACATGAGAGGAATAGGGTGGTTAAGGGGAGGATGACATACATGTTGCAACTACAGCTCTACCACATACTATAGTTGAGGAGGATACAACCCCCCTATTGAGGTGGTTCTTATCCACTACAACGTTCATTGCTCACATATATTCTCAAGGATCCTATGTTTGATGCAATGCCCCGCCAAGGGATCCAAAGAATTAACCTAGCATTTCACTAAGTTTGGTAACATTTTTTTTTTTTTTTATAAAGTAAATACCACATATAACTTGTACATAATAACGGAAGCAATAGAAATGTCCATCTAAAAGTAAACATATCATACATAACCGATTTCATTCTTTAAGAATCCCTTAACGTTGAGTTACATCTAAATTAACTAACATACATGAATCCATCTAGTACAACATCCACATGAATAATAATGATAAGTCCAATGTTCATACATTACATTTACAAATGCTCAATCATCCACTGTACATGTCACAGGGTATGAAGGCTTAAAAGAATATACATATGTGAAATAAGGTACATCATCCTATTCTAATCCATGATACATCAAAGACAATCACATGATACACATGATACATCATCATAGAATACATATACATCCATCATAAGATCAAACATAATTAACTAAGTGCACGGTTCCTCCCAACCGTTAATAGCATTATTAGACCATCGTGGGCCCTAGCCATCCCTCCATGCGTAACATCCCAAATCATCGAAGAGATCACCAGTATTAACATAGTAGGAATGTCACTCCTAACATATACAACATCATATGTAGAAAGTAATCTAACATGAAAATATAAGCATAAGATAACATCATCTAACATATGCTAATCTTCAATGAAAGGATACATAACCACCATCACGAAGGACGCATCAGCCACGATGTCTCAATGAATCTCAAATGATAAGAGTGGAAAATACACTACCATCCGACCGCGTGGTACATAAGTGGTCCACTCCCACCATGTTGAGGAGATAATCTCAAGTCCCAAACATGCTATCCATAACACATAGCACAAATCTCTATAGTCTAGGAATCCTAAAAGTATACTAACTCAAAGGTTCCAATCACGAAACTGACATCTACTTCCCAGAGGCACACAATGACATGTAGGAACCTACTATGCAAGTGAGAAAGTTTCATCGCATTTATCACGTACAAGTTATCCTGGTAGTTAGCTAAACTCCACAGGTCCATATTGATCTCATGCGACCACTAGTATCCTCTCATACTAACAAGGCATACTATGGAATACAAGGTCGCAACCATGCATTCTCACTACTCCCATCCTAGCCTATACAAGAACTCAAGTGATGGGTGAGAACCAAAACTCTTATCTTTTTAGGTTCATTCAGTTATTATTAGGTGTGAATGTTATCACTTATTAATCCAACTTACAATGAGTTACCTTGGCAGCCTCTTAGGGCCTCGACCCCCATTGCAAGCCACTTCCCATCACTACATGCAGATATCCTACCCTAATGCTCATGGAATCATAAATCTCAAAATCACAAAAATAATCCATAATAAAATCATCAAATATGCATAAAAGCATCAAATCTCCATGAGCAAACATCCATAGAAAATCATGACCACAGCAACTCTCTATTGGCAACTGAAGCATCACTGATAATCAAAAGTATCCAATGGTTCTCAATAACCAAAATATATCTCAAACACACTGATCGAAGAATCCAAAAATGGTTGAGTCAAACATGTCACAACATGACATCATCAAGAATAAATCACATTTCAGTCCCATCATGGCGACTAGAAAATAACCAAGGATAACTGATCGATGACCAAAAATAATGGTTAAGTGTCTCATAAATAAGAATCTCAACTATAACAATCAGTATTCACATCCAATACATAGAGCATTCCATCACATAACCATGGTTGGGTTTATAAAGATTGAGATTAAAACATCATCATGGCATCACAATCACATAACCCCCAAGCCTCTCGTAGACGTCCTATACTGGTCAACACTAGTCAACCCAAAACCCAAAACAATAGCATAAAGAATACACAATGTAAACACATGTTTTGGTTTTGCTAAGTTTTCAAATTTGAATTCAAAAGTCTCAGTTTACATATTCCCAAATTAACCTCAAGTGGAGAAATTTCACGTTTTATCTAACCCATGTATTCGTTTGATAGATAAAAGTTTCTCCATCAGACTCAATTTTCCAATTGATTTATATGACATTGTTTGAAAATTGACATTCTCAATGAATCAAAAACTTCGATTATATATTCTAATAATTAATCTTAATTAAAAAATAATTTTAATTAAATTAATTGTTAATATCTCCTCATAATTGACAAGCTTAATAGCAATATTTTAATCATTAAAAGAGTGATCCATTAATTGAGAACTTTATAATAATCATTTATAATTAATAATATATACTTATATACTTATATACATATATATACATACATAAATATATATATATATATATATAATAACATTTAATAATTAATAACATTGCAACTTATAAAAAATGAAATCAAAATTCGTATCCAAATCGTATATGAAATAATCGTTGCAAATATAATTTAAAACCAACACATATAACACAATGCGATTTAAAATCGCGTGGCTATTAAAGTGTCGCATCGCAGGTACACTGCGGTGGCAGGTACCCTATAATCATGCAGGCCTACGGTGGGTGGGGTACGAAGTACCCGCCCACCCAACGTTATATATATATATATATATATATATATATATATATATATATATATATATATATTTTTTTTTTTTTTTAATTTTTTAATTTTTAAAAAAAAATTTTTTTAACAATCGCTTACGCAATTTCCATACAGACTTTGCAATTTGGTTTTAACATTTCTTAAAACGTTTCCACCCACGGTATGTAATCGATTTTTTTTTTTTTTTTTTAACAAATATATATAAATATATACAAAATTAAAAATATCACAATATATGAACATATATACACATATATATATAATTACATATATATATATGTATATGTATATGTATATGTATATGTATATGTATATGTATATGTATATGTATATGTATATGTATATGTATATGTATGTATGTATGTATGTATGTATGTATGTATGTATGTATGTATAAGAAAATTGACAATTTATGATTACAATATCAATTTTTCAGAATTCCTCCATAAATCTTTGATCTCCAAAATTTCCAATAATTAATCTAATGGGTTTGGCTATGAATCTCAACCCTAGCCCCGTTTTCTCTTTCTTTTTAAATCCATGCATATAAAATTCTCAAATAAATTTAATTGCCCAAATTCAAAATGCTTACAATAAAAATATGAAATTTATCAGAAGACATATGGAAGACACGAAGAAGACAGGAATGCATGATGCGGAAATAGCATAAGTAAAATCACAAGAATCTACCTAGATTTTGATGCTAATTCGCTCTTCCTCAGAAACCCCGCAGAGCAAGCTCCCTTCTTCAGAGTTCTTGAGTCCTCCAATGCTCCAATTGCTCTCCATGCTATGTCTAAGCTTCTATGAATGCCTGAATATAAAGAGCTCTAAAGAAACCTTTGGAATGCTTCTTGAAACAACTGGAAGGTGTCACCAACTAAGCATGGATCTTTTCAACCTTTTTGATGAGTCATAGAGTTGTAGACACATGTGCTTAATTGATGCACTAACCCCCGTGTTGTTGACACATGAGAATTAGAAAAGTGCGTTAATTCCCATGCAAGCTTATAACTCCAATAATTTCTATTTAAATTTTATTACTTTCATTTTAATTTTTATAACTTTTATTATTATTATTTTATTTATTACTTTATTATTATTTTATAATTATTATTAATTTTAATTTCTAGTTTTCTTTTATTTAATTCCTTTTCCCCAATAATTCACATTTAATTAATTACAATCAAAATATTAAAGATCATGATATTTTATTAAGTTTCTCAAATAAATAATTTATTAATTAAATCTATTTATTAAGACTTAATTAATGGAAAATTCACCATAAACCTCCAAGATAAAATATGAAAACCCATCATAGAACAAATCATACAAAATAAATCTAAAGGGTTAAAAATCACGAAATATGTCATCCGACACATTCAGTGGGTATTCAACTTTGATACTTGTCCTAACTCATTACGACAAATGGTTTTTAGGTTTGGGATTTGGACTTGAGAATTTATCCCCCTTCTCTTATCATTGAGATAGTATAATAGGGTACACTCATCCTGGCAATTCAAGGAAGTCGATACCCAGTACCTGCAACCTGTAGAAAAACCATGCATGTACATACAATATATAATGCTAAGCTAAACAGACAATGGCAGGAAGTGGTGCATCATGTAGATCTCGACTAAGCAGGTGACTACGACTCCCTTCCTTTACCACATCATAAACGCCATACAATAAGAAAACACACACACCATACACATACAAGTATGGGGTAAGTAACCATAATAAAACACATGAGATAATAAACCATCTAACTAATCATCATTAATAACTGAAAGCAATGTAATGATCATCATACATACATGAAATGTAAATTCTAAATGATCTCATCATATATCAACTGAATCCCTATCATAATATCTGATAGTGTCAAAACAACACCACTAAACCATCAACATAAGACTAGTCTACATAGTCTGATAATAATAGCAACAATAAGTCTAGAAAAGATGTGAACGAGGGTAGGCACTACATCCACCCCCCCTTGAATTAGGCTTACTCCTGGAAGCCTACAAACAAATAGCGATATAACTCCCTCAATCTAGCTGCATCAGTAGGGTCCCATTGGACCCTTACCTGCTCGATGGTTTGACCCCTGAGGGTCAACTCCCACTGCTCCAGAATACGAACTGGCTCCAAAGCCAGCTGCCCATCCTCTACCTACAATGCATTCCAATCAAGAACACGCACAATATCAGGAATATACTACCTAAGCACTGAAACATGAAAAACATCATGAATGCGAGCTAGGCTGGGTGGTAGAGCAAGACAGTAAGCAACTGTGCCAATCCTCTCCAAAATCTTGAATGGTCCCACAAAGTGAGGTGCTATCTTAGAACCCTTTTTGTACCAAATCGAACTCTTTCGCGGTCACACTCTCAAGAAAACCTTATCACCCACAACAAACTACTTATCAATCCTATGAGCATTGGCATACTTCTTCTGCCTATCCTGTGTCGTAGTCAAATGCTCACGGATACGCACTACTTATTGCTCCATATCACGAAGCATCTCAAGACCCAATAGAATGTGATCCTTGAGGTTGTCCCAACTCAATGGTGTACGACAAGGAAATCCATATAATTCCTGAAAAGGTGCCATGCCAATAGAACTATGATACCCATTGTTGTAAGCAAACTCCACTAGGTAGAGATAGTCCTCCCAATGTGTCTACCTATCCATCACATACATCCGTAACATATCCTCCAAAACCTGGTTCACCCTCTCTGTCTAACCATCAGTCTCTAGATGATATGCCCAACTGAAGTTTAGCTGCGCCCCAAGCTCATGCTACAACGATGTCCAAAATGCAGATGTGAATACAGGATCCCTGTCAAAAATGATCTTTCTAGTAATACCATGTAATCTCACAATGTCACACATGAAGACATTTGCTATAGAAGCTGTTGTGTAGGAAGACCTGATCGGTGAAAAATGCGCCACCTTAGTCAATCGATCAACGGTAACCATGATATCATCATGACATTGAACTATCATAGGTAATCCTACTATAAAATCCATGGAGATGATATCCCATTTCCAAGAAGGAATGAGATTAGGCTGCAATAGTCCTGTCAGGTGCTGGTGTTCTGCCTTGACTCTTTGATGCTCAAGACACCTAGCCAAAAAATCAGCAATATCTCGCTTCATCCCAGACCAAAAGAACAAATTTCTCAAATCAGCATGCATCTTCTTGACACCTGGATGTGCTAAGTAAGGTGTACGATGGGCTTCTGCCAGAATCAAGGTGCGAAGCTCATCCAGTAATGGCACATAAATCCTCCCCAAATGTCTCAAAAGACCATTTGATTCTTAAACATAACCTGCAAACTTACCTTCCAAGGGTCTCCCTGAATCTATCTCTCTACACACTTCCTGATACCAGGAATCTGTAGGAAGTGCCTGAAGAATCTGACTCCTCAAATCCACACTAAGAGTCATCGATGTTACCACATGTCTCCTGCAACTCAAAGAATATGCCACCACATTCTACTTACCCTGAATGAACTTAACCTCAAAATCATACTCACATAAAAATTCTATCCATCATCTCTGGCAAGCATTTAAATTAGGCTGAGTAAAAATGTACTGAAGACTATGATGATCACTATGTAGCTCAAATCTGTGCCCCAACAAGAAATGTGTCCACCTTGTCAAAGCATGAACTACTACTACTAACTCAAGATCATGTGTAGGGTAATTTAACTCATGATCCTTGAGCTTTCGTGATTCATACGCAATCACTCATCCATTCTACATCAAAATTGCTCCAATTCCTTCAAGAGAAGCATCTGTACACACCATGAAATCACCTTCTAGATCAGGTACAGCTTAAATCGGTGCACTAGTCAAAAGCTCCTTGAGCCTCTGAAATGCTTCCTCACATTTCTCTATCCACACAAACTTCTTACCTTTCCTCTGAAGAGAAGTGATAGGATGTGCTATCCTAGAGAAGTTCTAGACAAATTTGCGATAATAACCAGCTAAACTCATAAAACTACGAATCTCTGACACATTAGTCGGGGTAGACCAATCTATTATCGCTTGAATCTTTGCAGGATCAACTAAAATACCATCACCTGAGATAACATGCCCTAAATACTGAATCTCTGATTTGAAGAATTCACACTTAGTGTCATTGGCATAAAGCTGATTGCCTCTCAAACACTACAATACCAACCACAAGTGTTCCTCATGCTCCTTCTGAGTCTTAGAAAATATCAATATGTCATCAAGAAACACGAGAACAAACCTATCAAGATATGATCGAAAAACACCATTCATCAAACTCATGAACACTAATGGAGCATTAGTCAACCCAAAAGGTACCACTGTGAACTCATAATTCCCATAGCGCATTTGAAAAGTGGTCTTGTGAATATCTGCTTCCTTAATACGAAGCTGGTGGTATCCTAACTTAAGGTCAATCTTGGAGAATACTGTAGCTCCCTTGATCTGATCAAATAAGTCATCAATCCTAGGAAAAGGATACCTGTTCTTAATAGTCACCTTGTTCAACTGTCTATAGTCAATACAAAGGTGCAAAGAACCATCTTTCTTCTTCACAAAGAGCACTGAAGCTCCCCATGGTGATGCACTAGGTTGAATGCTCCCTTTGGCTAGAAGTTCCTCTAGCTAAAGACGTAGCTCACCCAGTTCCTGAGTATTCATATGATAAGGAGCTTTAGAGATAGGCTCCACTCCAGGAATTAGATCAATGCTAAAATCAATGTCCCTCTTTGGAGGCATGCCTAGAATCTCACTTGGAAAGACATTTGCATACTCCTGTAAAATTGGGTGATCTAAAGTCTTCCTCACAAGATCTTCCTCATCAAGATCATTTACCATAACAACAAATATCTAACATCCCTTACGAAAACTTTGCTTCAATTGCATAGCAGAAATCATCCGTAGAGATATAGGCCTCGGTATCCCAACTATCTTCACATCATTCCCTTGGTCATCTTGGCACAAAATAATCTTCTTCCTACAATCTATACTGGCTCTATGAGATCCAAGCCAGTCCATGCCTAGAACCACATCATAGGAACCAAGGGGTATGAATCAAAGATCCACTACCATATCAAAGCTCCCTAAGCTAAGCCCACACTTATGAACTACAGAATCTGAGGAGGCCTTAATCCCTGAGGCTGGTTCCACTTGCCAACCATGATCTTGCTTCACCACATCCAGCTTACACTTAGAAACTATAGATGGTGAAATAAATGAATTTGTAGCTCCTGAATCAAACAATGCTGAAAGAGATATACCTCGAATAGCACTTGTGGTCTCAACCATTGTTCCCTAATGATCTGCCTGATGCTGATCAACTGCTGCAAAAACTCTATGAGCTCTCCCTGCATCACCAACTGTGGGTTCTGAAGTTGTAGGCCTAGGTCCTGAAAACTAAGGTGCTCACTGTGGACACTGAGTTGCATAATGTCCAATCTGACCACATGAAAAACATTATGTATTCCTGCCAGATCCTCTTCCCATAGGTGGTACATTAGATTGCTGGCGACTGTTCCTACTTACAAAAGACTAGCTACTCTGAGCTGGCTGATTGGACTGATTCTATTTATTGCATTGAGCATTGTGGTTGTTCTTAAAGTTAGAACCTTTTCCACCACCTTGAGCATGAGAATTTGATCCCTTCTGCTGCTGCATCTGCTGAGACTGCTGCTGATACTGTTTTCCTTTAGAAAAGAAAGGCTTCTTGTTACCACCTAAATTGAAGTTGCTTTTAGATCCTAATGCTGCTGGTGCTCCTACAAAACCACCTTGACCAAGGTTGACACTTTGCTCGACAAGGATTGCTCGATGTACCGCATCCTTGAGAGTTTTTGGCTCAAATACCTTGACACCCCCAATTATACGATTATTCAAACCCCTAATAAAGTGTTGTGTCAATTGAGCTGAATTTTCACTGAACCCTGAAAAAGGCATAAGCTCATAAAACTTACACTCATACTCGGTTACTAACATAGTGTACTGCTTGAGATTATGAAACTCATCTGCCCTTTTTAGTTTCCATTCGTCTGGTAGGAATCGTTCACGAAAAATCTCTAAGAATAGTTCCCACGTGACACTATTCATATTGACTCCCAGCTTCTTCTCCTCAATCATCCACCAAGTGGCCCCAAAATTCTCTAAATTAGTGATCACAAATCTTGCCTTAACATTGCTATCAAAATCATGCATGGAAAAAATCCTGTTGAGGGAAATCAGCCACTGCTCAGCCACATAACCAGAACCTTTCCCATTGAAAGGCTTGACCTTGGATCTTGAAAGATCCTTCATCTGAGTGGACACAATGGACCTCTAACAATCCTTCTGAGGACTTCTAGATCTGGGTCTATGCTCTTGTTCTGTCTAATGCACTTTAGGCTATTCTTGAACAGGAGGTAGACATTCTAAAATAGTCTGCATCATCTATCTCAAACCAACCTCTTTAGACTCAGATTGGTCCTCTCTACGGCTCTCTTCCTGTTGCCTATTAGAGTGCTCTTCCCTGCTCTCTACACGAGCTGATCCCTCATGGGCAGACTCATGGGCACTGGCAACTCTACCACGACCATGGCCTCTACCATGGCCTCTAACAGAAGACCCGGTCCCAGACACCATCCTAGTTTCAAGTTGAAGAGATACACTTAATAGTTCACAGTTCTAGTTGTTTCAAAATACCCAGAGCTCCCAATGTAGAAACTCGGGCTCTGATACCAAGTGTAATGCCCCGCCAAGGGATCCAAAGAATTAACCTAGCATTTCACTAAGTTTGGTAACATTTTTTTAAATTTTTTTAAAGTAAATACCACATATAACTTATACATAATAACGGAAGCAATAGCAATGTCCATCTAAAAGTAAACATATCATACATAATCGATTTCATTCTTTAAGAATCCTTTAACGTTGAGTTACGTCTAAATTAACTAACATACATGAATCCATCTAGTACAACATCCACATGAATAATAATGATAAGTCCAATGTTCATACATTACATTTCCAAATGCTCAATCATCCATTGTACATGTCACAGGGTATGAAGGCTTAAAAGAATATACATATGTGAAATAAGGTACATCATCCTATTCTAATCCATGATACATCATCATAGAATACATATACATCCATCATAAGATCAAACATAATTAACTAAGTGCATGGTTCCTCCCAACCATTAATAGCATTATTAGACCATCGTGGGCCCTAGCCATCCCTCCGTGCGTAACATCCCAAATCACCAAAGAGATCATCGGTATTAACATAGAAAGGAATGTCGCTCCTAACATATACAACATCATATGTAGAAAGTAATCTAACATGCAAATATAAGCATAAGATAACATCATCTAACATATGCTAATCATCAATGAAAGGATACATAACCACCATCATGAAGGATGCATCAGCCACGATGTCTCAATGAATCTCAAATAATAAGAGTAGAAAATAAACTACCACCCGACCGTGTGGTACCTAAGTGGTCCACTCCCACCATGTTGAGGAGATAATCTCAAGTCCCAAACATGCTATCCATAACACATAGCACAAATCTCTATAGTCTAGGAATCCTAAAAGTATACTAACTCAAAGGTTCCAATCACGAAACTGACATCTACTTCCCAGAGGCACACAATGACATGTAGAAACCTACTATGCAAGTGGGAAAGTTACATCACATTTATCACGTACAAGTTACCTTGGCAGTTAGCTAAACTCCACGGGTCCATACTGATATCATGCGGCCACTAGTATCCTCTCATACTGACAAGGCATACTATGGAATGCAACGTCGCAACCATGAATTCTCACTACTCCCATCCTAGCCTATAAAAGCACTCAAAGCATGGGCGAGAACCAAAACTCTTATCTTTTTAGGTTCATTCAGTTAGTATTAGGTGTGAATGTTATCACTTATTAATCCAACTTACAATGAGTTACCCTGGCAGCCTCTTAGGGCCCCGACCCCCATTGCAAGCCACTTCCCGTCACTACATGCAGATATCCTACCCTAATGCTAATGGAATCATAAATCTCAAAATCACAAAAATAATCCATAATAAAATCATCAAATATGCATAAAAGCATCAAATCTCCATGAGCAAACATCCATAGAAAATCATGACCACAACAGCTCTCTATTAGCAACTGAAGCATCACTGATAATCAAAAGTATCCAATGGTTCTCAATAACCAAAATATATCTCAAACACACTGATCGAAGACTCCAAAAATGGTTGAGTCAAACATGTCACAACATGACATCATCAAGAATAAATCCACATTTCAGTCCCATCATGGCGACTGGAAAATAACCCAGGATAACTGATCGATGACCAAAAATAATGGTTAAGTCAAGTGTCTCATAAATAAGAATCTCAACTATAACAATCAGTATTTGCATCCAATACATAGAGCATTCCATCACATAACCATGGTTGGGTTTATAAAGATTGAGATTAAAACATCATCATGGCATCACAATCACATAACCCCCAAGTCTCTAGTAGACGTCCTATACTGGTCAACACTAGTCAACCCAAAACCCAAAACAATAGCATAAAAATACACAATGTAAACACATGTTTTGGTTTTGCTAAGTTTTCAAATTTGAATTCAAAAGTCTTAGTTTACATATTCCCAAATTAACATCAAGTGGAGAAATTTCACGTTTTATCTAACCCATGTATTCGTTTGATAGATAAAAGTTTCTCCATCAGACTCAATTTTCTAATTGATTTATATGACATTGTTTGAAAATTGACATTCTCAATAAATCAAAAACTTTGATTATATATTCTAATAATTAATCTTAATTAAAAACTAAGTTTAATTAAATTAATTGTTAATATCTCCTCATAATTGACAAGCTTAATAGCAATATTTTAATCATTAAAAGAGTGATCCATTAATTGAGAACTTTATAATAATCATTTATAATTAATAATATATACTTATATACTTATATACATATATATATATATACATATATATATATATATATATATATATATATATATATATATATATATATTTATGTATGTATGTATATATGTATATATATATATATATATATATACATATATACATACATACATAAATATATATATATAATAATATTTAATAATTAATAACATTGCAACTTATAAAAAATGAAATCGAAATTTATATCCAAATCGTATATGAAATAACCATTGCAAATATAATTTAAAACCAACACATATAACACAATGTGATTTAAAATCACGTGGCTATTAAAGTGCCGCACCGCAGGTACACTGCGGATCGTAGGTACACTGCGGTCGTAGGTACCCTGCGATCATGCAGGCCTGCGGTGGGTGGGGTACAATGTACCTGCCCACGCAACGTTTTATATATATTTTTTTAACAATCGCTTACGCGATTTCCATATAGACATTGCGATTTGGTTTTAACGTTTCTTAAAACGTTTTCGCCCACTGTATGTAATCGATTTTTTTTTATTTTATTTTTTAAAAAATATATATATAAATATATACAGAATTAAAAATATCACAATATATGAACATATATACACATGAACATATGAAATATTACAATCTCAATTTTTCAGAATTCCTCCATAGATCTTTGATCTCCAAAATTTCCAATAATTAATCTAATGGGTTTGGCTATGAATCTCAACCCTAGCCCCGTTTTCTCTTTTTTTTAAATCCATGCATATAAAATTCTCAAATAAATTTAATTGCCCAAATCGAAAATGCTTACAATAAAAATATGAAATTCCTCAGAAGACAATATGGAAGACACGAAGAAGACAGGAATGCATGATGCAAAAATAGCATAAGTAAAATCACAAGAATCTACTCGGATTCTGATGCTAATTCGCTCTTCCTCAGAAACCCCATAGAGCAAGCTCCCTTCTTTAGAGTTCTTGAGTCCTCTAATGCTCCAATTGCTCTCCATGCTATGTCTAAGCTTTTATGAATGCCTGAATATAAAGAGCTCTCAAGAAACCTTTGGAATGCTTCTTGAAACAACTGGAAGGTGTCACCAACTAAGCATGGGTCTTTTCCAACCTTTTTGATGAGTCATAGAGTTGTAGACACATGTGCTTAATTGATGCACTAACCCCCGTGTTGTTGACACATGAGAATTAGAAAAGTGCGTTAATTCCCATGCAAGCTTATAACTCCAATAATTTTTATTTAAATTTTTTAACTTTCATTTTAATTTTTATAACTTTTATTATTATTATTTTATTTATTACTTTATTATTATTTTATAATTATTATTAATTTTAATTTCTAGTTTTCTTTTATTTAATTCCTTTTCCCCAATAATTCACATTTAATTAATTACAATCAAAATATTAAAGATCATGATATTTTATTAAGTTTCTCAAATAATTAATTTATTAATTAAATCTATTTATTAAGACTTAATTAATGGAAAATTCACCATAGATCTCCAAGATAAAATATGAAAACCCATCATAGAACAAATCATACAAAATAAATCTAAAGGGTGAAAAATCATGAAATATGTCATCCGACACATTCAGTGGGTATTTAACTTTGATACTTGTTCTAACTCACTAGGACAAATGGTTTTTAGGTTTGGGATTTGGACTTGAGAATTTATGTCCCTTCTCTTATCATTGAGATAGTATAATAGGGTACGCTCATCCTGGAAATTCAGGGAAGTCGATACCCGGTACCTGCAACCTGCAGAAAAACCATGCATGTACATACAATATATAATGCTAAGCTAAACAGACAATGGCAGGAAGTGGTGCATCGTGTAGATCTCGACTCAGCAGGTGACTACGACCCCCTTCCTTAACCACATCATAAACGTCATACAATAAGAAAACACGCACACCGTACACATGCAAGTATGGGGTAAGTAACCACAATAAAACACATGAGATAATAAACCATCTATCTAATCATCATTAATAATTGAAAACAATGTAATGATCATCATACATACATGAAATGTAAAGTCTAAATGATCTCATCATATATCAACTGAATCCTTATCATAATATCTGATAGTGTCAAAACAACACCACTAAACCATCAACATAGGACTAGTCTACATAGTTTGATAATAATAGCAACAATAAGTCTAGAAAAGATGTGAACGAGGGTAGGCACTACAGTTTACATCAAAGATATGAACTTTAGTTATATAGACCTGAGTGAGATAGGTAAACATATATTTGTGACAATGATGTCATATGGGGAATTACAGACACATATGCATCATGTGCAATAGGAGACATAGGTAAAACATTACAAACATGTCTATTTAATTGTTTATAGATCTGCTATTTATTTTTAAACATAATATTAAATTCAATTTAGTAAAGTATAAATTGTAACATATTTGTTTCTTCTATTGCATATAGATTGTATCTATAGCTCCTGAGGGTGGAGATGGAGAGATAGTTGCCGACCCTAGTCATCCTTAGTCATAGGTAAATTTAACTATATGTATGTTATTATTTATAGAATTTATACACATGGTCATAAAACATTTTTTCTTATATTGGACAAATGGTTCAAGATCTCAATTTAGTCGATCACATCATGGAGCAAGACATGATCATGTTTGATATTCATATATGTCATAGACATGAGTTTGGCTCATATATTTTAGATGTTTGATATTTATTTACAATGATATCATTTAGATTTATAGCTATGGGACATTTTATATTTACAACATGCTCATATTTGACATATTTCATATTTTGCATGAGTTATCTAACCATTTGCATTTATAGTAGACACATATGCCATTTTCATGAGTTATGTGACCATTTTCATTTATAGTTGACATATTTGATATTTTCATGAGTTATGTGACCATTTACATTTATAGTCAACATATATGATGTTTTCATGAGTTATGTGTCCATTTACATTTATAGTTGACATATTTGATATTTTCATGAGTTATGTGACCATTTATATTTATAGGTGACATATATGATATTTTCATGAGTTATGTGACCATTTTTATAGGTAGTTGATATATTTGATATTTACATTTATAGAATATCTTTTACATAAATGTGGAAACACATTTTTTGAAATATCTATACATTACTTTTTAGATAATAGTTAATGTGTAAGAAATTTACATGTTCTATAAATTAATGAAAATATGTCTTACATAAATTTCTAGGTGTGTTGTAAAAGTGTATAGAAAATGTAAATATAAATAGAAATAATTATATTATTTTTATTTAGACACTTAAAGCAATGTAAAAACAAAAAACATGTATAAATATTGAAAAAACACTTGAAGCAATGTGAACAAAAAACCAATCTGTGTATATATAAATTTGAAATATTTTTATGAATCATTAAACCTATCTATCAATCAGAAAGTTGTTGATACATATGGTTATGATCCTCTCTATCCTTAATAATATCCAAAAACTTTTCATGCTCCTCGATATCTAACCTCCACTTTTGTTTGCTACATCCTTTTTTAGGCACAATGTCACACTAAATCTTCGTGGCTAAAACCAAGTGGTTGTAATGCAATTTTTTTTGTCCAAGCATGTATTCAATAAATTGAACACCATTGTTGTAAATTTTAATTTGTTGATAATAGGTGCCTAAAAAATAAGATTTGTACTTCATTGAGTATTCCTAATAATAGAGAAAAGAAATAATCTTTTATAATTAATCTCTTACTCTCTAATTACTTGTATAGATATCATAACAGGATAATCTATACCTTCTATAATAATTGAACCAATTGGATATGACTAGTTATCATCATCTATACATGGTTCATTCAACTTGATTTTTTCTTGTGTGCATCTAAGTAAATAATAATCTACACCTTCCACATTTTTGGGATTTGCATACATTGCAAAGATGTCACCTACAAATGTATAAAAATAATGGAACCTATAAATAAATAAATAAATATGAAGACAATTAAATATAAAAATGAAACATGTTTGCAGAAACTCACCTAGAACAACTAAATTAGAAACACATTAATAATTAGTTGAATCCATAGGATTGTGAATTTCTATGTCCTTGTCATCTTCTTCATAAGGGGTGCTTCTAATTTTGTTTGTCCATGTCCATTCAGAGACATACTCATTCACAATATTCTCACATTGACCCATTGCATTATTTTGAATGTAGACATCACAAAAACATGATTTTTCTCTTACTTGAAGTATTGGATGTTTGTGTTGTCCAGTAGTCACAAGTTGATGCAATCTTCTAATTTCAACAATGGGTTGACAATTGTAAGGATTTGATCGATCAATACTAGTAACACATTAAATTGGCAAGTATCGATGCCAATAGTCAAAATATTAAAGTAATCATATCAAAGCAAAATGAAAATCTTACCTTTCACTTCCCAAAAAAAAATGTATATTATAGGTTGTATCACAAGTAGAAAATGAGATTTGCACCATTCAACAACTTGATTTTCTTTGTCTATCTTTGCACCTATATAGGAAAGAAAATTGTATGAATTTTAACAAAATATAAAAGAATTATTTAGCAGATGGTCATATGTCAAATTTGATTAGTATATAACAATATTATACCTAAAATTTCATGTTGGTGAAGTGCATGCTTTACATATGATCTTGCTCCATCATGCTCTAATTTTCCATGACCACTCTCAAAGAATTTCCAAAGAAACTTAAAAAAAATTCTTGCATGTTGTGTTGCAAGCCAATTCAATGCTTTGTAGACTTAAATTGGCCTATAAAAAAATTGAAAAAAATTACGAGTAATTAAATCTATATAATAAATTATTTAGTTAATTAAATATGGGCATGAAATTTTAAAGTTTAATTTTTAAATACATGTACCAACACAACCATCAGACCAAATCCAATGTTCTAAAGAATTTATCCCACAATTCATGAGATTGTCAAAGAACATTCCAAAATAATGAGCTACATAGCTCCCATCATGAATACTATCATCACTAAGATAAAAATAGACCTCCTTGATGATAATGTGTTCATCTAGATTAATACTTTCTACCCCATCCACGTCAAATTATGCATGTGTATAGGAAGCTTGTACAAAAATTGTAACTTGATCTAAGTGATAGTATTTAACTTGAATTTTAGATTGATGGGAAAAAGTATAGCTTTCAGAGAAGTCTACAATTGACATAATACATCCTAGTGGGAAACAATTTTTTAAATCTTGAAATAGTTTTGTTTGCCATGTTGCACCATGCCAATGCTAGATGTGTGGATAAATCATAGTTCTAAATTTATCCATAAACTCACCATATGGAAAATTTCTCTCCTTCAAATCATTTTTTTAAATTCTTCTCGATTCTTTGTTTGATATATCTCATACTCAAATATATTCCACACAACTAGTGTTAAAACATCAATATTATCTATTTCATATGGAAATTTTTAAAACTCTCCACAATTTGTACATGCAGTTTTATTTATTGTACATTGAATTCATCTAACTCTTCAAAATTTTCACATAATAAAGACTTGACAAATTTTGTTATCCTTCTAGGAATTATCACATCTGGCTTAAGAGTTTCTATAGATTTTCTAAAAGATTGCAATTAAAGATGAAACTCAACATGATTTCGACAACAACAAGTTTCATGTAACTTATTTATGTGTACAAAACATGGGCACAACCTCTCAAACATTCTTTGGAAAATTTTCACATTTGCAAATTATTTTTTGAAAGCTTCAAATAATTCACTTTGTCTTGTATCTACAAAGTTTTTTGGATGGGTTATTTTCATCCCCATTTCTTCATCTTTGATTTGTATAGTGTTTCTTCTATTGGAAGAAACAAATGATTGGTTGGTCCAATATTCAACAACTTGTCTTGTAACATCTTCAAAAAAGTTATTTGTTCAAGGAGGCTAACAAATATTAACCTAGAGTTCTTTTCAATGTTCTCATCTAGTAAATTTCTCCTTTTAATGCATCTTTGAATAGTTCTTCTACATAGATTGAGAATTTTAGAAATTGCTCGAACTTGTTTTTTCTGTGACAAGTCCTTTTTCATAATAATGTCATCAATGCTCTCCATGCAACACTTGAATCAACTACTCAACTTCTGTTATCAATAGCATTTAATGCATCTTTCAAATTTTAAACTATTGGCTCTTTGACATTATCTTATGAGATTTTCTTACTATTCACACCTAACAACTCTAGAACAGGACTCATTTCTCTTTTCCTAAATAATTTGAAAAATAATTGGGGTTTACCAATCAGAGATTTATTTTCAAAAAATTCCTCCCACATATTTTTCAAATGTAAATTAATTGTACTTTTAGGCAACGTATGTTCAGATTATTCAATTTCTCTAAATAGAGAGTCCTCATCTATCTCTAGCCAATTTTCCAATTGTAAACCATATTTTCCAAATGTCCTACTACTTTCTAGAACTTCAACATGATCTTCTTCAACTTCAATCAATGACTATTCAATTGGTGGCTCTATATTACATCTTTTCCATCCTTTCTTCTAATCATCTCTTACTCGATCATATCTTTTTGCTCTTTTTGCTTTATTCCCCATTGCACAAAAGCCTGAATAGAGAGCTTGAAATCATTTGCATACAAAAGACATCTAAATTCAAAAACATAAATAATAGTGGATCATAGAAAATTTAGAAAAAGCTTTCAACTTTAGAAGCTTGTTATATTTGACTATCTATAAGAATAGAAAATCTTAAGACAACTGGTTGCATTAAAGTATTGCTAAATTTAGATTAAGAAATTTATTAAATATATTAAATTAATTAAATAATTTTAATAATGAATATTTTTAATATTTTTACAATTTTTTAGAACATCTAAATTAGTTCTAATAATTGTTTTAAATCAAATTAATTAATTAATTAAAAATAAACAATAAATTTATTTAATCAATTTCAATACAAAATAACTTTAAAAATACTATTTTTTAAAGATTTTTTCAATAAAGGGTATGTGCAAGATCATGGTCAACCAAACTATGGTCTCAAGTGGTAGTGAAAAACTAGCAAGTTAGGGTTATGTTAACTTGACACATAATGTTAAAGTAGTTATGGGCCTTATTTTAAAAAGTTGTAAGAAAAGAATTTGTAGGAAATTGAATGTAATTTCTAAGCTACTAGGCCTTATTTGGAGAAAAAATAATTTGATTTATCAAAATTTTGAATTTTAATGTAGTACTACAAAAAATTGAGGGCAAAAATAAAAAGTAGACATAAGTTTTACCACCTTATTAAAAATCAAATGATAAATTTTTTTAGTATAATTATAGATAAAAAAAAGTAGACTATGGCTAGATGTGACACATATTTTAAGGTATTTTTATTCCAAATAAATAATTAAATATAAATTTTCTACTATAACTTTTTTAGAATAAAAAAGCTCCCATGTTTGACCACCTTAACTGATTGAAAACTTTACCAAAATAATATTTTTCTCTTATACTAGGCAAAACATGGAATTTTATGCAACTTTTGGATTTCAAATTTTTTATAGTATTTGAAAATTATAGCTATTTTTTAATCAATATGTCAATCAACACTTTACAAACATCTTCATTAAAAATTAACTAATGAATACTTAACAAACTCGAATTTGACAACAATTATATTGATGGAATCTTGAGAGTGTTATAAAAAAAACCCTTTTCATTTCATTGAATTTTGATAAAAATAATATTCTTAGATGGCTACTAGAAGTTTGAATGTCAATGAAACTTGTCTCAAACATGCTTTTTGAGTTGACCAAATAGATTTGGTAAATACCAAACCTAATCGAGTACTTGATACTAGATCGGGTACTCAATATGAAATCAAACACCTAAAAAGTGGCAGCCAAAATTCTTTCAAACATTCATAGCTCGACCCAAATTTTGGAGGCAAACCAAAATTTGGGAAGTGTGGACATTATTATTATTAACTATTATTATAAAATATGATTATAGTTATTATTATTATATATAGTAATATTATATTATTTTTATATATAGTAATATTATATGATTATTATTCTATATAGTGATATATAGAAATATTATTATTAAATATAATATTTTCATGAAATGCATCAAAAAGGGTCATAGGTTATCCTATGACCCCTTTCAACACATTCAAACCAAACAAATAGTTCCCTCTAGGTTGTAAGACCCCTCGGGACATATCTTGTCATAAAATGTGTTGAAAGGGTCATAGCATACCCTATGACCCATTTTGACACATTCAAACCAACCAAATAGGTCCCCAGGGGTCGTAGGGCCCCTAGGGACATATTTTGTTGTGAAATGCATCAAAAGGGGTCATAGCTTATCCTATGACCCATTTCAATGCATTTGAACTAATCAAATAGGCTCCTAGGGGTCCTAGGTCCCATAGAGACATATGTTGTCATGAAATGCATCGACAGGGGTCATAGAATAACCTATCATCCATTTTAATGCATTCAAACTAAACAAATAGGTCCCTAGGGTTCTTAGGACCTCTAGGGACATATGTTGTTATGAAATGCATCTAAACCATTTCAACATATTCAAACCAACCAGATACATCCCTAGTAGTCCTAGTACCCCTAGGGACATATGTTGTCATGAAATGCATTGAAAGGGATCATATGCAAACCTATGACCCCTTTTGATGCATTTGAACTAGCCAAAAAGGTCCCTAGGGACATATGTTGTCATAAAATGTGTCAAAAGGGGTCATAAGTTATCCTATGACCACTTTTCATGCATTTAGACCAACCAAATAGGTCCTTAGGTATCCTAGGGTCTCTAGGGACATATGTCATCATGAAATTCATTGAAAATTCAACACATTCAAACCAATCAAATAGGTCCCTAAGAGTCTTAGGGCCCTTAGGAACATATGTTATCATGAAATGCATCAAAAGGGATCATAGGTTATCCTATGGCCCTAACCACCTTGATGCATTTGAACTAATCAAATAGGTCCCTAAGGGTCCTTGGACCCCTAAGGACATATGTTGTCATGAAATGCATTGAAAGGAATCATAAGATAACCTATGACTCCTTTCAACTATTTCAAACCAACCAAATAGGTCCCTAAGGGTCTTAGGATCCCTAGGGACATATGTTGGCATGAAATACATTGAAAGAGGTCATATGATAAGCTATGGCCCCTTTTGATGCCTTTGAACCAAACAAATAGCTCCCTAGGGGTCCTAGGACCCCTAGGGATATCTGGTGTCATGAAATATGTCAAAAAGAGTCATAGGCTTTCCAATGACCCCTATCGATGCACACAAACCAACCAAATAGGTCCCTAGAGATCCTAGGACCCCTAGGGACATAAGTTGTCATGAAATGCATTGAAAGTAGTCATAGAATAAACTATGATCCCTTTCGATGCATTTGAACCAAACAAATAGGTCCTTAGGGATCAAATATATGTTGTCATGAAATGCGTTGAAAGGGATCATAGGTTTTCCTATGACCCCTTTCAATGCACTCAAACTAACCAAATAGGTCCTTGGACCCCTAGGGAAATATGTTGTCATGAAATATCTTGAAACCTTTCGATGCATTCAAACCAACCAAGTAGGTCCCTAGGGGACAAAGAGCCCCTAGGGGCATATGTTGTCATAAAATGCATCAAAAGGGGTCATACATTATCCTATGACCCTTTTAGACACATTCAAACCAACTAAATAGGTCCTTAGGGGTCCTAGCACCACTAGGAACATATGTTGTCATGACATAACCTATTACCCATTTCAATACATTTGAACAAACTAAATAGGTCCCTAGGGGTCCTAGGGCCCCAAGAGACATATATTGTCATGAAATGCATTAAAAGGGGTCATAGGATAACCTATGACCCCTTTCAACACATTTGAAGAAACCAAATATGTCCCTAGGGGTCCTATGGCCCCTAGGGACATATGTTGTCATGAAATACATCGAAAGGGGTTATAGGATAAGCTTTGACCCCTTTTGATACATTTGAACCAACAAAATAGGTCCCTAGGAATCCTAGGACCCCTAGGGACATATGTTGTCATCAAATGTGTTGAAAAGGGTCATAGGTTATGATGTTTTTGTACCAACCAAATAGGTCCTTTGGGGTTCTAGGACCTCTAGGGATATATGTTGTCATGAAATGCATCTAAAGGGGTCATAGGTTTTTCTATGACCCCTTTCAACACATTCGAATAAACCAAATAGGTCCGTAGGGGTCCTAGGGCCCCTAGGGACATATGTTGTCATGAAATTTGTTGAGCCTTTTGACGCATTCGAACTAACCAAATAGGTCCCTTGGGGTCCAAGGGCCCCTAGGGACATATGTTGTCATGAAATACATTGAAAGGGGTCATATGACTTTTGACCCATTCAAACCAACCAAATAGGTCCCTAGGGGTTCTAGGGCCACTAGGAACATATGTTTCCATGAAATTCTTCAAAAGGGATCATAAGTTATCCTATGACCCTTTTTGATGACGGGCCACACCACCCGTACCAACTCACAACCAAAAATGCGATAATATGGAGACAAGAGAGATGACAAAATGCTTCATAAAACTTCCATTAATACTTGAAATTCATTAGAATATTCTCCAAATGGAAAAACTCCAAATTCTTACAATATAAGAGAGATTGCTCGCTAAGAGCTTCTACAAGAAATTACATCCGAAGAGCTTGTCTTGAAGAGCTTCTATTTTTCCATTAGAAGAGCTTCCATTTCTTGAACTTCATTACAAATGATAATAGGCCTTTCTTAAATAGGCACTTACTACCCAAGGCATGATTTATCCACAACATTCTACAATATCTACAACCTTCTAGAATTTCCACCTAAATACAACTAAGCACCACTATGTGGCCCAATTAGAAAATTACATTTCTTTTGTGGATCACAACAAATATTAAATGCATGATGCCACCTACACACCTCAATTAATGGAATAACAACTATTTTTATTATTTTTCTATGCATGATGCCACCTACACACCTCAATTAATGGAATAACAACTATTTTTATTATTTTTCTATGCATGATGCCACCTACACACCTCAATTAATGGAATAACAACTATTTTTTTTATTTTTCTATTTACGCCACCTATGCATCGTGAAAATAGAAATTCCTCTTTTCTCCTTTTTCCCTTATTTTATTTTTAAATTATTTTGTCTTCTATTTTTGTCACTTTCTCTCTCCTCCAAATTTTTTTTTTTAAATTTTTTTTTTATTTTTAATTTTTTTCTAATAATTTAATTTTCCCATGCAAGATGCTCCTACATTAGAGCATCACTTTTTGATGCATTTGAACCAACAAAAAAGGTCCCTAGGTATCCTAGGGCCCCTAGGGACATATGTTGTCATAAAATGCATTAAAAGGATCATAGGATCCTTTTAACGCATTCAAACCAACCAAATAGGTCCCTACAGGTCCTAGAAACCCTAAGGACATATGTTGTTATGAAATGCATCAAAAGGGATCATAAGATAACCTATGACCCCCTTCAATGCATTCAAACCAACCAAATAGATCCTTAGGGGTCCTAGTATCCCTATGGACATATATTTTCATGAAATGCATCAAAACCTATGACCCCTTTTGACACATTCAAACCACCCAAATAGGTCATTAGGGGTCCTAGGGCCCCTATAGACATATATTGTCATGAAATGCATTGGAAGGACCTATGACCCATTTTGACATAGTCAAAACAACTAATAGATCCTTGGGTGTCCTAGGACTCCTAGGGACATATGTTTTCATCGAATTCATTGAAAGGGGTCATAAGTTATCTGTGGACCCTAAAGACATATATTGTCATGAAATGCATCAAAAGGGGCCATAAGATAACCTATGACCCCTTTTGACACATTTAAACAAACCAAATACATGCGTAGGGGTCCTAGCACCCCTACGGACATATGTTGTCATGAAATGAGTCAAAAGGGGTAATACAATAACCTATGACTCCTTTCAATACATTCAAACCAACCAAATAGGCCCCTAGAGGTCCTAGGGCCCTAGGGACATATATTGTCATGAAATACATCAAAAGGGGTCATAGGATAACCTATGACCCCTTTTGACACAATCAAACTAACCAAATAGGTCTCAAGGGGTCTTAAGGCCCCTAGGGACATATATTGTCATGAAATGCATTGAAATGAATCATAGATTTTCCTATGACCCCTTTTGATGCATTCAAACCAACCAAATAGTTCCCTAGGGCTCCTAGGGCCCCTGGGGACATATGTTGTCTTGAAATGCATTGAAAGGGGTCATAAGTTATCCTATGACCCCTTTCAATGCATTCAAACCAACAAAATAGTTCGTTAGGTGTCCTAGGGCCCCTAGGGACACATATTGTCATGAAATGCATGAAAGAGGGCATAGGTTATCCCATGACCCCTTTCAATGCATTTGAATGAACTAAATATTTCCTTAGAGGTCTTAGGGCCCCTAGTGACATATGTTGTCATGAAATGTGTTGAAAGTGGTCATAGGTTATCCTATGACACCTTTCGATGCATTCATACCAACCAAATAGGTCCCTATGGATCCTAGGAACCCTAGGGACATATGTTGTCATGAAATGAGTTGAAAGGGGTCATAGGATAACCTATGACCCCTTTCAACACATTCAAGCCAATCAAATAGGTCCCTAGGGGTCCTAGGACCCCTATGGACATATGTTGTCATGAAATGCATCGAAAGGGGTCACGGGTCCTTTCAACACATTCGAACTAGCCAAATAGATTGCTAGGGGTGCTAGGGCCCCTAGGGACATGTTGTCATGAAATGCATCGAAAGGGGTCATAGATTATCCTATGACCCCTTTCGACCCATTTGATCAAATCATATATAATATCCTATTGAATATAATAATAATAATATATATTATATTTATAGGTCATAATAATAATATTAATTATTATAGTAAAAATCATAATAATATAATATAATAATCATATATATTAGTCACATATAATATTCATAATAATAATTATATACAAATATTATATTTAATAAAATACTCATATATAATAATGTACAAATTTGTTCACATTGCCCACACTTGCCAAATTTTGACTTCCCTCCAAAATTGGGCATCCATTTTGGGTACCCAATATGGGATCAGGTACCTGAAATACTAGCATACTTTTTCCAAAATATTCTCTGTCACTATAGACTCGACAATCAATTTTTTTGGTGTCCATTTTCATAGGTTTGGAGAAAAATGATTTCTTGGGGGCCATGTGTTCAAAAAAGGTTCTATAATGTATGATTAGATGTATGATATTGTTTTTCGAATGGGGAGTAGTAGTTGTCAAAGGCTAGATGTAAAATTAAGGAATCGAATAAAGACATTGCAGCATATAGGGAAAGGGACAAGGTAAATCACGAAGGAAGAGACAAGGTATGTTAAATGTGAGTCTAGTTGACGATGTATTGATCAAAGGTGAAATCATAGAGTCAGATAATGAATATGTACAGTTGGCGAATGAAAATTTACCATATGATAATGATAATGTTAGGATTGAAAATTTAGAGAATGAAAATTTGGATAATGAAATTTTTTCAATTCATAATGTAAATTGCATGATTGACCATGTCCAAAATGACAATGCACAGGAACATTACATATCTCCTAATTATAATTAACATGAAGGTCCTACAATACCAAAATGGATAATTGAAATTGGTGAAACAATTATTACCAATTTGGAATGGAAAAAATCACAAAGAACCACTTCATTATGGGCTTCAAGACTATATAAGATGTTTTTGGATAACAAGATAGTGGTGGAGCAATGTCAAGTTTCAATAAACTTATTAAACATACAAAAGATAAGACCTATGCTTTCCAAATTGAAGATTCATGTCAATAAAATTGGAAAGAAATGTCATTATTATGAAGAATCTTTTCAATGCTCTCAATATAATTGAGAAAAATAGTAGGGAGAAGGATAAGAGAGTTGCTCAAAGGGTTATTACAACCTCTTTGTTAAGTCATCATTTGAGAAAGGGTAGATAAATGAGACAAACTTGTATTGACTTAAAGTTAAATTGTACTGCTTTGAGAAGAGCACTTAGTAGATGAGAGAGAATTGATGATCCTCTTCAAAATGAATCATGAGCTTTTGGGGGGAGACTTCCATGTTTTGATAAGAAGCTATCTGATGACGTAAAGGAAGAAATTACACAATTTTGGCACTCTAGCTCAAGAGTATCACCCAATGCTAAAGATGTGTTAAAGTTGAGAATTGGCATCAGAGATTGCATGTCGCATTCTAAACATTATTTGAAGGTAAGTTAAATGATGTTGTTCAATGAATTTAGATAGAGTCATCCAAGATTACATATATCACAAAGTGCTTTTGAATCTTTGAAGCCATTTTATTGTGTACCACTTAAAATTTAAAATACATTTTGCAAATATCATGTCAAGTTTTCTATGCACCATAAACTATTATGCTCCATCCATTCTACTCTACATAGTAAATAAATATTGGAGAATTGTGGTGCTAGTGGGCTTTCAAAATCATCAAGAGACTTGCTAGATCAATTTTTATGTCATAGATTTGATGGTTGTTTCTTTTATATAAATTCTTTCTTAAATGAGAAGTGTTCAGAATGTGGTCACTTATCCAAGTTTGACACATTTTTTCATGAGGGTTGTGAACAAGATCTTGGAAAGATAATAGTAAAATAATGGTATATGTATTGGTTAAGTACACATTAAAGAGTGGGGGTGAGGGCTCTAGATGTGAATTGGTTACAAAAGAAATCAGTGTGGCTAGTTTTATTTTAGATTTCAAGACAAATATTTTCTACAAGTATGCAAGGAATAGTCACAAGTCTCAGTGGTTGAATAAAAAATTTAGAATGTGTAAGGAGACTTTTTCCATTGACACTATTATATCAGTTGTTGACTTTGTTGAGAACTACACATTGCAGCCTCAAAATGAGACACACTCTTAGTATTACAACTCCATTAAGATTGTTATTTTTTTTCACATAACATATAGACATGCCTTTGATAGTGTGGAGGATAATCAAAAGATTATAGATAGTACCATTTTTATATGAGTGATGATAGATCTCACTCTCATGATTTTGTGCAACATCGTTTCAAGAATTATTTTGATTTCTTACTGGAGCATGACATTTCTATGGATATACATATCATTTGGTTAGATAATTGCATAGGTTTATTCAAGAATAATCACATAATTTATTGGTTGTGTAGGATGCACAAAGAGAGGGGCATGTCTCATATTTGGAGTTTTTTTAGTTCGGCCATAGGAAAGGGGAATATGATGGAACATGAGCATGTGAGAAGAGAGTTGTAGTTAAGGAGCAATTGAAGATTTCAAGAGTAGAGCTTCTTGATGCTCGTATTGTTGATTGGTGTAGTACAAAATTATCACAAGGGGGAGACTCTTGATTGAGTAGTACATAGGTTCTTTTGGTTGGTTGAGTAAGGGTCCATAGGTGATGGATCAGATTGTGCTACAGTGAGAGACTCATCAAAAATGCATTTATTCTAGAGCTTTGATTCTAGTATATGGACTATTTGGCCACAATAGATAGCTTTATTTTGTCCTAGTGGTTTTTAGTGTAATTGGGATCATTGTGAGTCAAGTGAGTGGGTGGAAATATGGGTTCCACATTATTTTACTCCATTGTGTATCATACCCTCTATTAGAAATGATGACATCAAAAGTTCACTTGAGCATAACCATCTATCAGATCTTCTTCAGCTAGGACATGTCATTGCATTGGTTTCACCATAAGGGAATGATGAGAAATTAGATTATTGGTTAGCATGTTGTGTAAGAGGTAAACAAAAGCTTGCATAGCCAATCACAAATGATGATGGATTCACATATCCTACTAGTTTAGTTGTTCTTGCTAGAACATGGCTACGGACATACATGCTTAGAAGGAATGAAATTCCTACATTTGAAGACTATCAGAAGCATAAAACAATTCTCATATATTCACATCTTATTATGGTAAAAAATGTGAAGTTGTTGAAGCATCAAGGAATAATAAAATTTAAAGAACTTCTTATGATTACTAATGTTGATCATGAAGCGCTATTGGAGACCAAGAACAAAGAGAGGACCCTACAAGAACACTTGACTAGGTATATTTACTTCTTATGTTCTTTTTTTCATAATGATTTGGTGAACCAATGATTAACTTATTTAATATAATAATTTACTAATATTTTTTATGATATTAGAATGTAGGTACACCATGAAGAGTAGCCATGCATTAAGATAAAAAACTAAATGAGTAGAATGAAGAAAAATCTATTCTATTTTTGACACTACAATTTTTGATAGTTGTTTATTGATGTAATAATGATGAAACACTTGAGATATTATAAACATAAAGTTGTTGATTTAATGCAAGAAACAAAGATGATTTTACTTAATGCAATTTATGTGGAGGGACCTAAAAAATGATGATTTTAAGACATACTAACACCAAACTTTTATTGTGCCCAGTGGCAAAAACTTGAGAGAGGTAAAAAATAATGTTTTTACTTAATACTAACCCTAGTGACACCCTTTTTCTAGATGTAGAGATTTTCCATCATTAGTGGCCACCCTGTACCGAAAAGTATCCAAGGTGCTCTGAGTGTGTTTCTAAGTTGATCTTCTGATGGTCATAACTTGACAAAACATCGAATGCTATAGGATGTTCATGCTAAGGCCTACAATAACCTTTCTCATTTTTGAGAGATCACATTCTGTTTGGATTCAACACACCAATCTTGTTCAATGCCAAAACTCATAGTGTTTCTCAATTCATATGTGCATCACAATGTAACTTTGAAACTACTAATCTTGCCATCAAATTTTTAGTGCCATTAACTCCATATGGGTGTGTGAACCCTAGTGATATCCTACTTCTAGCCTTGGATAGCCTCCATCATTCATGGCCACTCCATACTAAAGAGTCTCCAAGGTGCTCTAAGTGCATTTCAAAGTTAATTTTCCAAGGGTCATAACTTGGAGCTCATTGGGGCTAGTCATGAAATGTTGAACAACACATGAAATTAATGTTGAGGCCTACAATAACCTATCTCATTTTTGAGAGATTATATTTTGTTTGGATTCAGCACAGTGATCTTGTTTGATGGAAAAACTTGCAGTGTGCCTCAGTTAATAGGTGCATCACAACATAACTTTGAAACTGCTAATCTTGATATTGAATCATCAATGCCATTAGCTCTATATGGGTGGGTGAACCCTAGTGATACCTTTGTTCTAGCTACTGAGAGCCTCCATCATTCATAGCCACCCCATACCAAAGAGTCTCCAAGGTGTTCTAGGTTATTTCAAAGTTGATCTTTTGAGGATCATAACTTAAAGCTTGTGGGGCTATTGATGAAATGTTAAATGCTATAGGATGGTCATGTTGAGGCCTACAATAACCTATCTCAGTTTTGAGAGATCACATTCTGTTTGGATTCAACATAGTGATCTCACTTGATGTCAAAAGTTGTAGTGTGCCTCAGTTCATAGGTACATCACAACATAACTTTGAAACCACTGATCTTGTATCAGATTGTTAGCACCATTAGCTTTAGATGGGTGGTTGAACCCTAGTGACACCCTTTTTTTGGTGTAGAGAGTCTCCATCATTCACAACCACCCCATACCAAAGAGTCTCCAAGGTACTCTAACTATGTTTTGAGGTTGATCTTTTGAGGATCATAACTCAGAGCTCATGGGGGCTAGTCATGAAATGTCAAATGCTATAGGACATTCATATCAAGGCCTTCAATAACTATGTCACTTTTCAGAGATCACATTTCATTTAGATTCGGCATAGTGATCTTGCTCGATGCAAAAACTCTTAATATTTCTTAGTTCATAATTGCATCACAATGTAACTTTGAAACCATTGATCTTGACATGAAATTTTTAGTGCCATTAGCAAAGAGTCTCCAAAGTGCTCTAAGTGTGTTTTGAGGTTGATCTTCTGAGGGTCATAACTCAGAGCTCGTAGGAGCTATCGATGAAATACAAAACACTATAGTATGGTCATGTCAAGGCCTACAATAACTTATTTGATTTTTGAGAGATCATATTATGTTTTGATTCGACACAACAATCTTGCTCACTACCAAAAATTGTAGTGTGCCTCAGTTCATAGGTCCATCATTGTGTAACTTGAAATCATTGCTCTTGGCATCAAATCATTAGTACCATTAGCTTTGGATGGGTGGGTGAATCCTAGTGACACCCTTGTTATAGCCACAAAGAACCTCCATCATTTATGGCCACCCCATACCAAAGTTGTAAGTGCATTTCAAGGTCGATCTTCTTAGGGTTGTAACTTGGAGCTCATGTGAACTATTGATGAAATGTCAAATGTTACAAGATTTTCATGTTGAGGCCTACAATAACCTATCTCATTTTTGAGAGGTCACATTCCATTTAGATTCAACACAGTGATCTCGCTCGATGCCAAAACTTCTTGTGTGTCTTAGTTCATAGGTGCATCATTGCATAACTTTGAAACTATTGATCTTGGCATCAAATCATCAGTGCCATTAACTCTAGATGGGTAGGTGAACCCTAGTGAGCCTCTTAAACTAGATATGGAGAGACTCCATCATTAATAGCTACCCTATACTAAAGATTCTCTAAGGTGCTCCAAGTTAATTTTGAGGTTGATCTTTTGAGGGTCATAACTCATAGCTCATGGGGGCTATCAATGAAGCATCAAATTCTATAGGATAGTCATGTCGAGGCCTACAATAACCAATCACATTTCCAAGGTGCTCTAAGTGCATTTGGGTGGGTGAACCATTGTGACATCTTAAGGGATTATAGAGATCATTTCAAATTAAACATATATGATAGCATTTCAAATTAAACATTACAACAAAATTTGATAATAAATGTTGTTAAAATGTTATTCAAAAATTATTACATTTGAATCAAATATAAAAAAATATGATCAAAATGAATGATATTCCACAAACATGAACAATACACATGATCCACAATAAATTGAACAATACTATACTAAAATAATATGTATATCATTGTGCACATAAATGAAAAAATATATACATCAAAATATATGTATCCATAGAAAAATTACACAAATATATATCAAATTTCATTTACCCATAGAAAAATTATCCAGATATATATCAAAATGCATAGATCCATATACAAAATGTGGCTGATTATGCCATCAGAATGTGTATATTATCAATGTTTCTATATACAATGTGGCATATTCCATCTCAAAATGTCTCATGATGCATCCTATGAAAACTATACTATCCTATTTTGTTGGTGGATGATCAAAATACAACCTCTTCACTACACTAAGTGGATCAAATGCCTCCTACATAAATAAAAAAGGAAAACCCAAAGTGAGACTACTAAATTTATATGATTCTATGTATCTAACATTGAATTACTCAAATGCATAATGATCCTTTTTTTAATGAACATTTATAGTATTAAACCTTCATCATATATATCTCTCTCATCAGCCTCCTATGCTAGTCAGGAGTCCTCTCATATGTCCTTGGCATTGCTTGAACCTCATTCATTATGGCCTGTGTATGTTCAAGTATGTTTGTAAAATGAATCTACAACATAAACTATAACATTATAATTCATATGATGCTAAATTTATAACATATAATCAAGAATTCAAACTATAACTTACCTCTATTGACTCCTCCTTTGGATATAATGGTTATGTTAGCAAAGATACAAAACTCTGGCATCCAGCCTCCTTGGCACTAGGTGTTTCCTATGAGATACAAAATACTAGTTGTTAATATCATGGAAATAAGTTTTGAGTTTATTTATGAAAATAAGGAAAATAAAAAATAAATGATAATTATACATACAATGGGGCTCTCATTGCAAATGGAAAAGCTAGAGGGTTTGCAAACTGGAATTTGCCTAGACTCATCAGCATTAGCCATGCCCTATACAATAAAGAATGTAATTAAATTTTATTACCACAAAAATTTACAAGAATGCATCAATATCTAATCACATTAAAATAACCTAATTACCTTTCCCTTATTAATGGGTTGTGCCTCATCCTTGACACTCTGGCCCCACTAATAGGTGATACCTGCAAGAGAAAAGAAAGACTGGAAACCATATATGCTCCAATATTAAATAGAAAAATAATGATTACACAACATAATATACCATATATGTTTAAAGGCCAAATGAAATAGTTGAGAGCATGGCATTATCAACCTATCTGAACTCCTCCTCACTCATCAACTAAACATGAATGAAGATCACATACATGTATAAGTCAATATGGGTAAAAAATAAAAATTAGTCTATTATAAAGATTAACTTTAAATTGCATATGTTGTAACTAAAAAATGTATACACATACAGACACAAAATGATTCGATGCCTCTGCATGCCCCTACTCTCTCATGTCATAGTGTGTAGCCTCTATACATGCATCTAGTGTATCCTCCTCAAATACATACTGATACTCAGAAAGATCACCTATGGGACCCAAAAAAATATTATTCCTTTTTATGCAAGTATAGGGCACACAAACATGTAATGAGCTCGCCAATGATGAACTCATGCCAACATCATCAACATGGAGAGGCAACACTGACCTAGCCTGAGATATCAATAGTCTACCAATCTATGGATTGCTCCAATAGTCTAAGAGCTAGCCTCTATAATGATATTAAGATGTTGCACCAGAGGAGGGGGGAGACATCAATAAGGTGTAAAAAAGTGCCAACTTTATTTCACTACAAAAAGGGTCTATTCTGAGGAGCTCCTCCTCCTACACAGATGTTGGGCATCATGCTCCATTACTTCATCTTGAGGTGCAACACATATTTGGCATACAAATTTTTAATGAAATAGAATGGCACCTCTAAATTGTTGTGTGGAGGGATGTAAAAAACCATCCACCAATGATCCCAAAAGTTCATGTGCATAGCTTCATTTGTACACCATTTAATTGATGGTTTGGGCTTTGTATGTTCTACTTGTTTACTAGTTTTTGGGTCTACAAAAAGGCTAACTATATCATCTTTAGTTATATTTAGGGCCACAACCTCATCAAAGTCCAACCCATCATTAAACATGGCATGCATTTTCTCATGCCAGTGAAGAGTAGCATTTTATTAATTGGTAAGTGTTTCAATATTATCAACTATTGTGTTTAACGTGGATAACATGGGAACCAATGTGCGTATAGTATTATATGTGTCTTGCAAAACCCTTAGTTCAGTGAGATTTTCAAATATCAAATCTTCAATTCAAGGAGGGTTTAGAGGGGGTAGGGGATCATTTGGTGGATGTTTTGAGGGGGTACTAGATTGTTTGGTGGAGGGTTATGAGGATCTTTGTTTCCTACCTCAGAATCATCATTTGGGTCAACCGTACCTATTAATTTGCAAAACATAATTTCTATTAAAAACAACCTAAATTTCAACAATTTCTATTAAAAAAACCTAATTTTAAAAAAAAATTGATTTATAATAACTAATTTATAATAATATTCATTCAAAAGATTAAAAAAACAAAAAACAAAAAACTCACCTTTATCTAATACCCAAATGGAGCTCAACAATAAAACAAAAAAATGTAATGTACAAAGAGTTCTTAGTTTTTTTTTTTTACTAATCTAAGAAATTGGATACCTAATTACTGATCGAATACCTAAAAAGGCTTGGTCCAAACCTTTTTAGCCTTGGTATTAGGAGGGGTGGAAAACAGTCAAAGTGGATTTTGAAATGCTTTTAGACATTTTCAAACTCCACTTTCTTCACATCGCCACTTTTTGGGACACCATGATCCTACACATACCCTAAAATTTCATAAAACTTAACATTTTTAATACTACAAATGTAAATATAATTAAATATAACAATTTTGAAAATAAAACTAAACCTGTAAAATAAAATACTTATTTTATTGTTTAAACTAGATAAAACTTTTAGGCTGTTGCATTTGACCTTGTGAGGGAAAATTTTGGGTCATATTGATCCGGTTGGATCCAATTCAACTAGATTGAATCTAGCTGAAACTATCTATGTGTCATTCGATGTGGCACTTTCTTTCATTTTTTTGCAATTTTGAAGAACTTCATCAAAATTAGGGTTTCAAAAAACATTAAAAAATACCACTAGATAGAGTTGTAGTTAAAATTATGCCAATATAATTTTTTTATAGGTGACACAATATTGATTACAATAATTGAAAAATAATGCAAGTAGGTATTTCAACATTCAAGATAATGCACATTCAAAAAAAATATAAAAATTAGTAGATGGTACTAAAAAAAAATTTAAATGATGAATTGTTCTAGAGGAGAGAGTGTTCTTCAAGAATATATAACATTTGTAATGGTTAACATGGATTTACTAGGGAAAAGATGGTGGGAATGAAAAACTATTAAATTATGAAAAGTTCAACTTAAAATACCTATAATAGAAAAAATATACAATATTTTTTAAAATTTCTTTTTGATAGTTCCAGGTATATATGTCATCAACTGTTGATCTTAGATTGGTTTTGACAATTGAGTCTCAACACACTTACAAAATTTTCTAAGTTCATGCTAAGTATAATATAGATGCTGAGTTACAATATGTGCCAAGCTAGAAATTCAATAAGTGTCGAGTCATTCAAATGTTGAGCAAATAGATAGTGTTGAGCAAGTTTCAAGTGCCAAGTGAACAATACATGCCAAGCAAGTTCATGTGCTAAGTAAGATAGAATTTAGTATGTGCCAAGAATTAGCAATTAGCAAGTGCTAAGCAACACAGAATCAACATAAGATTTTGTGCCTTCACAAACTAAGATGTAAACCATTTTTGAGTAGACATATGGATAGATCTTGAAGCTTAGAGATAAGATTGAATCTATTTAGTAATCAACATGCAACCAATGAGAAAAATGGAAGGAATTGAGCAAGAAAATTGGATGAATCTCAATTTTAGATTCATACCTAACCCTAAGTCACAAATTATTTTTAAAGAGAGACAAAGGCCCATATTTCATTATGTATGAAAAAGAATGCATACAAGGAGATAATGCTAACAAAGATTTGAAGGAAGTGAAAGGGGTGAATTGGTTAAGTTGAAGGTGATTTAAAAGAAGGAAAAAATTGTAGAATCAATTAGCATAACAGAGAATCAAGGTTATAGCATTTTCATATCGGATCAAGAAGAGCTAAATTGTGATCTATAATCAGCAATATCAAATTGTGATGGGGACACAACCCAAGCACAGAATGGACACAATAGGAAAGGGAAAATTTATTAACTGTAAAAATATGCTAATACATTTAGTGCAGAGAAACAAACTCCAAAACATGCCCTATGGGCTTACACTAGCATAAATTTAGAGATAAATTCTTCTCCCAGTACCTTCTCTCAAACTCCACTCCGAACTACCTTTTACAATGCTAGAAATGTTCTTAAATAGACCCCGAAGTGTTAAGGATTAGGAATATATTCTAGAAAATTCTTGATGGCATCCACTAACCAAATAGAAGGATCTAGAAGTTGCAATAGAAGTCAGCACAAAATTAGAAGAATCTAGAAATGGTAACCGAACTTTCGGAAGGCATAACTTTTGAACCGTAGCTTCGATTGACAAACCGTTTACATTTTTGAAAAGCTCTCAAAGCTCTCTATAGCACTATGGACCATCTTTGCTCATCCCTCATTTTCTAGCCATATTTGAGGTCATTTAATGCCCCTAACTTGACTTTGAAGCATTCTTAGGAGGTCTCCAAAAACTGAAAAACTGCGATAACTTTCAAACTATGGGGCCTTTTGACCTGATTATTTTTTTGGAATGCTCTAAATTACAATTACATTCATCCAACCAATTTACACCCTCTAAATCACCAAAATTATGGCTTAACTACATACTCCTTTTTTTTGGCATTTAGACGTATCCCAAGGTGTTCAAGTAATCTATCCTAGAACACTGATAGTGGAATTGTGAGAGTTGGAACCTTTATTTGACCCAAATGGGTATCCAAAAATGAAAACACATGAAATAGAAACTAAGTCTAAGTACATTTTTTGGGTGACACATGATTGCCCTTATACCTCTGGATGCTCCTGCATCAGACACGTAGGGTAGATTTAAAAGTGACCCTGTCACTATATGAATGGTAGAGGAAATCCCAAATGGGAAACCTCAGCTACTGAAATCCAAGTTGAGTCCTCTATTAGCCATCCTTTCCACTTAATCAAATACTCTTCATACTGCTTATTTCTGGTACTCATGCCCACACAATGATCTAGAATTTCTTCTATCTCCTCCTTCTTAGAAGCAGGAATTGGACATGGCTCTAACATCAACTCCTCATCTGCACCATCATCATGATACTCTATTAAGTCTACAATGTTGAAAATAGGAGAAATGTGAATACCATCTGGCAACTCCACCTCATATGCATTTCCTGAGTCATGTTTCTTCAAAATTTTGTAGGGGCCAAATTTCTTCATTTTCAGCTTGTTGTAAGTATCGGTTGGAAATATTTCTTTTCTTAAGTGGACCATGACTAATCCCCTACTTGGAACTCCTTATGTCTTCTCCTTTGATCAGCCCTAGCTTTATACTCTTGATTCATCTTGGTAATGTGTGCCTAGACCTCCTCATGCAGATGCTTGATATGTTTAGCAAATTCTTCAACTTCAACACTTGTCCTCTCCCCTTGCTCTATCTTTCTCAATTCTGGTGTAGTCCTTGGGCTACTTCCATATACAATTTGGAATGGTGATCTACCAGTACTCCTATTTACAAAGTTATTCTAAGAAAACTCTGCTTGTGGTAGAATCAAATCCCACCCCTTGGGCTTATCCCCAACTAAACATCTTAGCAAATTGCCCAGACTTCTGTTTACCACTTTTGTTTGTCTGTCAGTCTATGAGTGGTGTGTGGAATTAAATTTCAAGTTTGTTCTCAACTTCTTCCATAATGTTCTCTAGAAATACCCCACAAATTTAGTATCTCTATTAGAAACTATACTCCTTGGGAGACCATGTAGTCTTACCACCTCTCTGAAAAACAAGTCTGCAATATGGAAAACATCATGAGTTTTGTGGCATGGAATGAAATGTGCCATTTTGGAGAACCTATCAACCACCACAAATACTAAGTCATTACCCCTTTGTGTCTTTGGCAATCCAAGAACAAAATCCATACTTATGTCCTCCCATGGCTTTGATGGAATAGGTGATGGCTGATATAGTCTAGTATTGTGACTAAATCCCTTGGCCACTTGACAAATTTGACAACTCTGTACAAACTTCTTCACATCCTGTGAAATCTAAGGCCAAAAATAATGTTCTTTGAGAATGGCAATGGTCTTATCTTGACCAAATTGCCCTGCCATTCCTCCACTGTGTTTCTCCTTAATCAAATTTTCCCTCATGGAACTTCTTGGAATGCTCAATTGACTTCCCTTGAACAACATACCATCTTGAATCAAATAGTCTAGCCACTTGGTTCTATCTATAGCAAAAGGCTCTTTACAAGCTTTCCACACTTAAGCAAAATCAAGATCCTCAGGGTATAGATTCTTGAGTTCATCAAACCCAACTACTTCAACTTGCATTACTGTAAGCAACAACTGTCTCCTACTTAATGCATCTGCAACCCTATTAGATTTTCCACTTCTATGCTTCAACACAAATGTATAGCTCTACAAGAACTCTAAGTGCTTCATATGCCTCTGATTCAATTTACCTTGGCTATTTAGGTAGTGTAATGCCTGATGATCAGTATACAAAATAAATTCCTTTGGTAATAAATAATGCCTCCATTTCTTTAAGGCCTGAACTATTGCATAGAACTCTTGATCATAAACAAAATATTTCTTTTTCGCATCATTCAATTTTTCACTAAAATATGCAATAGGCTTACCTTCTTGGCTTAATACAGCCCCAATAGCACTGCCACTAACATCAAAATCCACTTGGAACACCTTTCTAAAATTTGGAAGTGCCAACACAGGTTGTTCTGTCACCTTCTTCTTTAGTAATTCAAAACTTCTTGCAGCTGTCGTAGTCCATTTGAACTCTTTTCTATCCCCTCTTATTGTGTCAGTCAGGGGTGCACATATAGCACTGAAATTCTTAATGAACTTCCTGTAAAAACTAACCAGACCATGAAATGATCTTACCTTAGTAGCAGACCTTGGAGTAGGCCATTCCAAGATGGCTTTTACCTTCTCTACATCCAATTTGAGGCCTTCAAGTGATATAACAAACCCCAAGTAGACTAACTCCCTTTTTGCAAAGATACACTTCTTCAAATTAATTAATAGTTTCTCTTCCCTTAACCTTTCAAGGACACTACGAATATGTAGTAAATGTTCTTCCAAAGTCTTGCTGAAAATTAAAATATCATCCAAATAAACAATAAAATTTTTTCCCAAAAACTTCTTAAGTACCTCATTCATAAGCCACATGAAGGTACTTGGGGCGTTCTTCAATCTAAAGGGCATGACTAACCACTCATAAAGAGAGGGGGTTATGAGAAGAGAAGCCTATCAGAGGTCCCAAGTTTAAGCTGTTAATTAGCCAAAGGTCCCATAAGCTATATGGGAAGAGAAGTTATTGTTGACCGGATAGCCATCTTGTCCTGGTTCAACCAGAAGCCCGTAGGGGCCTCCCTGGAGCCAAAATGAGCTAACTTTCTCTTGGCTAGCCCTCGAGATAGTATTGTTGTCTTGAAATATTAGGTAGGGTGACAAGGCAAGGTTTTTATTGTATGGAAGCCCCTACTCCATGTTGTCATTTAGAAGTCAGGTGCTGGTGCCTAAGATAGATAGGGGGCCAACCCATTTTTCTATAGTTAATATTATTGATAAATCATTGATCTTTCAAGCAGATGTTCCACAGCCTGAGACACATTGCCACATCTCAATGTTTGGATCTCATCCTTGGTCTTGAAGGTTTTTTTCCATTCATATCCTTCTCATATTCATGTCTGATGGTAGCCACTCTTGAGATCTATCTTTGTGAAGTACTGAGCTCCACTCAAGCAGTCCATAAGATCATCCATTCTTGGAAAAGGAAATCAATACTTGATGGTTATCCTATTTATAGCTCGAGAGTCTATACAAATCCTCCACTCTCCATCCTTGTTTGGTGCTAGTACTATAGGTACTGCACATGGACTCAGGCTCTCTCGAATCAAGCTCTTCCTCAATAGCTCCTAAACTTTTCTATTTAGCTCCTCAGTTTCAGTAGGAGTCATCCTGTGAGCAGCCTTGTTAGGAAAACTAGCTCTTAGAATTAAATCTATCTGATGACTGATTTTCCTTAACAGTGGCAATCCTTTTGGAACATTATCAAAGATGGTATCTCCAAACTCACCTAGTAAATCTGAAACTTCAAGTGGTATTTCACTACTACCTTCTTTATCTTTCCTAGGGATCAAAGCATAGCACATACGCTAATGTTTCATGCCATCTAGAAATTTTCTTCCATCAACAAGACAAATCCTAGCACTGCTACATACCATTTTGCCTTCCTTTTTCATGGGCTTCAATTTATGGCAAACTCCATCCTTTGTTAGAGAGTGTGTGTTTGCATGACCATCATGTACTGCATGCCTATCAAATTGCCACGGTCTACCCAACAATAGATGGCAAACATCCATTGGAATAACATCACAAAGAAGTTCATCATGGTAACTCCCAATTTTGAATTTCACTAGACATTTTTCACTTACCAGGACCTTATGATCATCTTTCACCCAAGAAATTTGATAGGGCTGCGAGTGTTTCTCCCTCTTGAGCTTCAGCTTAGAGACCATCTCCTCTGATACCAAGTTATCAGTGCTACCACCATCAATGATTATATCACAACATTTATCCTCACACTTGCACCTAGTATGGAATAAACTCCTCCTTTGTCCTGGTTCAATCTCACCACTTAGTAGAACCCTTTCATTTACTAAATTCTCTCCTCTTTTTGCATCCTCTAAATGTAATGATTTTGCATCCTCATCCACATGAGAACCCTAGCTTGACCCTCAGCTCTCCTATCTTTCCTTCCTTGTCATTGAGGGAATTCAAAGGCATAATGACCTTCTTCATTGAAATGGAAATAGGTACCACAAAAGCCTCCTCTTCCTTGTCCACATCCTCTACCTCTTCCTCTTTGATTTCCAATGTCTTGATCATGGGAGCGGTTGAAACCCTCATTCCTCTGGTTCTTGCTAGTACCCACATCTCCATTTTTCCTTTGGGTTTCATTTCAACCTCCAGATGACCTACCACTAACCCTTCCTCCTTGACCACACCCTCTTTGTCTCCTTTCAAACCTTTTATTTAGCTTTTCTTCAACTCGTAGGGCAAACTGGTATGCCTCCTCAACGATGGTCATTCTTACCAAACTTAATTCTTCCTGGATGCTAGGTCGCAACCCACTGATATAATGAGCAACCTTCTCCTTATTTGCTTCTACATACCCCACTCTAATTAAAAGTTGGTAAAACTCCTCTGTATATTCTTGGACTGATTTTCCTACTTGCTTTAACCCATGCATCTTCTTAAAAAAATGAAGCTCATAGTCAAAAGGAATGAACTGCTTCTTTAGTTTGTCCACCATGCAATCCCACCTTGTGATCTTATCCTTGCCTCTTCTATTTCTTTCCAATTGAACCTCTTGCCACTAGATTTTGGCATGTCCTTTCAGTTTGGCCTTTGCAAAATTAACCCTATCTAGATCCCTGATATCCTAATACTCCAAAGTACTCTTCCAGTTCATTGATCCAGTTGATCAACTCATCTGATTTCAGATTTCCTAAAAATACACCCACATCAATTGTAGGTCTTTTCTCAAACTTATTAATGGCCCTAAAAATCCTTTCCTCTACCTACTTCTTCATTGTCATCCTCACTTTTGTCACCTACAGTAACATTTGTTCCTCTATGGAGCTCATCCTGCTACACTTGAACCTACCTTTGGAGGGCTCTAACCTCCTCAAGATTAATAGCTTCAGCCCTTCCACCATGCTCTCTTCATGGAGGCATCTTCTTAATTCAAACCCACAACCACACAGTCCTAGTGCAAATTGCCTCACAGTCGGCGCTCTGTCTACACAGTCAGGAAAACTCACTCTGAGACACAACCCAAGCATAAAATGGACACAACAGGAAAGGGAAAATTTTATTAATTGTAAAAATATGCTAATACACTTAGTGTAGAGAAGAAAAATCCAAAACATGCCCTATGGGCTTATAATAGAATAAATTTGGAGATAAATTCTTGTCCCAGTACCTTCTCTCAAACTCCACTCTAAATTTCCTTTTACAATGCCAAAAATGTTCTTAAATAGACCCCAGAGTGTTAAGGATTTGGAATACATTCTAGAAAGTGCTAGTTGGCATCCACTGACCAAATAGAAGGCTCTAGAAGTCGCATTAGAAGTCAGCACAAAATTAGAAGAATTTAGAAATGGTAACAGAATTTCAAGAAGGCATAACTTTTGAACCGTAGCTCCGATTGACGAATCGTTTACATTTTTGAAAAGCTCTCAAAGTGCTCTATAGTCCTATGGACCAGATTTTCTTGTCCCCCATTTTTGACCCTATTCAAGGTCATTTAATTCCCCTAACCTAACTTTGAAGCATTCTTAGGAGGTCTCCAAAAACTGAAGAACTATGATAACTTTCAAACTGTGGGGCCTTTTGACCTGATTCTTTTTTTGGAATGCTCTAAATTAAAATTAAATTCATCTAGCCAATTTAAACCCTCTAAATCACCAAAAATTATGGCTCAATTACATACTCCTATTTTTTTAGCATTTATACGTATCCCAAGGTGTTCAAATACTCTATCCTAGAACACTGATAGTGGAACTGTGAGAGTTGGTACCTTTATTTAACCCAAATGGGTATCCAAAAATGAAAACACATGAAATAGAAACTAAGTCTATGTACATTTTTTGGGTGACATAGGATTTCCCTTGTACCTCTGGATGCTCATACATCAAATTGCAAATAATTAGGTCAAACATTCTATTATACTTTCTAACAATTGTATTAGTAGAATGAAATCCTATGCTGATAGGTTGTTTAATAGCCATTGTATAAAGCATTTAACAAGGTGACATTCCAAGTGAATGTTCTAAAATCCTTTAGCCAGGTACACTTTTGATAGGGTGTTAAAATCCTTTAATAGGGTAGGATTTAATAATCCTTTGTAAGCCTTTAATAGGGTAGGCATTTCACAGGGAAGATCATGAGAATAGTCATAATATGTAACATTAACGGGTGAACCTTATTGCTGCAATAGTGAAGAGTTGTGGGTGTCATCCCCACCCTAGTTTTACCTTCTTATTGGAGGGTTTTTGGGTAATCATATCTAGTGTCAAGTGTTTATGTGAATGCATTTATTTTACATGTTATTTCTATATGTTCATGCATGCAATTTTTTAAAAGTTGAAAGTTTTATCAGAAGTATACTTTCCACTTGTTAATTCAAAAAATTGGTATTAGAGTGTGGTTCTCATTAGGAGAAGCCTTACAGCTTGGAAAAAAGATCTTGAGATGGAACTTTACAAGTTGGAAAATACTATTAAGAATCAAGAGATAGAGATACATCTCTTACTACAATAGTTGGATGAAGCCAGAGATGCTTTGAGGAGTTCACTAAAGAGAAGGAAAGAGATTGCCATAGCTAAGAATGGCATCTAAAACAAGGATATTGATACCACAAAGTTATTTGTAGATGATAACTCTTGTGAGTTTGATGTAGCAATTGCAGATCTCATGGACAAGAACAAAGCACAAGCTAAAGAGATTAGAAATCTCAAGTTGGAGCAAGAATCACAAGCACTACTGTTATGTGAAGTGACTGAAGAAAAGAAGAAAGACATAGAGGATAAGGTCATGATTGAAGAAGAAAAAAGAATCTTGTCAAATGGATTGGAAGAAAAATCAGCAAAGTTGTCTAGGATCTCAAACATGTAGTTGGATACCCTAAGCCAAATGATGAATGCCCATCATGAGTTGAATGTTAAGGACATTGAGATAACTACATTGAAGTTGTAAAATAAGAAACTATAGAATGACCTAAAAAGAGAGGAGTTTTCTAAAAGCTTCAACAAGCCAAATGAAGCCATCAAGTACTTTGAGAAACTATTGAAATCCCCTAGATCCAATAAAGACACATCGGGTTTGGGTTACACAAGCACTTAAGAAGGAGAATCATCCAAAGCTACTGAGGAAAGAAACAATAAAGGTAAAAACTCTAAACCTACTTATCATTTCTGTGGAAAGAAAGGGCATACAACTAATGTTTGTAGGAACAAGAATGGTAGTCAGAATGGCAAGCCAAGGAATATGATCCATTGTTATAAGAGCACCAAACAAGGTCATCAAGCATATAAATGTAGAACTAGAACCATGTATGCATCAAAATTTGAAGGACACTACTAAAATTTTCAGAAGTATGGATATAAAGCCTCTAAGTATAGATCCAAGACCACATGGTCATCAAATAATGGAAGAATCCATGAAAATTCCTATAATTGGGACTACAATACAAAACATAGCTGTCACTACTGTCAAGAGTATGGACACATCTCTAAGAATTGCACAAGAACACATTTTAGTGGAACCTATATCACATGGTTGAGCCAAACAATATGCTTTAGTTGTTTAAAGACTAGTCATATTAGCAAGCACTTCCCAACAAGGACAAAGACACCTAAGTTAGAGTCAAACAAAGGAAAAAGAAAGGTAGATGTTGAGCACATTAGAGGAGAAATGAATAAGACATGGAAGAAGAAAAATGGATGCAACATATCAAATGGAGGGATTAGTTCACCTAAAGTGTCAAGTGGTCATACTTCATTAAACTAAGCCAAAGAAGGTATGTGGGATTGAAATTTAAATGCCTTATCATACATCAACTCCTAGCTAGGTTAGTAATGAAAAGGATGGATCAGAATGAATAAAGGTGCAAGGTTAAATATTCAAAGTTGTTCACATTGTTGTTGAGTAAGGAAAGTTTCCTTTAGATGTTGAGTAAAATCCTAGTGTATGTCGAGCTGCCAGCCAAAGCTAGTTGAAGCCAAGTAAGGGTAACTTTAGTAGATGCTAAGTGAAGTGAAATTCACATTGATGCCAAGTGAAATAGAAATTGCATAAGGAGTCGTACAATTGTATATGCACTAAGTATTAAATGTTATGTATTAAAGGGTATAAGGTCAATTTTTTTTATCATTTCACATCATTATGAACATAGAGCAAGAGCGAGGTGAGCACAGAAGAAATTTCCAAGCAAACATTGAAGCTTTTGCAAAGATTCTAGCAAAGATTCAACACCATTTCATCAATCTAAGGTATTTTTCAAGTGCTGAGCTATGTTGTTTTAAAGTTTAAAACCTAGTTTGTAGAAATGGCCTCTAGCTCTAGGAATCCCATGAACAAGGAACTGTTTGAGGTTCAACTAGTGAGCAATGAAGTTAAACAACTCAATTTTAGGCCAATACTTGAAGTCACATACAAGAAAAACCCTACTAGTGCATTATCCATCATTCCACCTAAAGCCGTAATGGTCTAGGAAGTCAGAAAGTGTTATAATTGTAAGGTTAGAGCTATTGATGACATGAAGATTTGTTAGTCTTATGAAAAAATATGTGAGAATGGGATATTGAAGGAAGAATTTTAGATTGTTGAATGAAAGGGCTTAACTTGTGCCCTAGATTTCCTTGTAGTTTTCAAGACAAAGTGGATAAGAATTGTGTTAACTAGAATTCATGATGGATGCCTATGGTTAGAAGAAGGACTTATTAAGTTGTCAAAGAGAATCATACATAGGGTGATAGGATACCCAACCCTAAAACAACCAAAGACACTGAGAAGTGATTCAAAAGAATCTATTGAGAAAAACACTGGGGCAAAGTGGAATAAAAGGGGCATGACTATTGACACATTCAAAGATCCACTTGTAGAATTTGTTGTTAGCATTATATCTCACAAATTCTATCAGTCAAGCCAACTGAATAGTGTACCATGCATTGCAATTGATGTGGGATACAAACTTGTTAAGAAGGATCATACATATGAACTAGCAGAACTATAACTATAGTAGATTATGGAGAACCTATGAACAATAAGAAGATCAAAAAGTTCTTAGTGTAAGTTTGGATCAATTCTGATATGTGTATTTTTCTCTGTTCAAAATGAATTTACCTCTTTTGGTAAGATAGGTTGGAAGACCAATAGGTCTATAGCAGTACAAGTAAACAAGTACATAGAGTAGATGGGAGCTAATTTTGAAACCCTAATGACAAGCTATTTTGAGAACTTTAAGAAGTCCATGAAGCAAAGACTAGGGATTCCAGTCTCCCTAATGGATCAGCATATCAATGATATTTGTTTCTTAGTTTACATTGATTACACTTATATCCAAGCAGTAGTACCAAGAGTGAGATGGCTAAGGCCATTAGGATATGAGATAAACATTGATGAGGCTTCAACAAAAATCATAGCATTTCTTGCAGAAGATATTAATAAAAGTCCAAAGCCTTTTGGCACTTTTGATGTTGTAAAGTCTAAGGTGTAAATGTAGTTGAAAATTTCTTCAACTCTAAAGAAAAAGGATAAATTTTTCAAGAAACTTGAGGCTAAATTTTGTGAAGGGACTACAAAAGAAGATGATGATGATGATGATGAAGAAGAATAGGTCCAATAGCCACTTTCCTTAACACAAGGCATGGGAGAAGATGCTAAAGAAGAAGAAGGTGATAATGAGGAACAAGCAAAGGAAGCACCTATCAAGCCAAAGCCTAATAAGAGAAAAGTTCAAAATTAGCCTACGGCTCAGCCCAAGGGTAAAAAGACTACAAAGCCAAGCCTAACCAAGCCTACTACCCTAGCCACAAGAGAAACTACAAGGGCTACTATTCAGAAGGAAAAAGAGAAAACAATAGAAAAGAAGAAGGCTACTAAGAAGCAAGGTCCAACAAAGAAGAAACTAAGAAGAAAATATGTTGCTCAACCTGAATTAGATGAAGAGAAAATAGAGTCAGAAGACACAAGCCAATTTAGAATGGTAAGTCATGCATTAAAATCTTATTTAGAAAACATTTGTGACAATGTTAAATATAATACTGACTTACATGGCTTGAAGAATATTGAATTTAGTAAAGTTAAGTAGGAATGAGTACAACATGGTTGAACAATTAGTTTATACCATGATGGCCAAGTTCAAGACCACCCCACTTGAACTTGACAATTTAATGCCTAAGGATTTATATTGTATTGTTCAAAATAAATGGCATTATTGCCTCAACATGGAAAAGAAAATAAGAGAGTCTACATTGGATCAAGTAATGTCAGAGCTTAAAAAGGGACAAATAATTAAGGTCAATAAGAAGCATGGGAGGAAATTTGCACCCAAGTATAGAGCCTTCAATATTCTTCAAAACAAGATTGAAGATGTTGTAAAAAAGTCCACAGCTCAAACGTGGAAATTGATTTATGGCCTAACAACTATCAAAGAAGGAGAGAAAGATCCCTTTGAGGGAAGGAATAATGGAGAAGATGATGACAATGATAAGGAAGGTGAAGGTGAGAAAGAAAAGGTAGATAATATAGTGGAGAAGGAAACACAAAATGGAGATGACATGACAACTATTGAAGAGCAGCAAATAGATCTCGACATGATAGCAACTCACCTACATAAAGAATCAAAGTTAAGGATATTCCTGACAAAATTGGGCAAAAAATCAATCCATTGATTACATAGGATCTTAAAAAGATCCTTGACCAATCTACTTTACAAGCTAAGTTGTGTGACAACCCAATTTTGGTCAGTGTGGAAGAGTTGCAAAAAGTTGTAACTGACTTAACAAGGGATAAGGTGAATCCAAAAGAACCACCTTCTAACATCCCTATAGCTACAAGTGGACAACCTATAGAGAAAAAAAGTACACACACATCTACCAAGGTTGATTCCATAGTTAAAGTCTTGATGATTGAGCACAAGACTCAGAATACAAAAGAGAAAGAGCCTACAAAAGATCAAAAAGGGCAGATAGACACTTCTATCTCTATGGCACAAGAACAAGGTGCACCCCAAATAATAGTTATTGACAAACATAAATCAGAAGAGGAAAAAGAAAGTCCAAAAGAAAAAGAGTAGGAGGTAATTCAAACTTTGGTAAATTTTCCAACCACTGGAACTCCTACAATGCTTAAGAAGTCAAGCACTGATGCCATGCCATTGAAAATCACTACACTAGCCTCAAGCTCCACAAGAGTAGAAAGGTCACTTTATTATGGAGACTCAACATTGGACAAAGAAATAGTCATTCCCAAATATGACAATGAAAATATTACTCTTGAACAAATTAACCTAATGCAAGAGGCATTACATAGGAAAAAGAAGCAAGAGATACTCAGAAATGAGTATAAATAGAAGTAGGCACTACATGAGATCAAGGACATCTTCTTAGATGCCTTTAGCCTGCAATCACCCGATGAAACCAAGCCAATACTAGAACAAATATCAAAATTTTTTGAATAGGTGTAAAGTGAAGACCATAATACCAATGAAAAACTAATGGAATGGTTAGAAAAGAAGTTTCAAGCAAAGGTGAATGAAAGAATATCTAGTGAGATAACACTTTCATAGGTAGAACTAGCTAAGAAAATTGAAAAGGTGAAGATAGTTCTTGAGAATATCTTCTCACTATAAAAAAGGTTTTGTGATCCCTCAATCTTCACACAGGAAACTAGCTAGAGAATAATGAGCTTGGAAAGAAATCTAAAAATATCAAGCATACAATTGCAGAAAGATCCAGCACAAAGTGAGAAGCAGTTTCATACAACACTTCACACATAAAAGGAACTAGTTGTATTGATAGCAGAAGAGGCTAATATAAGAGCCAAGTTAGTTCAAATAAAAGCTGCCCTAACCCCTCACATGGAGATTCTACAAAATGAACTAGCCTATGCAAAAAATGTATTGAAGAAAGATCCTAATCTTTCAACACTAGATGGCTTAGTTCACCTTGAAGTAGAGACAACAATACAAACCAAATACCAAGAAGTTGCAATACAAAACTGGGATGCTACTTTGAGGATTGTACTGGAAATAAATAAGACCTCCTTGGAAAAATATTCAATTAGTGTATAGACCTTTTGACATAAGTTTCAAAAAATGGGAGAAATTGTAAAAAGGGGGAGATAAATCAAAAGGCCAAAAGGACATTTAATCTGCAAGGGGAGACATGCGAAAGGGGGAGCCAAAATAAATGGGGGAATTATAAATAGAGAATAGAAAGGGGGAAACCAAAAAATAGGAAATAGGGTATAATAGAACAAATAAATTTTAGAATTCATAATTCAGAATAAAGACAAGGAGTATCAGTAGAGGCAAATCACTCTACTAAGAGAGATTTTGGATACAAGTAAATGACACATCAACTCAAGGGAGATACAAAAAATTTGAGGTATATAGTCCTTTACAAAATTTTGAATAGTTTTGAAGTTTTTTATAAATGCTGAATAGAATGTATATTATACTCAAAGAGAATAGATTCATCATGTATAGTTAAGTGTTTTTGACACTCGTGTCAAAGGGGGAGATTGTTGATCTCAAATTAGTTTTGACAATTGAGTGTCAAAACACACTTAAGAAATTTTCTAAGTTCATGCCAAGTATAATATAGATGTTGAGTTGCAATATGTGTTGAGCCAAAAATTCAATAAGTGCCGAGTCATTTAGATGCTAAGCAAACAAACAATGTCAAGCAAGTTTCTAGTGCCAAGTGAACAATAGATGTCGAGAAAGTTCAAGTTCTGAGCAACACAGAATTAGCATAAGAGTTTGTGCCTTGTCAAAATAAGATGCAAAGCATTTTTGAGCTGACATATGGATAGATCTCAAAGCTTAGCGATAAGATCAAATCTATTTAGCAATCAACATGGAATCAATGAGAAAAATGGAAGGAATTGAGCAAGAAAATTGGATGAATCTCAATCGTAGATTCATACTTAACCCTAAGTCATAAAATCTTTTTAAAGAGAGATAGAGCCCCATATTTTAGTGTGTATGAAAAAGAATGCATGTGAGGAGATAATTCTAGAAAGATTTAAAGAAAATGAAAGGGGTGAATTGGTCAAGTTGAAGATGATTTAGAAGGACAAAATTTTAGAGTTAGTTAGCAGAATAGGGAATGAAGGTTACAAAATTTTCATATTTGATTAGAGAGGATCAAGAAGAGATGAATTGTGATCTATAATTAGCAATATCAGATTGCAAATAATTAGGTTAAACATTCTACTATACTTTCTAAAAATTGTATTAGCAGAATGAAATTCTATGGTGATAGGTTGGTTTAATAGCCATTGTATAAAGCCTTTGACAAGGTGACCCCAAGTGAATGTTCTAAAATCCTTTAGCCAGGTACACTTTTCATAGGGTGTTAAAATCCTTTAATAGGGTAGGATTTAACAATCCTTTGTAAGCCTTTAACAAGGTAGGCCTTTCATAGGGAAAATCACGAGCATGGTCAAAATATGTAACCTTAATAGGTGAACATTATTGCTGCAGTAGTGAAGAGTTATGGGTGTCATCCCCACCCTAGTTTTACCTTCTCATTGGAGGGTTTCTAGGTAATCATATCTAGTTTGAAGTGTTTATGTGGATGTATTTACTTTAAATGTTATTTCTATATGTTTATGCATGCAAAGTTTTAAAAGTTCAAAGTTTTATTGGTTAAAGTTTAGTACTTCTGATTCAAACCCCCCCCCCCCCCAAGAAGTATACTTGCCACTTGTTAATTCCAACATCAACAACAAACTTCAAAATTAGATGGAAAAACATTTATTTGTAGTTATTTCTATGGTGAGAAATATAACCCCTAATTTTCTGGATTTTTAACACTATCAAGAAAGGTCATTGAAAATTATACAAACATACTATTTTTATTTATTTTTAAATAAAAGACATAAACTTCATCCTTTTATACACATTTCATCATTTTATACCAACTTAAAATTCAAAACAAAAATATGATTTTTACATCATTGAAGTTTAACACTTCTTTTGATGTTAGCCTTTTCCTTTGTAAAAAGGTGACATGTTTGTTCTTTTACCCTAAAATAGTATGACGAGCCTGGAAGATTTTTTTCAGAATACTAGTCTCATTTATCTAGACCTAAGAAGGGAAAATTTTACTTTTACTAATAGGAGAGAAGGTAAGGGCCTCATACAGGCCAGGCTTGCTTGCTAGATTTACTCTCTCCTCTAATTGGACCAATTCAAAGACTTCCAGCTAGAATCTAAGCTTCATACTAGAAAAAATCATAGTGTTATTCTCCTAGAATGGAGAGAGAGAGAGAGAGAGAGAGAGAGAGAGAGAGAGAGAGAGAGAGAGAGAGAGAGAGAGAGAGAGAGAGAGAGAGAGAGAGAGAGAGAGAGAGAGAGAGAGAGAGAGAGAGAGAATGTTTTATTGGTCCCCTTAGGTTTGAAAACATGCATATGTAAAGCAAAGATAACTTTAGTGGCTAATCTCATTCATCAGGGAGCTCAAATTTGGCTTTTATTTTGCACTTTTGGGGTGGCCATGTCACCTACACTATACAAAAAAAATGGGTCACATGCTTAGGTCAATTGCCAATAATAACACATAAGTTTTTTTATTTTAGTGATGACTATTCCATTGGAATCTAATTTTTCCATGAGATAAATTAAACATTTTCACCCAAAATTTCCAAGGCTTTTCTAAATTGAAGGTCATATTCACAAACATTTGGTAATAATTTAATTTAGGTTACACATTAAGTAGTATATTTGACATGTACCTCTATTCTAGAGACTTTCCATGAAACATTTTATCCTTTCTCACTTTGGAAAAATAGATTTGTGAGGGGTGACACATCTTTATTTTGGGGAAAATTTGGTATCCTTTTAAAAGTTTTGCCTAAAATATAATTTAGGAAATTCATTTAAATCATCCAACTATTATAAATAATAGGTGAATCCCAACCCACCATTCATTAATCTAGAGGGAAACTATAATGATAAAGTGGGATAATTTTAATCTTCAAGTTCCATAATTAATAGGATCCATATAATAATAATAAAATCATTATTTCTAGGTAGCTGTACTTGTGTCCACAATTTTCTTTAATAATAAAATATTCACCACAATTTTATAGAATTTTCATATGATTGTAAAAAATTGCCAATAAAATTTTTAAATATCCTACTTTTAAAAAGGAAACATTCATTGATTGAAATTAATTTTTCCCCTCAAATAATGTCTGATTCACTAAAAATTTATACTTTTTTCCAAAGGGGGGTTTCTTAAAGTTGTCCCTAATGTGAAGTCATAAGTTTTGGGGTCTAATAGATGTTTAGTGGAATGTGTTAGCTATTGTTTCCCCCTTGGTTAACCTAAGTAAGAAATTGGGCTTGATTAAAGATAAAGTTAAAAAGTGAAATAAAGTCTCCTTTGATAATATTTTTCAAGGAAAAAAAGATCTAGAAAGAAAGCTTGATGTTAACCAAAACAAGCTGGGAAAAAACCATGAGGATATGAATTTGTTTTTGTAGGAATGTTCCCTAAGGGATCAATGGTTTGATCTTTCACCACAAGAAAAAAGTTTTTGTAAAAAAAAATCTAGGGCTTAGTTGCTAAAAAAAGGTGACAAAAATAGTAGTTTCTTCCATCATACCACTCTAAAACATAGAAGTTTAAATAGAATTAGATCTCTAACCTTATTAAACATGGTTATAGTTACTAAGGAGGTAGATATTGATACAAAAGTTATTAATCACTTTCTTGAGAGAGAAAATCAAGATTTAAGTATCGACGACCCACATGATCTCTTAGGTTGTATCCCTTTATTGGTGTTTGTGGAGGGAAATAAGGATCTTATTAAATGGATGAACAAGGAAGAAGTGAAAAGAAATTCCTTCTCCTTTTAAGGGTTCAAATCTAGTGGTCCTAATGGATTCCCCTTGGGCTTCTTTCATGAATATTAAAATATTGTAGAAGACGATGTGTTTAAGGTAGTATGTTATTTCTTTAGGACTAGAACTATGGAAAAAAAATATAAACCATATTTTAATATCTATAGTTCCTACAAAGGGAGAGTTGTCTAGTATGAATGACTTTAGGGCCATAAGTCTTTGTAATAGTGTTTACAAGATCATTGCTAAAGTTATGGTTAATAGAATGAACCCATCTTGGATAAGCTTATCTTAATAAAAAAGGATTTGTGGAAGGAAGAAATATTATGGATGTCATAATAATTATTCATGAAATATTGCACTCTATGAATGCCAATAAAAAAATCTATTGTGGCCCTCAAGCTAGATATATACAAAGCATATGATAGGGTGAAATGGGCATTCCTAGAATAGGTTCTCACTAGATTTCAATTTATAGGAAGGTTTCTCAAAATGATTATGAGTTGTGTTAAAAAAACTAAATATGAAATTTTAAATAATGGGGCTCCATCAAGTTTCTTCTCTACTAGTACTAGATTAAGACAAGGGGACCCCTTGTCTTTGTGTCTTTTCATATGGGTAGTAGAAATTCTAGGAAGAAACTTAGATAAGTTGTGTTTGGCTAACTCTATAAATGGAGCTAAGGTGGTAATGAGACTTCCTCCTTGTACCCTTCAAAAATTTATTGATGATATTGTTCTCTTTGGTGCTACTTTGGTCAAAGAGGCTATACCCTAGAAATCCCTTCTCTCATTTTATGCCTCTTTATCTAGACAACACAAAAAATTTCAAAAGAGGAAGATTTTCTTTTTCAATACTAAACCTTAAGTTCAACTTAGAATATTGGAAGTGTCAGAATTTAACAATGCTAATATACTTGATTTTTATCTTGATCTCTCTTTCTCCCCCATGAAACCCCAAACTCAATTCTACAATGGGATTTTGTATCAATTCCAAAGAGATTTGGCCAGTTGTAAAGGGACGATTCTTATTCAAGGAGTTAAACTTCTTCTCCTCAAAGATTTTGTGCAAAGTGTTTTAGTTTAAATTATGTATTTCTCCCTCATTCCAATTAAATTTTGTGATGCACTAGAGGGTATCCAAAAGAATTTCCTCTATTCAGGAGCTAAAACAAAAAAAAAGGAAATGGTGTTAGCCAGCTGGGATCAAGTCTATAAACCAAAAGGGTTAAGAGGTCTAGGAATCAGATGGATAAAGGGAATGAATAAAGATTTGATTTTAAAGGATAGGTGGCCAATTTTAGAGGGAACTAAGGAATGAAATAAAATCCTAAGAGACAAATATTTTTCATATGGTTCACCTAGCCTCTTCTTGAGGAAGAAAAATACTATAGGAATCTCATCTCTATCACAGAATATCCTAAAAATTAAAGGTATTATTAGAAAAGGCACTAGAATATAGATTGGAAATGCTAGAAAAGCTCTCCCTACTAGGAAGATATTTGGAGTAAGGAAATCTAATTAAAGGAGACCCATTCTAATAATGGCTTACTAGAATGTCTTTTAGACAGTCTAGGATACAAGGTGGGGAATTACTTAGAATGGGTTAATGAAAAATCTAAATGGGTAGACTTACTTCCAATTGAGAAAAGTCATAGGGATTCCTGTAGAATTTCCCATATCAAAAGGGAAGATGTCATATCCCTAATGTACATGATACCTCATCTGAGTTTATTTAGCCTAATGGAGGAGGAAAAATGGTTCTAGAGACATAATAATGTCTCTTCTTTTTCAGCTTGACCTACACTACTTCTATTGGCTAAAGATGTAATGATAAGATCTAGAATAACTTTTGGATGCCAAATCTCCCACCAAAGCTCAATTTCTTTTGGTAGCTAGTTTCTAAGGATAAAATTATTACTTTAGATAACATGTCAAAAAGAGTATTTAATTTTACAACAGATGTATTCGTTGTAAAAAAGGAGTCGAGTTGACTAGGCATTTTTTTATGTACTATTCTTAGACTAGTGATTTTTGGAGAATAATTCTACAAGAACTTTAGTTCAATAGGGTGATGTTGGGCCCATCAAAGAGATAATATCTCTATGGAGTTATTTTCCTTGAACCACCATTTGGTCTCTAAGAACTCATGGAGGCTAGTTCTTCTTATGGTGGCCTATTGTATTTGGAAAGGAAGAAACAACATAATTTTTTGTGAAGAAATAAAGGATGTAATTTCTATATTTTATATTATCAAAATAATAATAAGAGATATTATGAATAGTGTGACCTTTCCTAAAGTTCTAGCTTTTCCTAGTCTTCTTTACCTAATAATCAAACAAAATTGGAATATTAACCAAAACCTTATCAACATAAACTAGAAAAGTATAAGGAAGAGGAAATAGTGTCGATGGAAAACTCTAGAAGAATGTTGGCTGAAGTGTAATGTGGATGGTTGTTCAAAGGGAAACCCAAGGATAGAAAGTGTTGGGGTTCTAATTAGAGACTGTAGACGAAATCTAATTCTAGGATTTTCTAAAAATCTAGGAATAAAATCTAATAACTATGTAGAGGGCATGACGATGTGGTATGGTATCAAAATGTTACAAAGTTATGAAGTGGAAAATATAGTGATGGAGGGAGGCTCTAAAATGATCATAGACATATTACATAACTAAGTTGAATGCTCGTGGAACCTAGAAAATTTGATTTCATACTATAGTATAAGAATGATCTTGTATAATAAGGTGATAATTCAACACACCTTAAGAGATGGAAATTATGCTATAGATTTCTTAGCTACCTAGGGCCTAGCTTTTGAAAACTGGCATAATGTTAGTGCATAAGAGTGCACAAGAGAAATTAAAGATATTTTTAATAATGAAAGAATGAGAAATAAAGAAAGTTGTTAATAAGAGGGGGTATTCCCAAAGGAAATTTTTTTTGCAATGATACTTTAAAAATCCCTCATAAAAGGGCTATGTCAAAAATGCAACAAAAGAGAGAGAGAAAAGTGGTTAAGTATTAAGTGGATATAGGGCAATAAATTTTGCAATTTTTTTAAAACCTTTTTATCTGTATTTTAGAGGAGCTTCACTAAAAAGAAAGTCCACTTTTTATGAGAAGATGATTAATTTTATAGCAAAATAAAAACCTTATCAAGTAATAATTCTGTTAAATTTAGTATTAGTGTTAAAGTCAAGAAAATCTACCTAAAGAATGTGAAGTACCTTTTAAAAATAGTAAAGTATGAGCAAAGTTCATATCTTAATTACAAATGTCCCATGGTCAGATGGAACTTACTAAATTAATTGATAAAATCACCTTGAGAAACAAAGAGAGGAGATCTAGTGGGGATGGGTTATTAATAAGTGTTATTTTAATTATTACCATTCACTTTATATCTTTTTTTGGTGATTCTCAAATTTATGCAAAAGAATATAGAAATTGTGTTAGTTCTTGTGTCTCATCTTGAAAGTGAAGTTTATCAATGTAGAGTGAAACCCTAGAGTGGAGTATTGTGATGATTTATGCTAGCTTGGAGAAGGGGCACCAATTTTTGACAAAGAAAACATTATGGGTAGCCCTCCAAAATGTATAGAGCCAAGAAGTTCTAGGGAATTAATGCAAAACTAAGAAATCTAGAACTATTTCAAAAAAAAGAAAGGATCAAAAATTATGTCTTCGCAAGACATAACACTCAGCTATTCTCAATATTTTCTAATTCTTGGTCAAAGTTCAAGTAATCATTGAGAGTGTGAAGTTCTTGGCTACTCAAGAACATATTGGTGAAGCTACTAGTACAGCTTGTTAAGGATTCAAGGTGGAAAGGAAGTGCTTGGTTAACTACAACAAGTGAGGCATAAATTCTTCAAAGACATGGAAGAGTTGGTAATGGTTAAATTGAATAATGGGTATGAGTGTCTCTCTCTCCCTAGAATTTTTCTATCATATGTATACGGGTGATAAAGTATTTTACCCTCAAAGTTTGATTCATGACCTACCATGGGTTCCATTTCCATCTATAGAATATGTTAAGACATTCTAAGATGATCAATGTTACTTTTTTATTTACTCTTCTCTATTTAATGACATTGCTAATGGTGATAATCCAACCTTACATCAATGTTTGATTTTTTTCCTATATCACAATTTTTAACCCCACCATCCTAGGTTGGATAGGAATCTATCTAGGAATGATAATCCTTACCATAACCTTAAGTAATCTATAATTATTAAAGAAATTGAAATTAAAATGAGCCAAAAATGCCCCTCTTGTTACTAAAAATTGGTTCCTTTTCATAAAATGTGTAGAGTTCCTAAGGGTAAAATTCAAACTATGGATGAATCCCTTTTTTTGGAAAGCCTTAGTAAGTGCAAGAATTTTTGTTAAGTCCATTCATACTAGAGTTATTGATCCTAAAGGAAATCTTGGTATTGTCTATTAGTGCAAAAAACTTAGTTATTTGCAATGAAGATTTGGTCGGTCAACACTATGATCAAGCTACAATGATCCCAAGTTGACAAGAGAATAAGTGTGCAAGTTCAATATGTGTTGAACACATAATAGTTACTAAGCATTTAGTGGTTTTCAAGATATCTTGAGGATAATATATGATATAAGTTGAGTGTCATATGTATCAAGTAATTTAGAGAGGAAATAGTTTGAGCTGAGCATAGCATATCCTAAGGATAAAAGGGAAGAATCAAGAACAATTGAGTGTTAGAGGTTATATGTGTCGAGTTATCTAGTTTATGTATTTTAGTTTGGAATGAAAAAAATCCTATGTAAACTATTCTTATGTGCATGAAATGTGTTTCTATGATCAAGGAGGTGATTACGCCTATAATTTCATATTATTAATTGCTATGTAGTCTAAAGAACCAATCATAAAATTGGAAAGATCAAGTGATAAAAAGAATGATTGAAAATTATTGACTTTAATCTAGAAGTCTCTTAGGATGGATATTTAAATAGGACTTTCATGTTGAATATTTTTTCTCAACTTGAACAAATTCATGTATGTGAAGCTAAAGGAAAATCAATGAGTTATCAAGGAGCAAAGGAAATTGAGAAGTGTACTAAGGAGTTATTGCAAAATAGTTACAATCAATGATTAGATATTGGAAAGAGAAGATCCATTATATAAAAAAATTAGTGTTGACCATAGGATCAAGGTATTGTTACATTTTAATCATTGTATCAAGTGAATATCTTAACAGAATGGCCCTAATAGGCCTATTAAAATATCCTAATGTAAAACTCACTTAGTTGTGAAGTTTAAATCCTTCTATAAAGGTTGAATTAAAATTCTTATATCTTCTAGTAAAGCAAGCCCTCAAAGGGTAGATTACCAAAAATGATCAAATTGTAGCCCTAACAAAGATTGTGTTACTGCAATAGTGAAGATTTTGTGGGTTCCATCCCCACTGTAGTTTTACCTTTACCTTGGAGGGTTTCCATGTTACTAGATCTTGTGTCATGAGTTGTTTAATTTTTTATGTATTTTTTGATGGTAGTAGATGTTAGATTTGGTATTACATGTTATTACATGATATTTTATGATTGATTTCACACAAGGTTAAGGTTAATGAGGTGTATGATGAATTATGTTTAGTATGGTTTATGTTTGAAGAGGTAAAAGTTTTTGGAGATCTCAATTCACCCTCCACCCCCTTCTTAGCATCTTGCTTTCCCATTAGGATTCCAACATTTGGTATCAAAGCACAATTCTCTAAGTAAGAACTCTAACCACTTTAGAGTAAAAGATATTAGAGATACAAAACTACAAAATGGGAAAAGTGATTGAAAATTAGAAGCTTGATTTGTAGATTACATTGGAACAAGTTAAGTTTACAAAGGGGGATCTGAGGAAATGTTTGAAAAGAATGAGATGGAAATATAAAAAAATGACACAAAATATGAGGAAGAAAGCATTGAAAACTTATGTGTGTAATGTAGATCGAGTGCATCTGATGCAGTAATCAAATATCTACTAGAAAAGAACAATAATCTAAATGAAGAAGAAGAGCACTCAAGAGAAAACATGAAATGCACTTAGTAAGACTATTTGAGATGATGGAACAAGAGGGAAAAGATGAAGACAATAAGGAAATGGTTGATGAAGAAAAGAGTAAAATGACTACAAGACTTGATTAAAGGATCACTAAAATACAAAGGCTGACACAATCAATTTGAGATAGTCAATCAACTATTAAGTGTGAATAATGAAATTGATAGCAAGGTGGAAGAGATTATAGGCTCGAAATCAAAAATGATCAACTGAAAATGAATTGAGATCTAAAAAAAGTCATCGAAAGAATGAAGAGATTTGAAGAAGCCATGAGAAAACTTTATGAATAGTTAAAAGTACAAATAAGACTTCATGATACTACCAAATTAGGTTACACCAAGTTCATATCATCTATTAACAAGGTGAATCATCAAAGTATGGAGAACAAAGGAATGCAAAGCCAAAGAGAAAGAATTATGAATGCTATCACATTGGAAAGATAGGTCATATAAAAAAAATTGTATGGAAAAAATTGGTAATTCTAATACTAATCCTAAATTTGATGGTTATTTCTTTATTTTTCAAGTATGGACACCAATAATATGACTGTAGATCAAATATTTGTAAGACACCATTTATATCAAGATTTGAAGTTTATTTCTATACATTTCAGTAATATGGTTAGAAGGTACAACATTACAAATCTAATACAAAATATAGTTGGACACCTAAAGGACAAGGTAATACAACTAGGCAAGGTAACTTGCAATAAATTAGGTTTTATTACTTGGGTCACTTGTTAGTTATGTGGTAGGAATCAACATATTGCAACAAATTATGCAAGAACATATTTTAGATGAAGATATGGAAATTGGAAATTTTTTGATCTAAATGCTTTCACTATCAAATGGTTGGTCACCTAAGATCAGAGACTATAGAAACCAAGCATTGGCACCCAATGATGAAGAGAACAAGGAAAAAGAAAAAGGTTAGTACTAGTACTAAAGAAGTAAGAATCCAGATGATTCAAACCAAGAAGAAGAAATTTGAAGGAAGAAACAATTCAAAATGAAGTAGATGTGATCACCCAAATGAAATGGATTGGGTGATTCTACCACCATAAACTAAGATAAATAAGTAAGTGTGGTATTGTATTTCAAATTATCAAATTATACATCAGTTCCTAATATCAAAAGAATACAATTCCAAATAATCATAAGATTAGATGCATAATGATAAATTAGTAGTGAAAGTGTTTGGATACTGAGTTGTAAAGTTAGTAGTGACCAAATGTCACTATTGAGATTTTACTGGTGATTTTCACTGTAGTGGTTAAGATAGCATGTGATGCACCCACTCTAGGTACAAAACATATATGAGGCCCTAAAATCTCATTTTTGACCTATACAAAGAATTTTATCATTCATTTTGATCAATTTGCATCTAAACTTTCAAGAGAAAATTAAGATTGAGCAATTCCTTTGTGCAATTAAGTGGTTCTAAGAAGATTTGAGTGTGTGTCGCCAGTATTGGAAGTAGATTTATGGGAAGTTGTGTTGAAATTGAGTGAAGCCAAGCTTTGCGATCAGGCACTAGTTAATCACAGTTATGACATCTAGCTCATTAGTTGTAGAGAAGAAGATACAATTGAAGGTTAGTAATGTTGAGTTGGTTAGGAATGAATTGTGTAGCCCACAAAAATTTAAGGCATGTCCTAAGATTGTGGAAAAAGGATATTCTTCTAGTACCTTATGTTTAATCCCACTAAAATTTATTTTGATTCATGATGTGAGATCATGCTACATGTGCAAGATTAGTGAGGTTGGAAATTTTGAACTAAGAAGCACATATGAGAAGCTATGTGTAGATAAAATATAGAAGGATGAACAAAAGCATACTATCAAGAAAGGGATTACACATGCCCAAAACTTTCCTAGGGTTTCAAGATTGATTGGATAGAGATTGTGTTGAGATGAGTTCATGATATGAAGTTATGGTTGAAAGGAAAACCAATTAAGATAACTAGGTAGATCATTCACTATGTCACTAGCTATCCTATTATGAACAAGGTCAAAATCATTTGATTCTAGAGAAAAGAAGTCATTGAGGATAATACATTGCAAAAATGGAACAAACATGGAATGCCAGTTCCAACCATTAAAGATGTAGAGATTAATTTTGTTGTTAGGGTTATTGTGCATAAGTTCTACCAATCTAGTTGACTCGAGACAATTTCCTATGTGGTTGTTTATGTCACATAGAAGATAGTGAAGAAGGATTATAATTATGACCTTTCCAACCTATAATTGAAGCAATTGACCAAGAACCTAGAGAGCATCAAGAAGGAAAAGAACAGTATATATGAAACATACATGTAGGAAGTCATCCCAAGAATAGCCATTAGGATATGAAATCAACCTTGATAATGCTACTATATCCATTACAACACTATTGGATAAACTAATTGCAAGGATGCTAAGCCATTCAATAGATATGAGATTGTCAAGGTTTAAATCACATTGGAGTTAAATGTTCCCAAGGTAAAAAAAAAAAAAAAAGAGAAAAGATATGATAAAAAAAATTGAAAGAGCATTGGGAGAAGGAGAAAAACAAAAGAACAACCATTACAAATTTCTGAGGGAAAAGGAGAAGATATGTCTAGTAATTAAGAAAAAAGAAATGAAAAATAAGAGGTTGAAGGTAAAGGTAAAGAAATTGTTTCTACCATGCTACATAAGAAGGTCATAAAGCTTGTCCCTACAACTCAAAGAATTACAAGGAAAAGGACAAGGGCATATACTATAGTAGTAGGAAAGCCTCAGAAAGAAATTAATTTTTTTATTAATCTTGTTCAAGGAAAGAGGTTGACAAAGAATAAAAACATAACAAAAAAGGTTGAGCCAAGAAAACCATAAACATGCAGAAAAGAAGGGCTACAATGACAGAAGATGATGATTATGATGAAAAGAAGACTGAGTTTGATGAAACCAGTCACTTCAAAATTGCAATGCATAAGACACCCATGGTAATTAATGAAATATGTGATAATATCAGGGAGAGTGTAGTTATGGAAAGATTTAAGTTTGTGAAATATGATAAATTTAATAAAGTAGATAGGTTATGGTAGAAGAAGAAACTCTTGATATGATGGAAAAATTTAAGTATACACCACTAGAATTAGGTAACTTGATACTTAGTGAACTTTATGGAAGGATAGATGAAATATGGAAGTTTGTATTGAATACTGAGAGGCAAATTAGAGAAAACATACTTGCCCATATTATGCCAGAACTAAGTAGGAAACAAATTTCTATAGCTTTGACTGATTATAATGATTGATTTGTTCCAAAAAGAAGAGAATTTTTTATTCTAAAACTTAAAATTAAAATGTAGTGGAAAAAAGATAGTTTATATGAAAGAAAATTTATGGATTAATGCTAGATGATGAAAAAATAATGAGGATGATAAAATTGGAAGTCTAAATTAGTGGAGAGGCACCTCAACATTTTGACATTCGAGTAAAATTTTGGTCTAAGAACATTTCTTCATCATGAGGATATTTACACTTTTGGGAGACTGTAGAGATTGTAATGATTAAATTTATTCAAATTAGCATTAAATTGGTTTAAAGTAGTAATTGGAATTAAATTATCATTCACATACCCATAAAAATAGTGTAAAATATTTTATTACATACCACATGTAATGGATTAGGTAGAGTGGGTAGTTTTATAACTACTTGAAGAAGTAGGAATCTTTTAAAAAGATGTACAATTGTAACTGAGGGGGGAGAGAGAGAGAGAGAGAGAGAGAGAGAGAGAGAGAGAGAGAGAGAGAGAGAGAGAGAGAGAGAGAGAGAGAGAGAGAGAGAGATTATGGAATAACCATCTTTTTGGTGTGCAAGGGAAAATAAAAAAGCTCAGCTCTTTGGCCTTTAGCCAGAGAGAGAGAGAGAGAGAGAGAGAGAGAGAGAGAGAGAGAGAGAGAGAGAGAGAGAGAGAGAGAGAGAGATTATGGAATAACCATCTTTTTGGTGTGCAAGGGAAAATAAAAAAGCTTAGCTCTTTGGCCTTTAACTAGAGATCCATGCATGAATGTAATCATTCAAGTTTAAAGTTCTTGGTTTATTTTAGTTAGTGTTTTTAGTATTCAGTTTCGTACTTATCCTTTCTATCTCCATGTGCATGTTTGGTTCCTTCATTTAGTATGTGTTAGATAAGTCTATAATGATTTCAAGAATCATTATGTTTCCTTGATTCCAAACCATGGATTGCATTGGATGGTGTTAAGGGTGGTGACACTATGAGGGAGTTGCATGAGATCGATAATGGAGGAGGAGATTGTTTTTGAAAATGGAGGGAGGCTTGAGTCTAAGTGTGGAGAGAGCCCGATAATGGAGAGAGAGCAATTGATTTCTAAAATGGGGAGAAGCCAAGTTGAAGAAACCAAATTTGTTTTGTTTTGTGACTATATTTGAGTGCATGAGAAACCTGACATGATTTGGGTGATGAACCCATTTGTTACCAATCTCTAATCATGGTAGAAGGAGTTGCCATAAATGTGTTTGAGTTTCAATTTGTTAAAGCTTACATATGATTTTATGAAGCTTGATAAAAACTAAAGAGAAAGCCATGGATGGTGATAAGAAAGCACTCACAATGAAGTATGGGTGTTGGCCACTGGTTACTAACAACAAAGATGCCACCTGAGAATAGGAGAATCTTGGGGAATGCATAGAGAGGTGGAAGAATTCATTTGAATGTCTCCATGTGATTGTTATCCATAGAATATGGTAGATAATGTGGAGAAGAATACAGTGATAGAATAGAAAAGGTGGTGGCATTCTTGATTAGGTTAGTATGAGTTGTGGCTTAGCATGCAAATGGAGGAGGACCACTAGTTGTGAAGGAGGTTGGACATGCTCTTCAATCTCATGGAGAGCTGATGACTTTAGAAGGTTTTATTTATTTTTATACTTAGCCTTAGCAACCAAGGAAAGGTGGCAACATGAATATCACATGCACATTTGTGTTTTTATAAACATGAGTACAGTTAGAATGAGGGAATGTCAATGAACTGAACAACTTCAAAGCTTTTGGATGTTGGTTCATTGAAGTTTGATAGCTATGAGAATGTGTTACCAAGTGTGTTACATTAAAGAGACATTAAGGTAGTGATTTATGGCACCAAGATTGAAATTTAGAAGCCATGAAGCTTGAGTTAGAAGTTATGCAAATTCTCTCCTCATTAAAGTGGTATTAGAGTGAGTGAAAGATCTAGGTAGATAGATATTGTGAAGAAAGAAATTAACCCATCTAGTTGCAAGAAGGAAAGAAGTATTGACATATCAATCAAGTTTGTTATTAGTGACACATACCTATTCAGATTTTGTATGGCTACCGAGCTCATTGAATAGTATACAATGTTTTCCATGTAATAGAGTAGCTACCGAGCATTTCAATGGTTACCAAGTATATTCAGTTAATGTGAAGCCCATCAGTTCAAACTAAGAAAATTCAAACTAATAGTTCAATCAGAGTAGTTCAGTGGCTACCGAGCATTACAATTTCTACCAAGTTTGTAGTTCATGAAATGCAAAGCTAGCATAAATTGAGGTTATGTGTTTACTGATTGATTTAGTTTATGTCAAGTTACATAGTATTTATTGAGTCACTTGTATAGACTGAGTTTAAGACTACATTGAAGCGATCAATATGGATCGAGCCTCTACATCTACTGAGTGCAAGACGATGCCAAGTAGTGATAGTGGATACTGAGTATCAAAACTTCACCAAGTCAGTATTTAGAACCTAAGTGTCTTCATTTAGGCTGAATTTGTGATATATGTGTTAGCTTGTATGATGGCCAACTTTGTAATTTTGTAATTTGGACACACACACACACACACACACACACACACACACACACACATAATGTATTGTATCACATCCATATGCATGATAATGAGCATGTAAGAATGTGAATGTGAATAATTGAAGCTAAGTAACAGATAAAGAGTAAATTGTGAAGGCCATATCAAAAGAGAAGTAGCAAAGACATCCATCACAAAAAGGTGATTGGTACATTTAAGGAATCTCTATCAGCAATCTATTTTTAAGTTAGAGATCTATTATTTCATCCTATTAGGTGAACCCATCAAAATATTTCACAAGGTAGACTTAATAGTCTTTCTTAAATCTCATAATGGAGTGCATACTTCATTATGTGTTTGTAAAAGCTCTAACAAGGTGGACCTAGTAGTCCTAATTACTCCTAATAAGGTAGATCATCAAAAGTGATCATTGTAAGCCTTAACATGCCAACTTTATGTTGTAGTATTGAATTTTTGTGGGTTTCATCCCCACCTCAATTTTACTTTCTATTTGGAAGGTTTCTGGGTTACCAACTCATTGTGCTCAAGTGTTGTCGATGCTTTTATATTTTCAATTTCACATGCATGCAATTAGATTAGATGTGATAAATTAATTATCAAATGATTTATTGGATTTAGAATTCAAATTGTTGTAGAAATTTTTGAAGTTAGTGATTCACCCCTCCCCTCTTAGTAACTTAGCATAGTCTTCAATTTCCAACAATTGGTATCAAAGTTGTGTGGTTCTGAAGAGAAATTTTAATAGCTTGAGCAAAGATCAAGGATATGGAGATATTCAGACTTGATAAGGCAACTAATAATGAATAGCTAGATTTGGAAATGGTCATTACACAACTCAAGAAAGCTAAGGAGAAACTTTCCCAATCCCTAAAAAGAAGGAAGGTGCTTGCAAATTAGATGAATGATCATTAGTAAATTGAAGAAAGAATTGAAGGAAGAAAATTTCACAATCAAAGAGCTCCTAGAGAAGAATGGTTCCCTACAAGAAACATAAGAAAGTTGAAAAGAGAACAAGAAATTCAGTTAGTAAGGCTATGTGAAATCTTGGAACAGAGGAACAAGATGAAAGAAGAAATAGATGGAACAAACAATGAAATCTAGAACCAATCCCTCAGCATGTAGATCTTATGGATCAAATCTCCAATTCAAATGAGGAAATCATCAACCAAAGATAGATCAATGAAAGATTAAGAAATGACCTAAATTTGGAAAGTCAAATCAATGAAAGAATAATAAATGAGCTAAGGTCTAAAAATAAAATCAGTGAAAGATTAAAAAATGACCTAAACACTGAAAAGAAAATCAACGAAATAATGATGAAATATCAAGTAGACATGGTTCAACTAAGTGAGCAGAATCTCTATAGAAAAAGGGGTAAAGTAGGAATTGGATAAAAAGAAGAAGGTGAATCCTCTGAACAAGGTTCTCAAAGGAATCAAAGACCTACTTGCAATCACTTTGGTATGTTAGGTCATACATCAAATAAATGTTGGAGTAATGGTAAATCAAAATTTAATGGAAAATGCTACAATTGCAATCAGCATGGTCACAAGGCTAATGAATGCAAAGAGAAACCAAAATTTGAGGGCAAGTGTCACAAATGCAAGAAACAAGGTCACAAGGCATCGAAATGCATAACTAAGTCATTCAATATAGCAGAACAAATTGTGAAAGTAATATTCAGTTGGGACTACAACACTTGGTGTAGATATCATTACTATGGAGAATATGGACACATTGGCATGAATTGTGTTAAACACCACACGAGGAGAAGAGATACCACCAAAAGATGTTTCACTTGTACCAAACTTGGTCATCTAGCCAAAAATTTCATGAACATAGGTAAAATTGAAGATAAAAAGAAGACAAGTAGATAACATTCAAAAGTAGATGAGGCAGCAATGGATTCCTAAATCTATTGAGGATGCTAGTTCAACTAATGATAGTCATGTCACTCAAGAAGTGGGTGACTCCACCATTTTCAACAAGGTTTCCAAAGGAGAACTAGAACTATGTTATCAAGATCACATTCAAATAGTTCCAATTGAAAAGTGACAAAGATACAAATTAGTATTCAAGATAAAAAAGGACCATTGAGGAAGATTGGTATCAGTTATCACTGAGTTACTTTTTCTATCGAGTAATGTCAGGTCATAGACTCTATCAAGGTTAGGAGTAACAGGACATGCATGATTACTGAGTCACGAATCCTTCATCAAGTAATTAATAGAATAGTGGATGATAGGCTATTAAGCATAATGTCAAGCATGATGTCAAGCACGATGTCAACCCAACTATCTTTTTATTAGGCATTAATGGTGAAGTTTTAACAAAAAGCATGAAATCAAATTCATTTTTCATCGTGAATTGGGAAGAAGTGATTTCTAGAGCAATCAAGTGACTTTAAGTGAATTTGCAAAAAATTATCAAGGTTTTCATAGTTTACCAAGTAAAATGGCATCAAGTAGTAGCAAAGTGAAGAGAGGGTCTGAGATGTTGATTTGAGGAGTCAAGTGCAAAGTGCCAAATTTTAAACTTGTGCCCATGATTGCAGTAACCCTTGACTCAATTGGAGCTCAGTAATGAATTCCTCCAAAGGTACTCCTTATTAATGATATTCATATTCATTTCAAGTGTTCTATTCAAGAAATTTGAACCCTAGTAATGGATGATTCCCTAGGTGAATTGTGTGTTAATGGAATTCTTAAACCTATGCATAAGCATTTGGAAGACAAAGGTTTGACTCATATTCCCCACATGCCCCAAGGTTTTCAAATAAAATTAATTGGATACATTCTAAGTTAGGTATATAATGGTCAACTATGGCTTGAGAAATCTATTGTGATTACAAAGAAAATGATTCATCGCATAACTGGCCTCCCCATGCTCACCAAAGCTAAAATCACCAAAACCCTAGGTCGAGCTAAGGTAGAAAAGAAAACCCTAGCTGAGTGGGATGATAGAGTGATGAAAATTAGTAGTGTAATAGATGCAAAACTAAAATTTGGGATTCATGGCATAGCACATAAGATATATAGTTTGAGTCGTCTCAACAGTGTATCCTATAAAGCTGTGGAATTGGCTTATAAAGTGGTGAAAAATAATCTATCTTATGACTTGGAAAATCTATTCCTAAAGAAAATCAACAAGAATATGGAGAGTATCAGGAAATCCAAGAACAAACCCTATAAATTTGGCTCACTCTTGACATGTTTGTTCTTTTATGTTCAGAAGTTCTTCGCTTCCAAAGGCATGGTAGTACAGAGAAAAGATGTACCTGTATTATATCAAATAAATGAATACATTGCATAAATGGGAGAGAACTATGCTAGCATTATGGAAAACTACTTTGAAGTGTTCAAAGAGAAAATGAACAATAGGTTTAGAATACCTAAGAAAATAGTTGAGGATTGCAAAGATGATGTATGATTTATGGTTGATTGTGACAGAGTTTACATCTAGGCAGTGAAGCCCAAAATTGTATGGGTAAACCCTCTTCCTTATGAGTAAATATTGATGAGGAAAAAGATATTATTGAGGCTCTGATTAATGAACTTGTTGATCCAAAGGCACCACATTTTGGAACCTATGATGAGGCCAAGGAAAGAATAGAACTAGAGATAAAACTTCCTTAGGCAGTTAACCAGGGAAAATGGAGGATAGCTAAACTAAAATCTAGCACACCTCTCATGTTAACTAAAGGAAAAGGAGAAGATGTAGAAGAGACAAAGGATGAAGAGGAATTAGAAGGAAGAAGAACCTATGAAGAAGAAAGGTAAGGTGATCATCACCAATCCACCTAAGCCATCCATTGTTATCTTTATAAGGAGGTTTAGGAAAAAAAGGCAGTTATATTGTCCTTAACAAACCTCCTCCCACATTCCAAGAAAAGTTGAAACAAATGGAGGAAGGTGCAGACATAACAAAATTCAAATATTTGAATTATGAAACAAGGATAGAGGCAGAGAAGAAATAGGTGGAAGAACTAGTGTTGACCAAAATGGGAAAATGGAAGTATTCACTAGATCAGATATCCTCTCAAATCTCTAATGAATTATTAGAGAAAATAAAGTCAATATGGGACTTTGCAATGCAAACAAAAAAAGATATTTATGCACAAACCTTGAGATAGTTGCTACCAAGCATGATAGATGTTGAGGTAAAAGAGTCTTTGAAGAAAAATAAAGATAATATGACTCTTAGGTTCAATACATATTTAACTTTGATCAAGGATATAGAGCATTTGGTTAAGAATTCCACAAGCATGTGGAAGAATGTTTATCATTTGCATAAACCAAGTGACTTTTGAGTAGATGTTAAGGATAATGATGTTGAAAATGATGATGACAAAGAAGAAACTTATGCTAAGCCCACACATTTTGACAATGAGGAAGATGAAGAAGATAAAGAGGAAGAAGATATTGAGGAAGATAAAGAATATGATGAAGAGACTAACCCAATGAAGATAGTAGCTATAGTCATTGCCTCACTTCCTCACTCTCCAAGAAAACTAGTAACTATATCAAGCTCAGAGATAGCTTCAGCAAGTTTGATTGTGACAACCACAGACACTTAAATTTTCAATCACTCTTCACCCCTATTCAACTCAATGTATCCATAGTAGAAGTGACTTCTATTTCATCTACTGAGCTACAACTTCTCACTTCTTTAGCTACCGAGTCATTAGGAATGAATATAGTGTCTTCTAAAATCTTGAGCTCTTTAGCAGTAAGTACTTCAATTTTGGATACTATAGTTTTGTCTACTTCAATTTTCAATACTTCAATTATGACTTCTTTAGTTTTGGATTCAACAAGTATTCTTGTTATTATTCCATCAGTTAGTACTATAACAATTTTCACTGCAAGTCCTAGTATATCTACAATTGTTTCCATCCCATATACAAAGGCATTAAGTACAAGGACAATTGAACCTAAGGCTCAATTGAGTACAAGATTTTTGGGTAGAGCAAAGGAGATAGAGGAGGACATAGACTTAGATGAGAAAATAGAAATTTTGAAATGGGACATTGATAATCTTACTCTAGACCAAATGCACATAGTTGGTGAACTCCTTTAGAAGAAGGAAAAACAAAAGAAATTGAGAGAAGAAAGAGATAGAGAGTATAAGATTATTGATGGTGCTAAAAAATTTTTTTTTGAGGCAATAGGTATTGAGGTAGATTCTTCTCAACCTATTTTGTTGCAATTAGTAGTAGTCCTAAAGTTCAATGAGGACACTAGTGGACAAGATAAGTTAATTGATAAAACTGAAAAGAAATTTGACAATAAAGTGCTTGAGCACATTGCTTAGCAAATTGCTATTCAACAAGTTGAGCTTTCATCAATTTTGACCAATCTTGAATCATCTTGCACCAATGTGACATCACTTTTTGTGAAGTTATGTGATGTTTTAGAGTTAACTAAGGAAATAAAGAGAAAATAATAAAAAAATTGATGAGGATCTGAAAGCCAGTGCTTAGTAGTTGCAACTTGACCATAGTTCAAGCTCTACACATCACATGAAGATCAGATTTTTGTCAGACATGCAGGCAGAATTGTTGAGAGAAGAAGCAAGGATCTGATCATCATTGATTGATATTTAGAATATGATACTTCCTATCATGGATACAATGTAGACACATATTGTCTACTCAAAAACTTTGATCCATGATAATAACTTCTCTATTGCAAATCACATGATAGAACTCTCTATAGAAGTACAAATTGCTCTACATACATGCAAGATTTTGCAAGAAAATTGGGATAAAACCCTGGCACTTATTCTTAAGGTACATTTTGACTTTTTTATCTCATATTGGTGTCTCCATGTCGATAAGTTCTAAATAATTCTTTGGCATTATTGTCAAAAAGGGGGAGATTATTATTGAGGTACATGGTATGCTATATATAGAGACACATAGTATGGGGGAGAAACATGCTATGAGGAGAATGTATATAATAGATGATGTATAGTATACCTTATAAAGATAAATTTTGAAAACTCTCAAAATAGTATATTCTAACGAGCTAGAAAATAGTACATTCTATCGAGCTAGTATCACATGGTAATGTACATAAGATTTTGGCTAATAAGTGTTTTTGTCACTAATGCCAAAGGGGGAGATTGTTGACATATCAGTCAAGTTTGTTATTAGTGAAACACACTTATTCAGATTTTGTATGGCTACCGAGCTCATTAAATAGTCTACAATGTTTGCCATGTAATCTAGTAGTTATCAAGCATTTTAGTGGTTACCAAGTATATTTGGTTAATATGAAGCCCAACAGTTCAAATTGAACAGATTCAATTTAGCAGTTCAACCTAGATAGTTTAGTGGTTACCGAGCATTACAATTTCTACCAAGTTTATAGTTCATGTAATGTGAAGCTAATGTAACAGAGCATATGTGTTTACCAAGTGATTTAGTTTATGTCAAGTTACACAGTATTTATAGAGTCACCAGTGTAGACCAAGTTCAAGATTACTTTGAAGTGATCAGTATGGACTGAGCCTCTACATCTACTAAGTGCATGATGATGCTAAGTAATGATAGTGGACATCGAGTATTAGAATTTTACCAAGTCAGTCTTCAGAACTTGAGTGTCTTCATTTGGGTCGACTTTGTGATATATGTGTTAGCTTGTATGATGGTTGACTTTGTAATTTTGTAATTTGGATTGATATATATGTTATGTATTATATCACATCCATATGCATGATAATGAGCATGTAAGAATGTGAATGTTAATAATTTAAGCTAAGTAGTAGATAGAGAGTAAATTATGAAAGTCATATCAAAAGAGGAGTAGTAGAGACATATTCATTACAGAAAGGTGATCAGTACATTTAGGGAATCTCTATCAGCAATCCAATTGTAAGTTAGAGATCTACTATTTCATCCTAATAGGTGAACCAGTCAAAATCCTTTCACAAGGTAGACTTATTAATTTTTCTTAAATCTCTTAATAGAGTGCATACTTCATTGTGTGTTTTTAAAACCTCTAACAAGGTGAACCTAGTAGTCATAATTGCTCCTAATAGGGAAAATCATCAAAAGTGATCATTGTAAGCCTTAGAAGGCCAAATTTATGTTGTAGTATTGAAGTTTTGTGGGTTTCATCCCCACCCCAATTTTACTTTCTATTTGGAAGGTTTTTGGTTTACCAAATCATTGTGTTCAAGTGTTGTGGATGCTTTTATATTTTTAGTTTCACATGCATGCAATTAGATTAGATGTGATAAATTAATTATCAAATGATTTATTGGATTCAAATTTGAAATTGGTGTAGAAATTTTTGAAGTTACTGATTTACCCCTCCCCTCCCAATAACTTAGCATAGTCTTGAATATTTTCGACAAGAAGTTCCTGAAGAGTTTATGGGTAGGCAAGTAAGTTCTATCCTAACTAATCATTTACAAAGATACATCTAGAGTAGGGCCCCTAAAGGAATCGCTGAGCAATAATGAGAAGTACATCACCAGACTAAGTCTACTATTGGGTAAGAGGGATGGTTTGCCTTGGCTAGTTTGCAGCATTTTGAGAGATGGAGTCAATTTTAGCATTAGAGTATGTAGCCAAAGCATAGGAAAAAGCTTCATTCCAGCTTAATACTTCCATTTCCATGAGACAAGAGAAATCTTTCAACTCTAGGAGTATGGTATTGAGGCACCTCAACATTTCAACATTTGAGGAAAAATTCAATCTAAGAACATGTCTTCATTATGAGGACATTTACAATTTTGGTTGACCATAGATATTGTAATGATTAAATTGATTAAAATTAGCATTAAATTGGTTTAAATTAGCAATTAGCATTAAATTTGCATTCACATACCCATGAAAATAGTGTAAAACATTTTATTACATACTAGATGTAATGGATCGAGTAGAGTGGCTAGTTTTATAACTACCCCAAGAAGTAGGAAGCTCTTAAAAAGATGCACAATTATAACCGAGAAGAAAGAGAGAGAGGGGGGGGGGGGGGGAGGGAGGAATTATGGAATAATCATCTTTTTGGTGTGCCAGGGAAAATAGAAAAGCGTACCTCTCTCGCTTTTAGCCAAAGAGCCATGCATGAATGTAATCATTCAAGTTTAAAGTTCTTAGTTTATTTTAGTTAGTGTTTTCAGTATTTGATTTTTTAATTATCCTTTCTATCTCTGTGTGTGTGTGTTTGGCTCCTTCATTCTATATGTGTTAGTTAAGTCTATAATGAATTTCAAGAATCATTATGTTTCCTTGATTCCAAACTGTGGACTCCATAGGATGTCATTAAGGGTGGCAACACCATGAGGGAGTTATATGAGATTGATAATGGAGGAGGAGCCTATTTTTGAAAATGGAGGGAGGCCCAAGTCTAAGTATGGAGAGAGCTTGATAATGGAGAGAGAGTAGTGGGTTTCTAAAGTGGGGAGAAGGCAAGTTGAAGAAACTTGATTTTTTTTTTTTTTTTTGTGTGACTATATTTGAGTGCATGAGAAACCTGACATGATTTGAATGATGAAATTGATTGTTACCGATCTCTGATCATGGTAGAAGGAGCTACCATACATGTGTTTGTTTTATAATTTGTTAAATTTTACATATCATTGTCATGGAGCTTGATAAAAACTAATGAGGAAGCCATGGGTGGGGATAAGAAAGCACTCATGATGGAGTATGGGTATTTTCCATTGGTTCCTAATAGTGAGGAAGTCAACCAAGAGCAGGAGAATCTTGGAAAATGGATAGAGAGGTGGAAGAATTTTCTTGAGTGACTCCATGTGATTTTTATCCATGGAATATGGCGAATAATGTGACAAGAATATGGTCATAGAATAGAAAAGGTAGTGGCATTCTTGATTGGGTTGGTATGAGTTGTGGCTCTGCATGTAAATGGATAAGGACCATAGTTGCGAAGGAGGTTGGACATGCTCTCCAATCTCATGGAGAGATGACGAAATTAGAAGGGTTTGTTTATTTTTATACTCAGCCTTAGCAACTAAGGAATGGTAGCAGCATGAATATCTCATGCACACTTGTGTTTATTCAAACATGAGTATGGTTAGAGTGAGGGAATGTCAATAAACTGGATAGCTTCAAAGCTTTTGGATGTTGGTTCATCAAATTTTGATAGTTATGAGAATGTATTATTGAGTGTGCTACATCAAAGAGACATTGGGGTGGTGATTTATGGCACCAAGATTAAAATTTAGAATCCACAAAGCTTGAGTTAGAAGTTATGCAAATTTTCTCTGCATCAAAATTGGAAACCAAAAATATTGGGGTGAATTAGGATCTATAACACTTGACCTTTCCAACAATTCTTTAAAGTATTCACGACATTTTCCATCTCATATCCAATTTCTTATGCATGCATAACTTATATAATCAATCTATAATAGCATATAGATCTAATCTATCAATTACATGCATGAAAATTAATTACATAACACAAAGATTTTGGTTTACCTAGAAACACTTTAGAATGAAAGTAAAACTAGAGTGGGGATGACACCCACAAATCTTCACTACTATAGTAATAAGGTTAACCTATTAAGGTTTGACCATATATAATGATCTACCCTATGAGGGGTCTACCCTATTAGAATCTTTTGAGACTTCTAGATCTTACCCTATTACAGGATTTCAAACCTACAAAAAAGTAAGGACTCTATTATGAGATAAAAAGATCTATTAAGACCATTCTATTAAGAGACTTACCCTAACTCAATCTGTTAAAATTTATTCAATACTTGATCCTTAGTCTTATCTAATAAGATGATTTTTGATCTCCTCTTTCCAATTTGATATATGACCTCTTAATCTTATTTAACCTTTCTATCATTCACTACTTGACTAGGTCACTTTCTATGTTCTGGAATAATAGGACTCCTTTGCATCTTATGTAATGTTCACACCTTCATACTTGAACCACAAGAATATCCTTTTTGTATCCTTCATATATTACTTGTTCACTATCAAGCTTATCATACTCATCATACAAAACTATTTCAAGTTCTTCCCTATTAAAAAATTTCATAAAGAATTTTCTAGATGCTTCCTTGTCTCACCTCTCCATATGATTTGTTCATCACAAAACATAGGGATCTATGATCCATGTCATAAAATGCATAAAAAATATTTGTAATAAACTCTACAAGTGTTAAATACCCTATCCATGTTGGTTTGAAATAGTTTACCTCAAACTTTGCATCATTCCTGACTTGAATGTAAATTTTGTGTTGCTTGATACTTACTATTTCTAAAACTCAACACTCATTGTACATGTTGTTGACTTTTGATCTTTACTATGCTTGGCACCTTCTATGTAAATCAGCTTTAGTATGATCAAATTTATTGATTAACATTAGACTTGGATTACATTAAAAATACTTGGCCACCATATACTTGCTCAACCCCTATAGAGATTAATATATACATGTTTACATACAAGTCTTTATATAACTTGACCTATATATAGTAGCCTAGTCACAATGATGACCATTTGACTTTTCCTAGTATATACTAAGTGTTTGATACTAATAAAAAAAATAGTTAGAGATACCAAAAATATTCCCCTTTGACATTAGTTGTAAAAATACTTTGTCATGATTACATCATTATAATGCTAATATGAGTACTCCCCCTAAGCCTATGATTTAGTTCAAAATAGAACTGCATAACCTTTTTGTAATGTCAAATAAACAAATAATGAATAATATACACACATGACTCTAAGTAGTCTAATTTATTGTCACTCCCTATGGACCTTCTAAACTTTGATTTCCTTCTAACTCTAAATTCAACTAATTATAATTGCATTCCCCCTATTCTTCTTTTCTTCTTTTCTGATTTTATCCATTCAAATATGTAATTATAATTACATTCCCCCTTATTTTTGTCACTTGCATCTATGGCTTGGGTTGAGTGGGTGGAATCAAACCATATTTTTCAACAAAAGGTTCATGTACTGTGTTAATCATAGAAAGTGCATGATCCCAAGTGGTTCTTGTTGATTCCAAAATGTGATTTTGCAATTGTAATCTAGCTATTAAATCAACCAAAGTATTAGCAAAAAAATATTATGGTCTTGTACTGATTGGAGTTCTCTTTGCATAACCTCCAAATGAGGTATCAACTTTAATTGAATAGAGATTAACTATGATCTCATGTTGATGTCAATGTCTTGAAGCTGGACAAATTTTCTTTGAGAATTCAATAACTTATTACAATGTTGGGGGTTAGATTCAATTGGTTGAAAAATAGTGTTGCTTGATGTTTTAATATCAGCCTAAATCTATTGGATGTTTTCTTGAAGATCACTTTTGAATCTTGGCACATCACATAAAATATTGTACTATTTGAATTAGTTCTAAAGTGTTTTCTATACGTTCCTATAATTGAACTTTATGCTCATCAATAGTTGTAAAGTCTTTGTCTACAACCTTATTCTCAAATTACTTTGCTAACCAATCTATCAATTTTTCATTGGATTCAATAGCTCCATCATTTATTTTCTCAACAATATTTACAAGCTAGGAAATTATTGGGGCTTGCCCATCAAAATTTTGTATATCAAATACATCAAAAAAAATGTCTTTAGCATCATGTAATACCTACTTCTATTGATGCTCTCTCCTTAGCTCTTCCAGATTCGTCTTCTTTCCCAAAATTTCTTGCAAAAAAATTGTTTGCTCAAGAGTGAAATTTGCCAAATCTAATTGTGGCATCTCAATAAATTCATGCTATATCATCGTAAAATAGAATCACTTCTATGTTAAGAGTATTTATCCCTCTGAGTAAGTGGTTTGGGCTCATGTCAAGTGCCTTGAATGGATCTTTGCATGGATTTGCCTATTTTCCCCCCATTCTGCTTCTCTCTCCCCATTTCCATCCTATTTCTAACAACTCACTTTGTGAAACTAAAGATTTTGACTTCTAGGTCAAGGATGACCTAGTAGGTCAAGGTCAACCTTGACCCCTAACATACATCAATGATGACCTTGACCCTGACCTAGGCAAGGTCAAACTTTTCCCTGAACCTAGGTTTATTTTTCATTTTTTGGGATTTTTGAGACATTGGGTTTCAAAGAGTTTCTTTTTCCCACTTTTGAGTAAGCTATTTCATATTTCAGAATGGTAGACTCTTAAATTACATTTAATTTGGGTCTATTCTTAGGGGTTAAGGCTAAATTGGATCTAATGCTCCTATGTTGACCTTCTCTAGGAGTTAGTGCCTTAATCTCTATATGACGAAGCCTTCTTCTCTCATTTTGACATCTATAATCTATCTACTTTCCATACATAATTTCATTAGTACATTTACCTACATGAAGTGAAGATCTACTACCTATCAAGAATTCAAGCTTTCAAGCATTCAATTCATCAAGGAGATCCATTGTTAGCCATTAAAAGATCCAATCTCTATGGAGCCCTCTTGTTGAAGATTTCATCCACATTTATTCAAGCCTTTTCCTATGAAAATATACATTCAATATTGGTGTTTAATATCAAATTTCATTGATTTGAGACAACCTACATATATTTCTACAGATGTTTGGACCATCTATACTTGTGGATTCAAGGATTTCAATATAAGCAAGGTGAATTGTTTCATTTACTTTGTTTATTTATATTACAATTTCAATTCAATTTCAATGCTAATTCCAAACTAAGGTTTGACCAAGGAAAACTCCCCATCCAAAAAAAAAACCATTTTTCTTGTAGATATAGGTGTGGAACAACTAATTGAAGAACAAATTTGGATACCCTTTTCATCAAACATGCAAAATTTGCAAACATAAATTTTGTCAAAGCAATGTAGGTCAAGATCAACTTTTTAGGGTACAATTGTGCCTTGGGGTAAGATTGTGCCCCACTATTAGGGTTAAGGTTGACCTCCCTTCAAAAAGATAAAATATTTATGGGTTTTCTCCATCTTGGCATTTCTAGTCCATATGGGATTGGGTTGTAGATTTTCCAGAAACTGTACACAAACACCAAAAAACAACATTTTCCTAATTCAAGGTTAGTATTTGTCTTTTATCTATTTTAGGATGTAAGCATGTACTTCCTCCTAATATAAATATTACATAACCCCTTCTCTCCCTATTTTTTATCACATGATCCATTTCCACATTGATCACTTTCTTTTGCTTAATCAATTTGGATTGTCACATTGAAAAGTAGGGTTAAGGGAGGAAACCTTATTTTCTTCCTATTCATTTGGTGAACCCAACATGCTTACCCATTTTTATTTTGTAGAATTAGATGCCATTTTATTTTTTGCAGTGTTATATTTCATTTCATACTTGATAGGTCTTTTTTTCATTAAGAATAGATTTGGTTTATGCTCTTGCATTTTAAAATTCAAAAATTTTTTAAAAAAATTGCAAAATTTCTTTCAAAATACAAAAATATGTATGTTTTATGTTTTCTTAGTTTAGCTCATTTTCTTTGCATTTTTTTATGAGCATTATTACTTCTAGTCCTACTTCTAATCTTAGGGTTAGACATAGTCATAGACTTATGGGTACCTTTGAGCCTAAGTCTTGTTCTCCTTTCCTTAGGACTTCAAATGAAAGTTTGAGTCTTCTTGATTCTAATCCTCTTATGGAGCAAAAATTTTCTTACTCATCTCATGATGAGGATGATGCTTTAAGTGTTCCTCTTGAACAAGTCCAAAAAATTTCAAATAAACTTGGTAAAATGGGTTATTGGATTTCAAATAAACTTGATAAAATGGGTAATTGGCTTGTTCAAGAAAGCCATAATCAAGATTCTATTCAAGCTATTGAGGTTCTTAAGAAAGTTCTTTGTGATAGTGACCAAGGTGTTAATCTCTTGCATGGTATTATTCACCTTGTGCATTCTAATGTCAAACCTTTAGCTCAAGAAGCTTAATATTTAGGGTTGTTTCCTCCTATCACTAGTGTATAATATTCTTTTGTTCCTCTTTCTAGTTTTCCTATTTATACTTATTTTATGATTGCGATGGTTCCCTCTATTCCTATGAGTGTTCCTCCTATGTCCCTTACTATATCAGAACCTTCTTATCATATTGTTCCTTTTACTTATTCTACTTCTCTATGAACTATAGTTCCTAGTGTTTCTCCAACTATGTCTTCCATTCCTCCAACTTCTTACATGTTACCTAGTATATCTAATATTTTTATTCCACCTATTTCTTCTCATGATTCTACGATTTTTAGTTTGGATCAAACTGTGTCATCTTTACAAAATTTGCCTCTTTAACTCAAAACAAGTTTAGTATCCCTACTTGTGACATTAGAAGTCCTTTGTGTCATGATATTATTCATACTTCCATTCCTTAGCAAGCCGATATGTCTTGTCTTGAGAATTATAATGGTAAGGGAGACCATGTTCATCATGTTAAAACCATTCAAATCCTTTGTAGTGATTTCACTCATGATCATAGCATTTTAGCTAAGTTATTGGCTCAAACTTTTTGTGACAAGGCTTTACAATGGTTTTTTTATTTGAATCCTTTTTCTATTCATTTCTTTCCTCAACTTGCTAATGCCTTTATTCAACACTTTCAAAATGACATTGGCCTGCAAGTATCTTTGACTAATTTGATGCATTGTAAACAAAATTCTAAAGAAAATTTGACTGAATTTATTGGTAGATTTAGGCATTGTCATGCTTATATTTTCTATCTTGTTCCCAATATTGATATTCAATGTATGTTTATTTCAAATTTGCAAAAGGATATTAGAGATAAGATTTTGCTTACTAAATTTATTTCTTTTCAACAACTTTGTGCAATGCTTCATCATTATCAATTACAAGTGAGTCAACTTGAGAGCACCACTCCAATGACTCCTATTCCTATTGATAAAAGTGATGCTACTCCTAATCCAAATAAAGTTCAAAAATTTAATAGGTATTTTCAAGATAATTAAACAAGAAAATGTAGTTTCCAATCAAGTTGTTGTTGCGTTCACAATGCCACTTCTGCATCCACTACTTTTTGATTGAATCATACATTTACTCCTCTTTTTGAAACTTTACATTCTATTACAAATAGGTTGTTAACTTCTAATATGATTACTTTACCTCCTATTCAACCTCTTCTACTTTCTAAAATGGTAGCTAAATCTTTTGATCTTAAAGATTTTTGTCAATATCATAGCCAGAATGGTCATGATAGTGATAAATTTTATTATTTAAAACTTAAAGTTCAGGAATTAATTGATTCTAATGCTTTATCTAATGATAAATTTGATGGTAGTGGGAATAAGTCTGGTTCTCCTCCTAATCAAAATTGACAAATCTATACAAATCCTTTACCTACACATGATATTAATACTATTGCTTAACAATTTTCTATGGATATTATGTATGATTCAAAATTTAGATTATCTTAATCATGTGGTTAATCAAGTGGAGAATGTGGTTCAATCTATATCTCCACCTCACTCTCAAACTCCACTTCAATCTCAAGTTTCAACTCCACCTCAACTGAAGCCTAAGCCTAAATTGAAGCCTTAACCTAAACCTCAACAATAACCTATGAAAACCAACCTTAGGAACTTTTGGGTACCTCCGATGATTCTGAGACTATTAAAGTTCCTAATTGTCCCCTTTATATTTATGCTAAGATTATTGAGATATCTACTCATGGTTTTTTTGCTGATCCTACTTCCTTAGTCAATGTTATTATAGAATAAAATATTTTTATGAAAGCTTTGCAACATGATTTTTATAATAATTTGGATGTATGGATTCAAATTTTATCCATAATTTAGTTCTATTGATTTACCACTTCAACTTTGTAGAAAGATTGTGAACACCACCTTTGTTGTTGTTCCTACTTCTAATCAATCTCAAGTTAAACTTGGTTTACCATGGTTAAATGTCATGTGTACTTTTTCCTCACCTATTCATCAATGTCTTAATTTTATTTATGATGATGAAGTGAAGACAATTAGTCATAGTTTATATCATACTTCTAGACCTAGGTATTTTTCTATCATTGACTTATTTTGGCCTTTTTTATTTGATCATCTTTTCCATTCATATCAGGTCTATAAGGATTGTAAGATTCTCAAGTTAAATTTACCTCCTAAGGATCTTAACTATAGTATTTTTCCTAGACCTTCCATACCTCCTTTATCGATGGCTTCTACAACTGTTAATCAAGCTCCTCATGTTTCTTGTCAGTCTTCTATTAATCCTCCTATATAACATGTGAAGGATCCTATAATTGTTCCTCCTAGTTCTCAACAAATTTAAAGTAAGGGAAAACATAATTGATCTGCTAACAAACATCATAAAAAAAATTGTGCTCAAGCTAAAGCTCATAATTCTACTCTTCAAAAATATTTACATTCTTTAGATACAACTATGCATGATGTATTAGAAGAAGTTTTTTTGATAATAAGTTGCATGATTCTAATGACTCTATTTGTATCTTAGATCCTAATTTGATTAATTTAGATGAATAAGATACTCTTGATGATGTTGATGATGTTAATGATGAATATGAAACTATTGATATTAACAGTGATTTACCTAATATGATTTCCTCGCAATTGACACTTACACCTAGTATTGAACATTATGATTCTTAAGAGAATCCTTGTTTGGAACTGGCTATCATTCTTACTATGTTGGATATAGTCCCTCTTATGATTTATCCATCTTCCCTAAATGATAAAAAATAATATGGGGAGAGTAAGTGGCGCACTTGATTGGCTAGTCCTTCATGGTAGCCTTTTGTGTGTTTGTCCAATGTATTGTGCCTCTCCCCTAATATATTTGCTAAATGTTGTTAGATTATTTTATATGATCTTTGTTGCTCTATTGGTACAAGGTCATAAAAGAATCACATTTATTTTATTATTCTTCTATATGTATTTCTATTCTTCCATATGTTGTTCCATGTTACGTTTCATTTTTGCTATTGTTTGTACATGTTTCCTTGTGTAAATCTACTTGGATTCATGACTTGGTAGCACTGATTCCTTTTGGTCTCTAGGTCATGGTCCAAAAATATTTTTCTTTGTATTTCATATGTGACCTTTTCTCCTTTGTGATTATAGTTATACTTTCTTTGGGGAATGAAGTAAATTCATTTGCAATAATATCATATATATTATCTTATGGTCATACTGACCCCATAGTAAGTAGAATCTCATATTGGAAACCTAACTAGTGGAGTTGTTTATATTTTCATCAAAGCCATTGCTCCTATTAAAGTGTTAGTAATGACTTTAACATGGAGGCATACATTCTTCTCACTTATTGCACACACACGCTTCTCTCTCTCTCTCTCTCTCTCTCTCTCTCTCTCTCTCTCTCTCTCTCTATATATATATATATATATATATATATAATTATTATTATTATTATTATTAAAGATACTTTTTTCTCCCTTTTTGGATTAGTGACTAATCCTTAAAGCATGGATTTATATTTTAGGATATCTTGATCCTTCTAGTTTCAAATATATTTTGATCCCTTAGGGTTGAAGGTGTCCTTAAGATTGGATCTCTTTTAACTTTTTGGTTTTACTCTTATAGAATATAATATTCTTAAGAATGAATCCTTGATGAGTTGACTAGTGAGTAGCCATATTCACTAGGTAGTTCAATGCCATCTTTTTGGTTGTGCAGTTTCCTTGTGTGGTTCACAACGAGACTTAAATTCTCATTGGGTAAGATAATCACACTCTTTCTCTTTTTATTTTATAGTTTTACTCTTATAGAATATAATATTCTTAAGAATGAATCCTTGATGGGTTGACTAGTGAGTAACCACATTCACTAGGCAATTCAATGCTATCTTTCTAGTTGTGTAGTTTCCTTGTGTGGTTCACAATGAGACATAAGTTATCATTGTGTGAGATAATCACACTCTTTTTCTTTTTCTCCTTTTCTAGAGATGTCTCTTTTATTATGAGCTTAGAGTTGACAAAGATTTAAATCTCTGGGGGCTTGAGGATCTCTTTGTCTCTTTGATTTAAATAAGATTATCTTTTCATTATGATCTACTTTACCAAGAGTTTGCATTGAGTCCATACTCTTGCTAAAGTTGGGTCTAAATGTATCATCTTAAAATGGAAGCACTTCTATATCAAGAGTATTTAGCACTTTGACTAAGTGGTCTGGTGTTATGTCAAGTGCCTTGAATGGGTCTTTGCATGGATCTTCATGTTTTCCCCTATTTCACTTCTCTCTCTCCATTTCTAGTCTATTTTTGATAACCTTCTTTGTAAAACTAAATATTTTGACTTCCACAGTCTTTGCATGGATCTTCATATTTTCCCCTATTTCTCTTCTCTCTCTCCATTTCTAGTCTATTTTTTATAACCTTCTTTGTAAAACTAAAGATTATGACTTCCAAGTCAAAGATGACCTGGTAGGTCAAGGTCAACCTTAACCCTAACCTAGGTCAAGGATGACCTCAACCCTAACCTAGGGCAGGGTCAACCTTGTCCCTAACCCCAAGTTCATTTTTCAATTTTTGGTAGTTTTAGGACATCCGACTTCGGAGAGTTTCTTTTTCCCACTTCCAGGTTGGTTTTTTCAAGTTTTAGAATTTTATAATCTTAAATTACATTTAATCTAGGTCTATTCCTAAGGGTTAAGGTTAAATGGGATTTAATGCTCCTATGTCAGCCGTCACTGGGAGTTAGTGCCCTATATCTCTATATAAGGAAGCCTTCTTCCCTCATTTTGACATCTACAATCTATCTACTTTCCATCCATAATTTCATGAACATATTCACCTACATGAAGTGAAGATCTACTACCTATCAAGTATTCAAGAATTCAAGTGTTCAAGCATCCAATTCATCCAAGAGATCCATTTTTAGCCATTGAAGGATTCAATCTCTATGGAGCCCTCTTGTTCAAGATTTCATCCACATTCATTCAAGCCTTTTCCTATGAAAAGATACATTCAAGATTGGTGTTGTAGATCTAATTATATTGATCTAATACATCCTACATACATTTGGACCATCCATACTTGTGGATTCAAGAATTTGAATCCTCCATAAGGATTTCAATGTAAGCAAGGTGAGTTGTTTCATTTACTTTGTTTATTTATATTTCAAGTTCAATTTAATTTCAAGGTTAATTCTAAACTAGGGTTTGACCAAGGAAGACTACCCATCCAAAAAAATAAACCATTTTTTTTTTTTTAGATATAGGTGTGGAACAACAAATTGAAGAGCAGATTTGGATACCCTTTTCGTCAAACTTGCAAGAACAATGAATAGAAATTTTTTCAGAGTAGTGTAGGTCAAGGTTGACTTTTTGGGGTGCAATTGTGCCTTGGGTTAAGATTTTTCCCTGCTATCAAGGTCAAGGTCGACCTCCCTTCAAAAGGATAAAACATTTCTAGGTTTTCTCCATCTTGACATTTCTAGAATGGAGCGAGTTGTAGATATTCTAGAAACTATACACAAACACTAGAAAACAACATTTTCTAGATTCAAGGCTAGTATTTGTCTTTTATCTATTTTAGGATTTAAGCACATACTTCCTCATAATAGAAAGATTATATAACCCCCTCTCTCCCTATTTTCCATCACATGATCCATTTCTACATTAATCACTTTCTTTTTCTAAATCAATTTGGATCATCACATTAAAAATAGGGCTAAGGGAGGAAACTTTATTTTCTTCCTATTCATGTCAAGACTAACTTCAATATATAGAGAGAGATCCTTTTTTTCTCTCCTTGTACAAGGTCTAGAAGTGTTGTTGCTTGACATTGCTTTGAGAGATGGTGAGGGAGTATCACCACTCAGTCGTGTTTGTACATTAGTGTTAGGGACAACAATGGGTGCACTTGGGTCTATCTTAGTTTCCTCTTTATTTACCTCAATGTGAGGTTCTAACACATTTGGTTCTTCTTGACCTTTGGTAGAAACTTTTACACTAGTGTCCTTATTAGTTTTTTATGCCTCTTGCTCCTCCTTTTCTGAATGAGAGGGATTCTCTAGAGTATCATGGGTGTTGGCATGAACTAGTGACATGTTATCTTATGGACTCAACATACTTGAACTCACTTCATCACTTTAATCATCTTTGAAAGAAACTATCTAAATATTCTTTTTTTGTGTTACCTCTTTTGTTGTGAGACAAAAAATGCTTTTCCAAAAGAACTTTTTTTTTTTGAATTACAACTTCTATCTTATTTTGTAATATAATGAAAATTCTATACTTAGGAACAAATCTATTCCTGTATTCCTTTGGAAATTTTTAATTCTAATGTTGTTAGAGGTCAAGCATAAAATTGGGTAATGTGCTAGTTCTTATGTTTTTCTCTTCTACTTCTACTCGTTGCCACCTTCCTTCAAGTCTATTGTACAAATATATAGGTATATTATTTTCTACTTCATTTGGAGATAACTTATGTTTTGTCATCATATCTATCATGGCTACCTGAACTTATGTTCTATCATCATTATCTAATGTATCATATTTCAAAAATCTTAAACTAGATAATCATGAGGATTTTCTTAGGTATGTACATACCTCATCAATAGATTTAGTTCTTCTTGTGGGTGCTCCTTTGATAAATATTATTCTCTTTGGTTTTGAGTTTCTTGACTCTATGGTCTCCATCACTTTTTCTTGACTTTTAGATTACTTGACACTAGCCACTACTCTAGTCCTTTATTTGGTAGATGGAGGAGGGAGGGGTGTCACTCTTGGCTTATTTGTGGTTCCTTTATGTTTCTTTCTAGGTGGTGTGACAACTACTAGGGGTTTACCTTTGACTCCTTCTTCTTCCTCTTCCTCATCACCACTACCCTTTTCTTCACCTTCACTCAGACCTTGTGTAATCTATAGTAGTTCACTACTCTTGCCTCGGGTGCGTAGTTTTTCCTCTAAGTCTTCAATCATTTTTTCATTTTCTTTTCCTTGGAAGTTATGTTGATATCTGTCAATATTCTTTCCTTCACTTTGTCATATTTTCCAAAAGGTTCTTCTCCATTTTCAATTTCTTCTTTCAATAATGCAACAATGTTTTCCTTCACTATGTTATTGTCAATCTCATAAGAAAATGTTGTTAGCCATGCTTTTATAGGCTTCACTGCCTATACATATGTGTTATCTATTTCTACTAGGAAACATACATCATTGTAATGCCTTATTACTAACTCTTTTGGAATTCTCATCCTCATCCTCATTCTTTATCTGAATTATTCAAAATATGTATCCATGACATTCCCAAAACTCTCTCCTAATTGAGTAATGCATTCATTGATTTGTCTTATTATTGGTTTTCCCTATTCCCAAATAGTGTTTCCAATACCATGAAAATAATTCTAAATGTAAAATAAAATGCACATAAATAGTGACCCACACTTACATATTGAGTTCTTTGCCTTCCTAATAGATGTCATATTTTCTACTATTGTAGCTTCAAAAGCTTGACAAGATCATATTCATGATCCTTCATGACTATCTTCCACCCTTGATTCACTGGCATACATGGCACATTATTCAATATTCTTGATTGATATAATTTGTGACAAATAACTCTTACTGCAAATTTAATCAACGGATTTCAAATGTTTGTGATGGACAACCCTCATATATTCCACTTGGCACCTATGTTTGCTTCAACTTCTTCTCAACTTAAACTTCTAATTGTATTTTTATTATCCACTATAGGATAGCCAGTAATCTTGTGAATCATTTTCTTGGATATTTTGACTGGTTCATTTTAGAAATAGATAATAGTCAGGGGGTGTGAATCATTATTCTCCAAACTTTTTCTCACAATTGGATATTATTAATTACTTTAAAACATTCATAAGAAATTAAACCAATAATGTTCAACAATAAATAAATTCATACACAAAGAGAGCTTATAACACCCTTTTTTTAAACTAGGGAAACCCTAGCCAAGGGAAAACCCCAGTGGGAATGGTACCCACAAAATGATCCACTAAACAAAAGAATCTTGTTAAGGATATTGACCCTATTAGGAGCCTATGAACTACATATAGTGTCTTGGTCCTTGTTAGAGGACTAGGCCTTGTTAAAAGCCTCAACCCTATTAAGAGTTGCCTCAAATTGATTAGGATTTGATAGTACAATTAAACCTGTATGCAAGAAGAGTCCACTTCCCAAACATACAATTATACATTGTAGTTCCTTTATAAAAAATAGAGATAGTCATAGAAACCTCTTACTATTGTACTATGCATTCTTTCTAATCATATACAAGACTTCACATTATATAACTGTAATACCCCAAAATTGGCTCATTGCCATGATACCAGTTCTGGTCTATTTCTAATCAATCCTAAGTCCTATTTCACTAGGCAAATTCTTATTCTTCTACTCGCTACTTGACTTAAATGTCAGATGCAGAAAACCCTAATCTGCATTCATCATGCTTATTATTTAATTCCTATAGTATTTACTCATATTAGTTACATTAAACCTATTGATTAATATTTAATTTAATTAATAAGTATTTATACTTTAAATAAATTAAATTATATCCTAAGGCTAATGTACTATGGAATTAAATTTATTTAATTTAATAAATATGCCTATTTTAATTAATTAAATAAAATTATTTAATTAAATGGAGAACTTACTTCTAATTAATTAAACAAAGTTATTTAATTAAATGGGAAGTCATTCCTAATTAATTAAATGAAGTTATTTAATTAAATAAGAAAAGTGCCTCTAATTAATTAAATAGAATTATTTAATTAAATGAAAAAGGTAATTATGAGAACATATCTCATTTTATTAAATTAAATTATATCCTAAGACTAATGTACCATGGGATTAAATTTATTTAATTTAATAAATGTGCCTATTTTAATTAATTAAACAAAATTATTTAATCAAATGGGAAGTCATTCCTAATTAATTAAATGAAGTTATTTAATTAAATAGAAAAGGTAATTATGAGAGCATATCTCATTTTATTAAATTAAATATCTCACCAAAATCTCTCTTCAGTTCAAAAAAAGAAAATTCTCAGTTCATTGTTGATCAAAAAGGAATTAAATCAGTTAACTCCTTATTCTACTCAAATTAAATCAGTTAACTCCCTTTAATTTGGGAATCTTCCTTTATGACTAAACTTCACCTTTAATCTTGACTATTGATTGAAATCGATCTCAACCGTTGATGGATTCCAGGAAAGTCTATTTAAGAGACCCTCATCTCTTCATTTTGGAAGAGGTTGAATGAGAATTTGCATCGAATTGCTGCTAGATTGTGTATTCATTTGAGCTCATTATTTTCATAAGATATTCATTTTCTAGTTTAATCTCATTTAGCATAATATGCATACATTTTAGCATATCTTTCTTTTACATGTTCTTCGATTAAACGTGCATACTCCATTCTAGATTAATCTACATTCTCATATAGATTAGTCACATTTTTTTTCAAATCCTTCATTCGTAGAGGGTCTGGTTGCTTAACACCTCAAATCTGAGGATATCTAACAAGCAATTCCCTTTAGATAGAAGGCAATAGGTCACCTTGCCAGCTGATTTTCGGATGAACAATCCAATGTTCATTACGAGATGAATCCGCAAATAAAGACCATGTTGAAGTGTGTGTGTTAGTAGAGGCCGCATATTTACGCATACATTTCTGGCGCTCATCGTGGGGTAGAAAAAATCAAATTTTTTGGCCTCTTTCTACACTTTTTAAATCATTTTCGTGTTCTCTATCAATACAGTTCCATACAAATTTGAGAATCTTCACGCGAGACTATTCATTTTCGTGCGAGGATCTAGAATCTTCGCATGAAGATTCTTTCGATATCGCGTGAGAAAGTTTTTAGGCATGCGAAACTTCGCGCGGCATCTGTTTCTTCATGCAGGCCGAATATAATTTTGCGTGGGGTGTAAAACTTCTTCGCGCGAACTGTCAGGAATTTCACGCGAGACTCTACTGATAGAGGCAATTTTTTTGCATTGATTTTTTTTGTTTTCTGGTTTTTCTGCTAACTGCTCATGATTTCTAGTATTTTTTTTTTTTTTTGATTTTTTTGGAATAGCATAACAGTGATTTGTGGGACAATTGGAAAAGTGTGATAAATTTACTAAAAATAGGTAAAATCTACTAAGCGCCTTGCAAGGATTACCAGGTAACCTTCCTCAGCTGATAAAACTTCATTTGGATCTAAAACAAACATCTCTCGTGTCGAGCTTGTGTGTGTTTCCTTCCATGTTTTCATTTTAGAACACATGCATAATTTGATACTAAGGTGTGATCTCCGTTAGTATTCATTTAGCAGGCTTAGGTACTAGTGATAGATTTAGATAACTATTTTGGGTTATTGGACTCGCTAATCTACCAGCCCCTCATTCTACCCTATGGTTGCAAGATCAACACCATGTTAAAGGGTAGGGGTCTACAAGATAGAAGCGTTAAAGGCTCCACAAGGCAACCCTTTTGTGCTTTCTAGAACTCACTAGTTTCTAAGTTGTGGACTCATTTTGGCTTGTGTGAGGGGTTAAATGTTCCACATCTTTGGACTCACCTTGCATTAGTTAAAGTGTTAAGTGTACCACCTTGTGCTCTTTGACTACTTTTGGATAGATTTTCTTTTGGGAATTACCATCTGTACACACATAGTAATTAAGCCCCCATGAACACTATTTGTGGATCTTGAGGGAGAGGGTTCCTAGTGAAACTCCTCTCTAAGATGGATTTCTTGTAGGTGGGGAGGATACTTTGAGCATCTCACAGATAGATGAATCTTCAACTTGTTGATTAAGGCATCATTTCTCCAGAGAGGTTGATAGATCATTAGGAGTTGATATCATAGATCTTTAATAGATACTCTTAGTTTAGCATGTCAAATTAATCTATCTTCTTTGATTGGGCTAAAAGTGAAAAGGTGTCAAAACCTTTAATCTAGAAGCTAAGTCCCCTTGTGGTACACTATTGTGAGTTGATCACCTTTAGAGAGGGTTAACCATAGCAGACAATCCCTCTTCAAGGAAAACTATGTTGATAGAACCTTGAGTGGTAATAGCCATTTTTGATGTGGTAGTGACAACCGCTATATAAATGTCCTTGTGGAAGAAATCTCCATGGGTGTGGTTCATTGTGGGTTGTCAGATCTCCCTAGTAGTTCTTGAAGATTAAGTTCTCAGACTGTGTCAAAACCTTGGTGCATCGAAATTGGAGGTCACCCCTGTGAGTCATAAAAGTTGCAAAGTCAAGCCATTACTAAAAACCTTAGAGAGGCCAACTTTTATTTTCTAGGGATGTATGCGTGATTGCAAAACCTTTTGAAAACATACACAAATAGCTCTCCTAGAGATTAGGACAAACTAAGTCACTTGATTTTTCATGCACAAGGTTGCTTTTGCCCTTGCTCATTGTTTTTAGACGTGCTTGAAATCACTTGCTTGCTATTCTATGTGCTTGTTTATTTGCCTAGTTACTGAAACAATCAAAAAATTTGTCAAAATAAGTTGCTATTATAAAACTAGTCTACCTTCTCACGCAAAATCATTTTGGTCTCGTGTGAAATCATATACTTCTCATGCAAAATCATTTTCTTCTCGCGCAAAATTAAATTACTGTTATGAGTCTTTGCGTGGCCCTGTGAACTTTTTTGCATGAAATTAAACTACTATCACTGACCTTCGTGCGAGATAGAAACTTCTTTGCGTGACCCGTAAAGGTTTTTCGCGTGAGACTTTGTATCAGCATTACCAATTTGGATTTGTTTTAGCTATCTATGACCTGCACATTGTCCTTTTTTGCATCTGTTTATCGCTCTTTGTTTGCAAATAGTCCTGAAACAGAGACAATTCGCTTAGCTGAAGACTTGTGTCTTATACCTTTACTAGTCTCATCTCATAAGTAATTTTTTTGGTCTTTGTCTTAATGCTTGTCATACTTTGTGTCGCAGTGGTCATAATCTTTGGCTTTTCTAGCCTTTAAATTAGACCATTTGTGCCTTAGTGAACAACATTCTTGGTATTATCTTGTCCTTTTTGAGACTCAGTCTTAGTGTAGTCCTTGTCTAGGTTCTAGCTTCTTGTCCTTGCCTATGACTATCACAACCAGAAGTGGTAATGTGTTTTATCTCGATAACCTTAGATGTGGTTGTGCTAGGGGTCATAATCATGGTAGAGGTCACTTACCTTTCATTATGCCTGTATCTAGTGTGGCTAGTGAGGCATCTTCACGGTCTTCCTCACCTGCCAGGTCATCTCAAGTTCAACGAACATTTTTAAATTTGCAAAAAATTAGGAATCCTTTTTACCAAGAGGATACTGAGACAGGGAGAGGTCCTGCATTCCCAAACACAATGTATGATCCATTCTCTAGAGATCCTTTTGAAACACAAAACACTAAAACTAAACATGTTCCTATAATGACTAATCGTGAACCTAAACATGGTAGTCATAGTCGATATCAAGAACCACCTAGGGATGACAAAGAGAAAGAGAAAGAATATGACACTAACGAGGAACGAGACGAGGTGGAAATCCTTCCTAAACACATAGCAAAATGTCAAAGAGACAAAAACTTTCAGAAGGTCATGGGAATCCTAATCAACAAAGAGAAAGAAAAATACTTTCTCAAACTTGCCTAAGAGGGAGCAAAGTTACCTTCTCATTTCAATGTAGAAACCATTGTCAAAATTGAAGAAGAAACTGAGACCTCCAAACTCCAAAAACAATTGAAAATTATGCAAGACTAGTTGGCTCAGATGATGCATGAGAAGGAGAAACTTACAAAGACATACACATTGGACGTTCTTTGTTCATTGCCATTTGACAAAAGCATAAACATGTCACCTTTGCCATGAGGCATAGAACTACCCAAATATGACAAGTAATTTGGTACTACTAATCCCCAAGATCACTTGTAGGAATTTGGTGCTTTGTCTATGGAGTTTATACACAATCAAACATACCTCATTCATTTATTTCCTAGAAGCCTAGGTGGTCAGGCTTTGGAGTGGTTCTCACATTTACCTCCTCGTATCAAGATGTTTGACAAAATTGCCAATTCATTTGTTTAGCAATATTCTCATAATATTCAACACCCTGTCAATATTTGAGATCTATGCAACCTTAAATAGAAGGTTGGTGAGCCTTTTCTCACTTTCCTCCAATGGTGGAGACAACTATACACTAAGTATTCCTGTAAAATCCCAGAAATGGATAAGCATGACATTTTCACGGATAACCTCTTACCTAATTTCAGGTATAGAGTCCAACTATAATGTCCACATGCCTTTGAAGGCATGATTACATAGGCTATCCGTATCAAAGAATTTATGGTCAAGAAAGGTGAGCTCACTCTTCAGAGAGACACAAAACAAGGTTCCACTTCCAATAGGGATAAAACAAAACATGTCCACAAGAACCAATAAATTGTACATGATGGGGTTGTTGACAATGTCACACCCAAACCTGCTAAAGCATCATTTAATCTCATAGATTGCCTCAAAGTAGCCAAAAATGCTGAGAAGTCTCCCCCTGACAATAAGATGTCTGGGAACAAACCTAGAAACTCATGGACAACACGACCCAAGTGAGAGTATACGCCTTTGGGAGAACCTTTGGATGTGGTTTACAAAACATTGCTACAACACAAGCTTATCTCACCAATGGATAACCCTCGTCCCTATGGTCCACAACCACGTCCACCATGGTGGAATGAAACCTCATTTTGTGAGTATCACCAAAACAAGGGACACAAAACCACCAACTATATAAACTTGCATCATAAATTCTAGGACATGATTGATGCTGGTGATCTTGTGGTAGATGGACATAACAAAAACTCGAACCACAAGGCATTCAAAGAGCCTTTTCTAGCTTATGAAAAAGGAGAGACTTCAAAACTAGAACCCTACAATAAGGTCAACTATACATATTCCAATGATGACAATGTCATTCACATGGTTGAACTTGTAGATTCTGAATATTGCAACATTATTACCATAAAGGGCAAGCAAGATAATGACAAACCCAAGACACCATTTGTCTTGAGAGGCCCTACTTCCAATAACATGGATAATGCATCTTTGTAACACTATGCTAATGTTGTTACTCGCTCTCATGTGAAGTTGGTGCTCAAAGGCCCTGCACCTCCTACTTCAAATCTTGAACAACACAAAGACAAAGCCCTTGCTGGTCCATTCGATAAAGGTGCAAAACACACAACGCACTTGACTGCAACCAGTTATAGTTTTCTCCATCAGTTGAAAAAAACTAATGCTCAGATTTCCATCTTTGAGCTGCTTAAAATCTCGCCTACTCACAAGAAAATTCTGGACAAAGCCCTCACTGAGGCAAATGTTCCTCAAGATCTTGATCTTGAGCGATTTCAATCCATGGTAGGTCACTTGACCTCACCTCATCTTATGACCTTCTCTAAGGAGGATGACAACTCGCTAAATCACCCACACAATCAGCCTCTACACATTGAGGTTATGATCCACCAGACACATGTTTGTCGGGTACTCATTGACAATGGCGCTGGCCCAAATATTGTCTCTACTGCTCTACTTAGAAAATTGGATTATTCTAAGGACTCTGTTGATCCTTGACGAAATATTACTATTAAAGCATATGATGAAGTGGAATGAAAGTCACTAGGTCTTGTGGTTTTACCAATTTGCGTCGGTCCTGTTGAAAGGGATGTCACCTATTAGGTGCTTGACATTCCCTTAGCCTACAACATTCTATTGGGATGGCCATGGATACATGAGATGTGTGCTGTGCCATCCACATACCACCAATGCATTAAATTTCCATTTCATGGTTCCAAAGTTACTATTCCTGCCACTACTAGTTACACCTGCAATATGCTCAAAGCTACTAATTCTTTCATCCCTGCTAATCGTGAGTCTACTAATGGTCATGACAATAAGCTGAAACAAATTGAGCAGTCATTTAAATTGAAAGAAACTAGTAAGGGAGAGTACCACATGGAACCAGTGTTGTCATTAACATCTCTTCTAGAGTCCCCTTGACATTATGGGAGGCCCTCAGAAGAAAAGAAGCCATTTATGCTGACACCTCAGACCAAGTTTAATGGCTCTTTTGTCAAGGCTACAATCCCCTTAGAAGATGAAAGTGAAAATAGAGCCATTGTTGCATGGCTTTACAAAGAAGAAGCTCCAATGGACCTAATAGAAAAAGCTCAAGAAACCAATCCTAAGAAATATGGACTTGGTCTTAAGCTTATGAAGTGTTTTGGTTACAAGGGAACTGGCCCTATTGGGTGTAATAACAATGGTCTAATAGATCCTATCAAAGCAACAGCTCAAAGTAACAATGACACAACTGGCCTAGGGTTTAAGAAGGTCCCTTTCCATTTGGGATCCAATAAATTCATACCCGTACCTGAGAGTTCATTTGAAAATGAGTCACAATCTAAGTTAGGTACTCAAGAGGAAGAATCTGATGATGAGGATTCCTACCCTCATCCTATTCCTTATGATCTCGCTAAATTTTTTACTGAGCCGAATGGCTTTGTGCCACGTGTTAGCATTGTGGATGATACTAGTGATTCTTTGGAGGAAAATACTGAGCAACTCAAATGCCATTCAGAAAAGGGAGAATCTAGTCAGTCATGCCATATTGAGTATTTGTGTAAGAATATAGAGGATAAAGGAGAGTATGTCCCTATCACTGTTGGGGAGTTCTATAGTCTCTCACCATGTAGCACCAATTCTCATGAATATGAGTTTGACAATCTTTTAGAAGTGACTACTGATAAAGACATTAACCAAGTGCATTTCTATGAAAATTGAACCAAAGTGGGTGAAACGTCTAGGGTTAGGTCATGGGGGTCTGATCCAACTAGTATCCTAGAGTCGTCATTTACTAACATTTGTACTCTGAGGCATTTGAATACACTTGTAGATGAGGTCACCGTAGGTCTCGAATTGCTGGTCCATGCACTTAATGACTATACTATGAATGCAATTGAACTAGACACTACTCTCTCACTTGCACATCTCGAGCTTATAGACTGGAACCCCAATGCATCTAATGAAGTCTCCACATTCCAGAATGACTATGCTCTTTCCTATTACCTGAACACTATAGAACTTGTAACATCTTCCACCAACGAGAAGAGTATCAACATGACTGAGGCTGACATCAAATATCTTAGTCACATAATTAAAAAGAAAAAATGCAAGAGGTCTGATGGTGAAAACCACATTATGGCAGTGTCGGATCCCAAAAAAGTAAAAATAAAAGATGTATCCAAGGGTGAAAACCTCTCTGAGGCACCCATGGATGAGATATTTGATGTCCTTCCTAGTCACTTTTAGGAGAGATTGTCAATGTTAATAGAGCTAACACAGCCAATTAACCTAGGCACAGAAGAACATCCTCATGTGATACACCTGGCACAGTCACTGTCACCTAAAGAGAAGGAACAATTCATTGCCTTTCTCAAGGAAAAGAAAATAAATTTTGCCTGGACATATTCTGACATGCCAGGATTGGATCCTGATCTTATCATGCATCATTTTTCCATAGCACTAGCCATCAAATCGGTTAAACATAAGCTTTGGAAAATGCACGCTCATGTTGCATTGCTTGTCAAAGCAGAATTGGAGAAACTTCTAAAGGTTGGTTTCATCCATGCAATTGATTATGCTGAATGGACATCCAATATTGTTCCTATTTCCAAGCATGATAAATCTATCAGGATTTGTACAGATTTTCATGATCTTAACTTGGCATGTCCTAAAGATGACTTTCCGCTCCCTAATATTGATATGATCGTAGACATGATGGCTAGCTATGAGATGTACTCACTTATGGATGGTTTTTCTAGATACAATCAGATAAAAATTGTGCCAGAAGATCAAGAGAAAATGGCTTTCACATGTGCATGGGGAACCTTTTGTTGGAATGTGATGTCATTTTGTTTAAAGAATGCTGGAGCTACATATCAACGGGCTGTTACTACAATTTTCCATGACATGATGTATAGAACCATGGAGGACTATGTTGATATACCTTGGTCAAAAGTGCTAAATGCAATACTCATTTACAAGATTTGGGACCCATCCTAGATCGTATGGAAAAATTCAGTCTTCGGCTCAATCCTAAGAAATGCACATTTGGTGTCACATCGGGGAAATTATTGGCATATATTTTTTCTACAAAGGGAATTGAAGTAGATCCAAAAAAAGTACAAGAAATAATGGACATGCCACCACCTCAAAACATTAGTCAAATGAGAGGACTATAAGGAAGGCTTCAATCTATTTGTAGGTTTATTTCACAATTGGCGGATAAATCACAACCCTTCACAAAGACCTTACATAAGGGTGTGAAATTCAATTGGAGCTAGGATTGTGAGCAAAGCTTAACACAGATCAAACAATATCTTGTCAATCCACCAATCCTAATGCCTCCTATGCATGGGAAGCCTTTGCTTTTATACATTTCAGCCATTGAAACATCTTTGGGAATCCCGTTGGCTCAGGAAGACAATGACAACAAAGAAAGAGTTATTTATTACTTGAGCTGAACATTGGTCTCTTATGAGATAAACTACAACATTATTGAGAAAGCTTGCTTGGCAGTTGTCTCTTCTTCCTAGAAGTTGAGACACTACATGCTTGCCCACACTACATGGCTTGTGGCTAAAATAGATCCATTAAAGTACTTGCTCAGTAAAGTAGCTCTTACAAGAAGATTGGCTAAATGGGTCATGATACTAAGTGAGTTTGACATCCAATATGTTGAACACAAAGCTATAAAGGGGTAGGCAATTGTAGACCAGCTAGCCGAGGCACTCATACAGAGTCTTCTACCAATAAACATTGATTTCCTAGATGAGTCAATTCTAACACTCACTCACCATACATGGGTTATGTTCTTCGATGGGTCCTTCACATAACAAGGATCAAGTGCTAGATTACTCTTCATTACACCACAGAGATACTCATTGCCCAAAGCATACAAGATTATGTTTCCTTGTACAAATAACATTGCTGAATATGAAGCTTTGATTAATGGTATGAACTCAAGCAACTGTACAACAAATTCAAGATCACACAACATTGGTCTTCCATTTATTACCCCCAGGGTAATGGCCAAGCTGAGGCATCCAATAAGGCAATCCTCAAAATTCTTCATCACACAGTCAGTAAGTTAGGAAGAGACTGGCATCTCTAGATCAATCCAGCCTTGTGGGCATATAGAACAAGCATTAGAACTCCAATGGGCATGACTCCTTTTGTGTTTGTGTATGGGCTTCTAATAGAGTTTGAGATTCCTACCTTGAGAATCTCCATGAAAGGACTTATCACTAATGATGACTACATGATAGCTCGGCTTCAAGAGCTTGTGTTACTGGATGAATGATGACAAGTGGCATGTGATCATCTATGAGCATATCAACAAAGAATGGCATGAAGCTACAATAGGAGAATCAGGCCACGTGACTTCCAGCTGGGTGACCTCATCCTAAGAGAGAACCCTAAGAATCAACAACAACAAATGCAAAAAGGAAAGTTTGAACCAAACTGGCTAGGTCTATACATCATCATTGCAATATATGGATTTGGTGCTTATCAGCTTTCCACAACCAAAGGAGAAGTGCTTAAAGAGCCTATCAACACTCTCCACCTGAAGTAGTTTTACAGTTGATTTAATCTTAGCAAGCTTTTTTTACATATCTATATGTCCTGAAAAAAATCTATAAATCAGAAAAAGTCCTGAAAAAATTGTTACCCTAGTGAAAACCTAGCAGTAGGTGCCTTGGTAACACCAAAAAAAAGTAAAAAAAAAAAAATTTAAAAAACAAACAAAGTGCCATTGGTGAAAACCTAGAAACAGGCATCATGGTAGCAAAAAAAAGAGAATCTTGCCAAGAAGGTGAAAACCTAGTAAACAGGAGCCTCTTGTTCCCAATGCTCCATCTTGTAGTGCATCTTCTGGCTATTTTGTATAGTCACTTTCACACTTTTTCTTTCCTACTTCCTACTCATGTATCCATGGATTGAGCCTTGTCACAGCTTGAGGGTATTCCCCCTTAGTGTCACTATTTTTGAGATTCTCCTCATAGAATCTCCTTCGCGATAGTCACTAGTGGTCCTCACTATGTCTTCCTACTGTCGTTAGTGTCACTCTTTTTGAGATTCTCCTCATAGAATCTCCTTTGTGATAGTCACTAGTGGTCCTCACTATGTCTACCTATTGTCGCTAGTGTCACTCTTTTTGAGATTCTCCTCATAGAATCTCCTTTGCGACAGTCACCAGTCATTCTGACTGTGTCTACCTATTGTCGCTAGTGTCACTCTTTTTGAGATTCTTCTCATAGAGTCTCCTTTGCGATAGTGACCAGTGGTCCTCACTGCATCTGCCTATTATCTCTAGTGTCACTCTTTTCAAGATTCTCCTCACAGAATCTCTTCCACAATAGTCACCAGTTTTTTCAGCTATGTCTGCCTACTGTTGCTCGGGTTATGTCTCCAGATTCCTTTATGGAAGATCTCTCTTGCATTAGTCACCAATCATCCTGGCTGTGTCTTCCTACTATCACTCAGTCTTTCTTAGGTTCTTCATCATGAAGATTCCTCTTTGACCTCAATCACTAGTCATTTTGACTGTGTCTGCCTACTTTCGTCACCCTACTGAAGAGATTTCTTTCAAACATGATCTGGACATTGACACTTGAAATCAATCTCGAAAAAATGAACTCAAAAATGATATATTTGTTTGGATATGTTGAGCTTTTTCTTTGTTTGATTTGTTTTTGCTTTATCATATCTCCTCGAGCAACTTGATGATGTCATCTTTGACTAGAGAAGTAATGACTGGGGGCATGATCTTTTCTTGGCTTTCTGTCTGTGGTTCAGTTCCAACAAGTTGATATGTTCCTATAAAAGAAGTGTCCACTATAAGAGCCTCCATCTTGTATTGGATGGCCATGTGTACCTTGACTCCTTTTATACAGATACATCAATGACATTGGTTCTTCTCCTTGTTTTCTGGAGTGAACTCTTCATGCTATAGTACATACTAATACTCGTCCTATTAAGTGAATGTATGGGTCACTGTGAGTATATCTAGCACACTTCTATCTCAGGTTACGAATGCAAGGGTCATTGTGGACAGTATGAATACTGAGTACTTAGCATAAGATGGATCTCCCGTGTGTTTGGTGTGTTTGTTATGCAAGAAACATTCAGGTCATCCTAGCATCTATGCTTTGATGCTTATGTTAACTTGCTACATTAAAAGGGACAAATGTTCTAGTCATTCTAGCTTCTTGTGCCTTGAATGCTTACATTTAATCTTGACAAACCAATAATGTATGTTATATTCATATTTCCATGATTGCAATGTTAGTGGGAATTGTATGACCTACGAGCTTTGTTCTATATTCGGTGATGATTAAATATCGAGGCTCGATAACTAGACCTAGGGTTGCATTTAACATAGTTTTGCATTGCATACTTCACTTGCATAAGCATGCAATTCAATTTCAAATCTACTTTCACCTTCTCTGATGAGGGATTGCTGATCTCTTCAAAGAATCAAATTCATTCATGAACTGCACAAATGATTGATTAATCGCCCTCTTGGCTACTTTGGTTTGTGTGAACCCATTTTTTTTGAAATTTGACACACTTAAGTGGCTCAAAAATGCATTTAAAATTTTTTTGTGCAATCCAAATTTTTCTAATACTTTGCGATTCTTGGAATCTTTTCAACACAAACTTGGTCTTTTGGACCTTGAGATTGTTCTAATCTCTTCATATTCCTTCATATTGTTCTGATCTCTTCATATTTCTTTAGATCATTCTGATCTCTCCAAATTTCTTTAGATCATTCTGATATCCTCAAATTTCTTTAGATCATTCTAATCTCTTCATATTTCTTCAGATCATTTTGATCTCTTTATATTTCTTCTAATCATTCTGATCTCGTCATATTTATTTAGATTGTTTCAATCTCTTCACATTTCTTCAGCTCGTTTTGATCTCTTCATATTTCTTCAGATCATTCTAATCTCTTCATATTTCTTCTGATCATTCTGATCTCTTCAAATTTCTTCAGATCATTCTGATCTCTTCTATATTTTGTTGAATCTTAGATTTCTTCTGTATCTATTGCTATATTACTTTACATCTATTTCTGGCGTGTCATCTTTTGATTTCACTCCTGAGGGGGCAAGATGATTACATCATTGAATACCTATTTCTTGGGGCATCCAGTTCCCATCTTATGTCCTTATCACTTGGGGCATCTCATCACTCGAAGCATTTTGTTCCCTTCTATCTGGCATCTTTGCCATCTATCTTATCTTTTCATCAATTGATCAACCTTATAACAACTCTTCTCAGAGTTCGATAGACAGGTATTGGGAAAGTCTAAACCTTGACTCCTGAGGATCAAGCCTCGTTTTGGGGATGATTCTATGACTCATGATTGGACCTTGTTATCTTTTTTTTCAATCTCTTGGGTATCTAGGTGTTCTATCTAGATCCTTGAAGGTTAAGCTCCATTATGGAGATAATATTCTAAATGCTTTCAATTTCAGGTATCTAGACGTTCTATTTGGATCCTTAAAGATTATGCTCCATTCTGGAGATAGTCTTTTATATGCTATCAATTTTAGGTATCTAGGCATTCTGCTTGGATTCCTTGGGATTAAGCTCTATTCTAGAGATAGTCCTTAAAAGCTTATCAATTGGTCTCCATGTCATCACCTTCGAAACTAATCTCATCTTTGAATCAATTTTAGGTATCTAGGCATTCTGCTTGGATTCCTTGGGATTAAGCTCTATTCTAGAGATAGTCCTTAAAAGCTTATCAATTGGTCTCTGTGTCATCACCTTCAGAACCAATCTCATCCTCAAATCACATTTTCTGATTTTTCTTTGAATTGAATGTGTTGCTCACACATTCATTCAAAGAGGGGCAAAATATAATACCCCAAAATTGGCTCATTGCCATGATACCAATTCTAGTCTATTTTTGATTAATCCTAAGTCCTATTTCACCAGGCAAATTCTTATTCTGCTACTTGCTACTTGACTTAAATGTCAGATGCAGAAAACCCTAATCTACATTCATCATGCTTATTATTTAATTCCTATAGTATTTACTCATATTAGTTACATTAAACCTGTTGATTAATATTTAATTTAATTAATAAGTATTTATACTTTAATTAAATTAAATTATATCCTAAAGCTAATGTACTATGGAATTAAATTTATTTAATTTAATAAATATGCCTATTTTAACTAATTAAATGAAATTATTTAATTAAATGGAGAACTTACTTCTAATTAATTAAACAAATTTATTTAATTAAATGGGAAGTCATTCCTAATTAATTAAATGAAGTTATTTAATTAAATAAGAAAAGTGCCTCTAATTAATTAAATAGAATTATTTAATTAAATGAAAAAGGTAATTATGAGAACATATCTCATTTTATTAAATTAAATTATATCCTAATACTAATGTACTATGGGATTAAATTTATTTAATTTAATAAATATGCCTATTTTAATTAATTAAACAAAATTATTTAGTTAAATGGAGAACTTACTTCTAATTAATTAAACAAAATTATTTAATCAAATGGGAAGCCATTCCTAATTAATTAAATAAAGTTATTTAATTAAATAAGAAAAGTGTCTCTAACTAATTAAATAGAAAAGGTAATTATGAGAGCATATCTCATTTTATTAAATTAAATATCTCATTGGTGTGTCTCTCTTCAATTCAAAAAAAGGAAATTCCCACTTCACTGTTGATCAAAAAGGAATTAAATTAGTTAACTCCTTATTCTACTCAAATTAAATTAATTAACTCCCTTTAATTTGGGAATCTTCCTTTATGACTGAACTTCACCTTTAATCCTGACCACTGATTGAAATCGATCTCAACCGTTGATGGATTCCAGGCAAGTCTATTTAAGAGACCCTCATCTCTTCATTTTGGAAGAGGTTGAATGAGAATTTGCATCGAATTTCTATTGGATTATGTATTCATTTGAGCTCATTATTTTCATAAGATATTCATTTTCTAGTTTAGTCTCATTTAGCATAATATGCATACATTTTAGCATAGCTTTCTTTTACTTTTTCTTAAATTAAACGTGCATACTCCATTCTAGATTAATCTGCATTCTCATATAGATTAGTCGCATTTTCTTTCAAATCCTTCATTCGTAGAGGGTCTGGTTGCTTAACACCTCAAATCTGAGGATATCTAACAAGCAATTCCCTTTAGATAGAAGGCAACAGGTTGCCTTGCTAGCTGATTTTCAGATGAACAATCCAATTTTCATTCCTGGATGAATCCGCAAATAAAGACCATGTTGAAGTGTGTGTGTTAGCAGAGGCCGCATATTCATGCATACAATAACACTCATATAACATGCATATAATCCTTTCATAAGCTCACATATTACTTTTGTTAGAAATAACAATGGGAAAGTAAGTTTTGAGAGGGGGAGTGGGGTGAATCAACACTTAAATATTTTTCCTCTAAAACATATCACCAACATCCATCTCATAGCTTAACATGTAAACTAAAATAACATAACATGCATCACATCCATAGAATCAAATAAATATCACATAACACAATAAATTGGTTACCTAGAAACCCTCCAATGAGAAGGTAAAATTGGGGTGGGATGAAACCCACAAATCTTCACTACTACAGTTGTAAAGTGTGGCCTATTATAGCTACAACATACTTGATCATAATCTATGATCTACCCTATAAAATGTCTTCCTTGTTAAAGGCTTACAAAGATTGTTAGGCCTCACCTTGTTACAAGATTTGAACTTACAATAAAGCAAGCACTTAGTTAAAAGATTTAAAAAAAATCTGCTAGGTCTTAAAGTCTATTAGGACTAATTAGTTAAGATATTTTCTCTATATCACCTATTAGAGTGATTCAACACCAGGATCCTTTGGTTAGGACCTCTCTGATTGATTTCAAATCTACTCTTTACTAACTAAACTTTGATCCTGCTAAGCAAATATTTCTTCTTTGTTCTTTTACTTCTATAGTATGTTCTTCTCAAATTGATTCTTCATTGTATAGCTCTTCCATAGCCATCTCAATGACTATGAATTCTCTATATGCTCTTAGCATTCATCTCTTCTCATAATTGGCATTCATTACAAATTATTTAGGGTTTTCCTTTTTAAATAAGAATTGGTTGGGATGGATTAGGTAAGAATCAATGGCTCAAGTTGATCCATATTTTCACCTTAATATTCCCTTTTTCTAATTGGTTGCACATACTACATAGGGATTCACAATATACCTCCATACTTATCTCTCATAATTGTAAAATATGATTATGTCAGCCCAAAAATGGTTTACATAGGAGTTTGTGCCATTACAAACAAATATGTCAAAAACTATTCACTCAAAATCCAAAGATTTTGATGCTCATCCTTTGCTGTGCTCCTAATGTTGTAACTTGGCTTTTGAATAACTAGACACTCTCTATTTACTCGTTACTTAAATCACTTGGCATGTATAGTCTTCTTGACACTTGAGTGACTTGACATTAACTATCCATAATAATTGGCATGTATTGGATGACAACTTATTCTCAACAGACCTTGATCACTTGGCTCACACTAATTACTCAGCTCACTCTAATCACTTAGCATACACTATGTTCTTGCCTTGCACTACAAATTTGCTAGATTATGACTAAGTGTTTTTTCACTACCTTTTCAAAACTAATTTGAGATTAATAATCTCTACCTTTAACATGAGTGGAAAAAACACTTTTTCATGGTATATGCATTTTTACATTATACATAAGTCAGACAATATATACTTCGTTACTCAAGTCATATACAAAACTTCAAAATTTTAAAATTTTGCAAAATTTTTGTATCTCCTATACTCTATTACACACCCCCACCCCGCAAGTAAATGCTTCATTTCTATTTTCTTCTCTAACACTCCCATTGAGAAAATATCTTCCTTGATAAATATTTTCCTTCAAAATTTCATAATCCCCCTTTTGATACTTATGTCATTTGGGTTGTACACTTACTATGTATTTTTCCAAAAATGGCTTGAGAAGCTCTATGATTATCTTCAAAGATGCATCTAGTTATTGCATGCTACCTCTATATATTGGAACTAAATGTCTAGCTAGGCAGCAAGGTCAACCAAACCATCATGGTTTGAAAGATTAGAATCTTTCTTCATCAACATTTTTGCATAGGCTAGTTCTTTATGCAACACTTCCATATGAGGAGTTAGCATTGACTAGATACTAATTAGACTAGATCTAATATTAGCATTGTTGGAAATAATCAAGACTAGCTAGGTTACTGAGAGGGGAGGGGTGAATCAGTAACCTCAAAAACTTTAAATCAATTCAGTACTTAATCCATTCATCTCTCATTCATCTAATCTAACTGTATGCATGAGAAAGATAAACATTTATAACACATGAACACAAAATTTTGGTGACCCAAAAACCTTCCAAATAGAAAGTAAAACTAGGGTGGGGATGATACCTACAAAACTTCACTACTACAGTATGAAGTTAGCCTATTAGGGCTTACATTGATCACTTGTGATGATCTTCTTGGCTAAGAGCAATTTGGACTACTAGATCCACCTTGCTAGAGGATTTACAAACATACAATGAAGTATGTACTCTGTTAGGAGATTTATATAGAGACTGTTAAGTATATCCTATTAAAGGATTTACAAAAATGATTCACCTATTAGGATGAAAATATGGATCTACTTACAACTTGATTGCTGATTAGATCCTTGAAGTACAGATCACCTCTTGTGACTGATGAATCTTTACTGCTCCTTATAGACCTTGCTGAATACTTTTCTCTGCTACTTATTCACATTTATTCTTCTCAAAGAATTACATGTCAATTCCTTCATACATACATTCATATATATTCACACATTGAAAATAATATAATACATTACATATATACCATTCTAATAATGACAATTGTAAGGTCGACCAAAACACAAGCAAACAAAATATTACTAAGTTGACCAAATAGTAGAAAACTTGGGTTCTTCAAGCTAACTTGGTGACCTTATGATACTTGGCATCCACTGCATTACTCGACATTGTCATGCATTCGGTAGAAGTAGAAGCTTAGTCCATACTAATCACACAAGGTAGCTTGGAACTTGATAACCATTGGAGACTCGATAGATATCATGTCACTCAGTAAAAATTGACTCTTTCATTTACCTTGCTTTCACTCAATAAACACTACACTTCCATCATTCGATAAACACTAGCTTCCATCACTCACATTGATGACTCGATAGACACTGTGAAGCTTAGTGAACACTATAGGCCTGGTAGATACTGCTGGACTGCATACTCACTTAGTAGCTTCAGGAAGGCTCAGTGTGAACTGCTTAAGTGATGAACCTACAAGATAACCATTGCATGCTTGGTATACACTGTAGACTGAGTGATGAGCTCAATTATCATTTAGAGTCGAATAAGTGTTGTCACTAATGAAAAATACAATATGATGCCAACAATCTCCCCCTTTGGCATTAGTGGGAAAAAAAAAAAACACTTATGAGCCAAACATTGTGTATACTGAAATACTGGATTTGATTTTTCAAAATTGATCTTTGTAAACCTGTTGTATATACATTTCTTACATGTCTTTACATATCTCCCCCATACATATGGCATGGTATATAAATTCTTATCACTATACATATATCAATCTATTATATTCTACCTTATTTTCTCCATTGTCTCTTACTCCTCTTGACTTTTACTATCTCTTACTCACAATAATCTCCCCCTTTTTTAAAAATAATGTCAAAGGTAACCATACTTATACAAAGAAACCAAAATGTGAGAGAAACTTATAATTTACCTTAAAAATAAGAGCTAATGTCTTATCCCAGTTCTCTTGCAAAATTTTGCAGATATGAAGTGCAACCTGGACTTCTGCTGATAGTTCTATCATATGATCTACAACTAAAAAATTGATATCATGGATCAATGTTTTTGAATAAGAAATGTGCTTCTGCATTGTGTCCATGATAGGAAGGATCATGTTCTAGATCTCTATTAGTGTAGACCAGATCCTTGCTTCTTCTCTCAAGAGTTCTGCATGCATGTCTTATAGGAATCTGATCTTTATGTGATGTGCGGAGCTTGAACTAGGGTCAAGCTGCAACTTTTGAGCACGGGCCTTCAGATCCTCATCAATTTTATTCAATTTTACCTTTATTTATTTTGTGTACTTGGTAACATCACATAGCTTGGAAAAAATGGATGTTACATTTGTAAAAGAATTTTCAAGATTAGCCAAAATTGTAGAAATTTTTGTCTACTTAATGGCTATTTGTTGAGCAATATGCTCAAGCACTTTATTATCAAACTTTTTCTCTACCTTTTCTATAAGCTTCTCTTAGCCAGAAGTGTCCTCTTTGAACTTTTGTATGACCTCTTCTAATTGTAATAGAATGTGCTGAGATTAGTCCACATCAACACCTATTGCCTCAGTAATTTTATTTTTAGCATTTTAAATTATAGTGAATTCTCTATCTCTCTCATCTCTAAGTTGTTTCTACCTTGCTCTTTTCTCTAAAAGTTGAGTGACCAATCTCATTTCATCAACTATGCCAATATCTAGATCTATCTTAGGTATAATAATTTCCTTGTCCAAGTCTATATCTTCATTAATTGCCTTGCTAGTAAGTAGAATTTTCAGTGGAGTCTTTGTTTTTACTTTAGTGCTTACTTCCTTGGATTTAGAAACAGAAACAATAGTTGATGAAGTTGGACTAGCAAAAAAAAGTTGAATTGATCCAACTGGAGGAAAATTGAGAGGGGTACTAACTGTATCCAAAATTGATGTGCTTCCCAAAAATGAAGTATCAATAGGTAATGTACCAGCTGAAATATTTACAATTGAAGTACTAACTGGAACAAAAATTTGTATAATTAAAGCTATGGATGACAAAATTGTAGAACAAACTGGCAAACTTACTATACATGCTGCAATAGATGACTCAGGAGATGATAAAGAGGGCTACAACTTGGTAGATGAAGTTCTTGACACTTCCATTGAAGATACTTGCAACTGGGAGGTGACAGGTGAGGATTGAGTTATTGATGTGGCAATTGTGCTCACAGTCTCACTTGCAGAACCTATCTCCATAGTAGATGTAATAGTCTTTGGTGGAGAGTGAGGAAGGGATGTAATAACTTCTGCTCTAATTTTTACTAGATCTTCTTCATCCTTGTCTTCCTCTTCAGCTTCATCATCATCCTTTAGTGCCTGATAGTCCTCAAAGTCAAAAGTGACACATGGAGCATTATCTTCTTCATCATCATCACTGTCATCATCATCATCTTTGATTTCTACAAGATCATTACTTGGCTTATGCAGATGATAGATGTTCTTCCACATTTCTGTAGCATCCTTAACTACACACTCAATATCTTTTATCAAAATTAAACAAGTATGAAACTTGATTGTCATCTAGTATTCATTCTTCTTCATTGCTTCCTTTACCTCTACATTGGTAAGGCTTAGTAGCAACTATCTCAAAGATTGTTCATATATATCTTTTGTAGTTTGCATAGTTGATTCCCATCTAGGTTGCAATCTTGCTAGTAACTCATTAGAAATTTGAGAGTCAATTTGATCAGGGGAATATTTCCATTTTCCCATCTTGGAGAGTACTAGCTCCTCAATTTGCATTTTCTCAGCATTTTTTCTAGTTTCATATTTTAAAGCCTTGAAGTCTGAGATGCTTGTACCTTCCTCCATTTGTTTCAATCTTTCTTGGAAGGTGAGAGGGTGCTTACTAAATAAAACTTCATTGCCTCCTTTCTTCTTTGATCTTCTAGTAAACACAACTATGGAGGCTTTGGGTGGGTTGGTAATGATTAGCTTGCCCTTCTTTCTGACTGGCTCTACCTCTTTCTTAGATTCATCCTCTTCTAATTCTTGCTTCTCTTCTTCATCTTCACCTTGTCCCTTGGTAATTATTAAGGGCCCAATAGCAGTTTTTAACTTGGAAACCTTTCTCTTACCTTTATTAATTGCTTGAGGAATTTTGATTTCCAATTTTATTCTAGCCTTTGCCTCATCATATGTTCCAAAAATTGGTTTCTTTGGATCCACTGGCTCATTCACCAGTGCTTCAATAATATCTTTGGTTTCATCAATATTGACCTCATTAGGAAGAGGTTTCACCCATGCAACTTGGGGCCTAACTGCCTGAATGTATACTCTATCACAATCAACCATACAACATACATCATCTTTGTAGTCTTCAACCAATTTTGGTGGAATTCAAAACCTATTGTTCATTCTTTCCTTGAAATCTTCAAAATAATTATCCATGATGCTATCAAAGTTTACACTCATTTCTACTACAAACTCATTTATCTGATATAAAATAGGAATATCTTTTCTCCACAAAATAGTTCCTTTGGATGGAAAGAATTTTTGTACATAGAAGATAAGACATGTCAACAAAGAACCAAATTTGTGAGGGTTGTTATTTGAAGTCCTGATGCTGATCATATTCTTGTTTAGTTGTATTAACAATAATTCTAACAGATCAAATTCTAGATTTTTCTTCAGAACCTTGAATGCCAAATCCATGGCCTCACAAGGCACACTGTTCAAATGACTAAAGCTATAAATCTTGTGAGAAATGATGTGAATTCCAAACCTTAATTCAACGTTAGAAATAATTCTAACCTTCAAACCTCTACGATCCCATTTAGCTAGGATTTTCTTCTTAAGTTCATCCCGACCTAGGGTTTTGGTAGTTTTTGCTTTACTTAGCATGGGGAGACTAGTAATCTTCTAAATCATCTTCTTGGTGATTAATAGTGGCTGATCTAACCATATTTGGCCATTGTGCACATGACTAAGGATATACCTAATCCACTTAATCTAGAAATTTCTTCGCATATGCAAGATATGGGTTAATCCTTTGGTCTCTAGATGCTTATGCTTAGGTTTCAAAGAGCCATCAACACTCATTTCTTCTAGGGCATTGTCCATTTCTAGGTTTCCAATTTCTTGAACAAAACATTTGAAATGAGTATGAATATCATTGATAAAGAGTACCTTTGTTGGAATTTGCAATTGAGCTCCATTGGGTCGAGTGACTCTACAATTGCTGGAACTAGCTTGAAATTTGGTGCTTTCCACTCCACACCCTTAACTAGCATTTCTAAACCTCTTTTTGCCTTGCTACTATTGCTACTCCCAAATGCCATTGATGCTCGATAAAAGATAGAAATTTTTTTTAACAAATCCTTTGCTCTAAAATTGCTTGAAATAGCCTAGATGCACTTGAAATCACTTAGCTATGAGAATTTTGAAGACATGATAAGAAATGAAATCAAATTATACCTTTTTGATGAAAATTTTTGCCATTAATGCTCGGTATGAAAGTTGTTGTGATGACATAGTACTTGACAGGCTGTCGTCCACTTACTTGCTTGGTAGAAACTTAAGACTTGATGATCAAACAAAACTTTTGTTACTCCTGATCTAGCTCAGTTGAGTCTATGACTGACCTTGCTCAGTATGACTTGATTTCTTGTGACCCTTTGTATCTAAAATATTGATTAGATCTTTGCTTTCTTTCATTTGGAACTGCTCTAGATATAGCTTGATGATACAGTTCTAGATCCTCCTTCATGAATCTAATTGGAAATGGTGGAGTCTCCCGCTTCTTGAGTGACGTGGCCATCATTTGAACTATTCTTCTTAGTAGATTTAGGAATCCATTATTGTCTCATCTGTTTCTGAATATTATCAGCTTTAGCTTTCTTTTCATCTTCAATTCTTTCTATATTCATTCAATTCTTGGTTATATGATCAAGTTTAGTGCATGTATAACATCTTACTATTGTAACTCTTTTTCTTAAGCGATGGCTTGAACAATCTTTGCCAATGTGTCCATATTCTCCACAATAATGACATTTGCACCAGGTATTGTAATCCCATCCAAATATTTTCTTAACAAGTTGTTCAGCTAGATTGAATGATTTTGATTTGTATTGGAATGCCTTGTGACCATGCTTCTTGCATTTGTTACATTTACCTTCAAATTTTGATTTTTCCTTGCATTCATTAGCTTTGTGACCATTCTGATTGCAGTTGTAGCATTTTCCATTGAATTTTTCTTTTCCATTGCTCCAACATTTGTTTGATGTATGACCTAACTTACCACAGTGATTGCAATGAGGTTTTTGATTCCTTTGAGCACCTTGTTTGGAAGATTCACTTTCTTCATTATATCCAAGTCTTTCTTTACCCTTTTTTCTACAAAGATTCTACTCATTTTGTTGATTTAATTGATTCATATATTATTGAGACTTAATCATTCTCTCATTGATTTTCTTTTCAGCATTTAGGTCATTTTTCAAACTTTCACTGATTTGTCTTTTAGTGATTAAATCAATCCTTAGGTTTTCATTTTTAGATCTCAGATTCATTATTTCTTCATTTGCATTTGATAGTTGATTGATAAGACTGTGATTTTCATTGATCCTTTCATTTATCTCATTTTCCAATTTGTTTCTTTGTTCCAAAATTTCACATAACCTTGCTGATTGAATTTCTTGCTTCTTTGCTTCTTTGAGTTGACCCATGGCCATTTCTAGATCTAGCTTTTCATTTTCAATTGCTTTTTCAAGTCTAAATATCTCCATTTGTCCTTTAGATCTTTGCTCAAGTTGTCAAACTTTATCTTAAGAACCATAATCCTCTGATACCAATTGTTGGAAATAATCAAGACTAGCTAGATTACTAAGAGGGGAGGGGTGAATCAGTAACCTCAAAAACTTTAAATCAATTTAGTACTTAATCCATTCATCATTCATTCATCTAATCTACTATATGCATGAGAAAGATAAACATTTATAACACATGAACACAGAATTTTGGTGACCCAAAAACCTTCCAAATAGAAAGTAAAATTGGGGTGCGGATGATACCCACAAAACTTTTCTACTGCAATATGAAATCAGCCTATTAGGGCTTACATTAATCACTTCTGATGATCTATTTGGTTAAGAGAAATTTGGACTACTAGATCCACCTTGTTAGAAGATTTATAAACATACAATGAAGTATGTACTCTATAAAGAGATTTATACAGAGACTATTAAGTCTACCCTATTAAAGGATTTACAAAGCTGATTCACCTATTAGGATTAAACAATGGATCTACTTACAACTTTATTTTTGATTAGATCCTTGAATTATAGATAACCTCTTGTGACTGCTGAATCTTTACTGCTCCTTGTAGACCTTGCTGAATACTCTGCTCTGCTACTGATTCACATTTATTCTTGTCAAAGCATTACATGTCAATTCCTTCATACATAAATTGATATATATTCACACATTTCAAATGATATAATACATTACATATATACCATTCCAATAATGACAATTTCAAGGTCGGCCAAAAAACAAGCAAACAAAATATTACTAAGTCAGCCAAACAGTAGAAAACTCGAGTTCTTCAAGCTGACTTGGTGACCTTTTGATACGCAACATCCACTGCATTACTCAACATTGTCATGCACTTGGTAGAGGTAGAATCTCAGTCCATACTAATCACATAAGGTAGCTTGGAACTTGGTAACCAATGGAGACTCGGTCGATATAGTGTCACTCGGTAAAAACTGAATCCTTCATTTACCTTGCTTTCACTCGGTAAACACTACACTTCCATCACTTGGTTAATACTAGCTTCCACCACTCAAACTGATGACTCAGTAGACATTATGAAGCTCACTAAACACTGTAGGCTTAGTAGATACTGCTAGACTACACACTCACTCGGTAGCTTCAGGAATGCTCAGTGTGAACTGCTTAAGTGATGAACCTACAAGATAACCATTGAATGCTTGGTATATGTTGTAGACTGAGTAATGAGCACGATAATCATTCAAATTTGAATAAGAGTTGTCACTAATGAAAAATACAATATGATGCCAAAAAGCATGCCTTGCTTGCAACATGACAAGCCTACTCTAAGTCAATGGTAACCTCTAGAAATGTATTTGATTTTGACTAGGAAATAGCTTGATAGTACTACCTATTATTTGTAGATCTCCTTGTAGTTGGTTAATATCCCTATGGATCTCTTGTGTGAATAATTCAATTTTGCATAACTTGGTGTATAGAGAGAAGATTTCTCTAACACTATCTTCACACTCTCCATTTTGGTTGCTAGGTTAACTTGTCTAAGTGCAATTACACTAGATATCTTTTGTAGTACCTTGGTATAGAACTTTTTTTCTGACCATTCTAATAATTTTACATGAGAATCTAGGTCTTCATCCTTTATCTTGTCCACAACAGTGACAAGTTTCTCTATGATAAGCTTATTTTCATTTAGTTCCGGGAGGCTGAAAGCATCAGAGAATATGTCTTTAATGTCTTGAAGGACTTTCTTTTTCATATATTCTATCCTCAATATTTCTTGCCTCTTTTTCCTTTGAAGAGCTACTTGAAGTATACTCATTTAATCAATAGTGATTAAGTTTGAATCAAAATTTGGGAGTTCAATCAATTCATCTAGACTTAGATTCTCAAATGATGTAACTTCAACACTCTAGGATATTTTAAATGGTGTTTCCTATGTACTCAACCATTGAATAGTTTGACTGCTAAGAGGAGATGTAGAAACTAGCAATGTGATTGGTATCTACATGGAAATTTTTTCCTTTGTCTTAGTAGTCAAATCCAACTCTTTAGAACTATCATCCTCCTTCTATACTTCACCCTATTATGGTGGTATATGTATAGGAATTGCTACCTAGCCTTTTTGAACTTCAGTTCCATCCTTTTCAATTGTTACCACTATTGATAAACCTAAACTTTTTAAGCTTGGCACTAATGTATCTACATGTTGTGCTTGTACCTCTTTCATTTGGAATACAACTGTGGGCATTTCAAATGGTTTCATTTGTGTAACCTCTTGTTTTTCTTGTTTTATACCTTGATCTTTTAAAAGATCCTAGACTCATTTTCTCTCACCTTTGTAGATGGTGGGGTCACATTTGATATTTCTTTTGGTTTCTCCCCTATAGATACAAGTTCTACCTTTTGAAATTCATCTACTCTATAACCAATATAGAATTTGTGCATAGCATATAACATGCATTGGTAGAGTCCTTTAGGATTTTCTTTAAGTCATCCTTAGTCAAAGGATTCAAATTTTATGCTGAATTATTAGAAACATCCTTGATAATAACAACTGAGTCTTGTTGACTCTCTTTGTCTATGTTTGGAAGAATGGTACTCGACACTTGTGCATCTTGTGAATCCTTCTGTTCATCTTTTGTTGTAGTCTCTTATGTTGTTTCCTCAATACCTACTACACCAACTTCCTTGATAGGGTCGTGATCCTTTTCTTTCTATCCTTCCACATTCTTCTCAAGTTCCTGCATTTCTTTGTCATATTTCTCTGTGATTGCTGGAGTGGTTAACCCATAGATTACTTTCCAAATTTGTGTACTTTTGTTAACCACAACTTCAATATTCTTGTTCAAGATATGGAAAGCTTTGTATTTGGGGAAAAAATTACATTTATTCTTTTCCATAGCTTTAGCAATCTTCATTTTATCTAATTCTAGCATAACTTGGGCTAATGTTGTTTCCTTGATTTGTCTTGTTGTTTGCAAGCTATATTGCCATTTCTACTCAACTCTATTATATAGCCTTTTTGGTAATGGGTTGGAAATTTCTTGGTCATTTTTTGGGGTGCTTCCTTGGCTCCTTCTACCTCAACACCTTCTACATCTTCACCAAGGCCTTGTGTTAGTTCTAATGGGGCTTGTCTTGGTTCTTCCTCTTCATCATCTTCTTCCTCTTCCTCTTCACCTCCTTCACCAAATCTCTCTTTTAGCTTCTTCATCAATTTGTTCTTCTTTCTATGAATTATAAATCATGTGTGATCTTGGATTTGGCTTCCTCATAGTTTCTAAATGAGGTTTCACTCTTGTCAATGTCTTCTACTAATAGATTTGTAATTATTGCAAAGGATTCATCCGTGTTGATTTCATATAGCAAGGGTTTCAGCCATCTGATCCTAGGTATTGTTGCTTGCACATGTGTGGTATGCATCCACTAGGAAACAAACATCATCATAATGTTTTACCACTAAGGATACTAGATTCATCAATCTCTGCTTCATGGATTTCTTCAAATCCTCAAAATAACTAGTCATTACTAACTCAAAGTTATCTCCAAGTTGCTCAATAAATTTTGAAATCTAATGTGCAATTGACTTGTTAGTCTTCTAAGAAACTTGACCAAAGGTGGGGAATGTGTTTTTCACATAAAATAATGTGCAAATAAATAAAGAACCAAATTTGTATGATGCACTTTTTTCTTTCTTGATGGCTTCCAAGTTTTGTAATAACTGATGCAATTGTAACTCAGAAAGGTCATAAGAATTGTCTCTCTTTACTATCTTGTAACCCAAATCAATATCCATGCATGAAACACTATTTAGTTAGGTAGACTGAAAGAGCTTGTGAGTTATCACTATCATTGCAAAGGCAATTAGGGGATTAGATATAGTGTCAATGGACATCCCTCTCTTATTTCATATAGCACCTATATTATTTTTAACAGTCTCATTTGCATAAGTTCTCATACTCTTAGGTAGATCAAGGGTAAGGTACCTTGATACTCAGTTTATAATCCTCTAAGTGGTCTTGATTGGTCCACCTTCTAACCAAATATAGTTTTCATGTAGCTGACTTAGAAAAATTTGAATCCATTTAGTCTTGAACATATGACGAAAATATAGGGCACGGTCTAACCCTTTTTGTTCAACAATTTTATACTCTTCCCTCAAGACTTCATTATTAAAAAAGTTTACTATAGGCATCTCTTATCTCCATGTCTCCTACTTCTCCATTCTTTCCACTATAACAACATCTTACATCTTGAATCATAAGAGCCTTTATTAGTATCATGGATAACACACTAGATGGATCTCCTTTGTAAGAAATTTTGGGAATAGAAAAAAATGGGGGTTTTCTAACATCATTAATTATCAATTGAACATTGAAAACCTCTCTCCCCTCTTTTTATCATTCACTACCATTTTGATTACCTAGGATTTGTGAGAACAAAAACAACATAGCTCAGTAATAGCTAAATACCTTTCACATATGATGAATAATGTTGAGTAGAAATTGAATTTGGTTCACAAACACTAGAATATTCTTTTGCAATTTTCCTTCATTCTCTCCATGTGCTCTCTAAACTTTGGTAAGTGAAAATGAATCAAAAATTGACTAAATAACCCTTCATATTTAATAGTAAATGCTCAATGCTTATAGACCTATAAGATCAACTATCATAGAACTTTTAACATGCTCGATCAAAATTGTAAGTTCAACACTTAGTGCCATGTCTCCTTAACTTGGCTATAACCACTATTGTTTCCCTTTCTTGGCAACAATAGTGAAACCTTCTATACTCGACACCAACATAGAAGAAAGAAAACCTATGGATTTGCTCCACATTCTAATCACTACATTGCATCTTAATTCATGCATATGGGTAAAAGCACAAACCTATGTCACCTTTTATAAGAAATGTGATATCAAAATGTGACAGTTCAACATTAATGACAAAAAAAATGGTATTTGTGTTTAAAATATGAAGATGATGTAAACTGATGAAATGTGTAGAATTGGATCAATTTTATGCCTATAATTTTTATAATTTTTTTGAGTAAGAACTTACTCATTTTATTTTATTTTGAAGTCCCTTTTTTAACTATAAAAAATATAGGATATGGTTCCTGTCAAACAAGTATATGCAAACCATCTTTTTTTGTTTTGATTTGAAAATATCTTATAGATGACATGTATAGCTAGTGAACAAATAAAAAAATGTTTATTTTTTATGTATATTTTCTTTGTTATAAGTGCTCAAGTTTGACCTTATTAGAATCCAATAGTATTTTCCTCTTGTCAAAAATTTCTTATCAAATCTATACCTTCTTAAAAAAAAAACATATTTGTGGAGAGGATTCTCTCCTCTGGAGATAAATATAATTTTTAAATTTTTTTGATATGATTTACTATTTTTCTTCCTTTTTTGAGGGAGCATCTTCTAAAATGTTGAAATATTAGCTTATAATATTTTGAGATTACAACATATTATAACTAATCAAAACACTCAAAAACTTATATAATGATGATATTAAATTTGAGATCTATAAAAGGGTATTTTTATTTTTTGAAAAAAATTGAGTTTTGATAGAGAAATGAGATTTGACCAAAATAGGTTTTTGTATCATAAACAGTGACACAGATCTATGCTTTTACCCATAGATGATCTTTTTAGATCTTAGATTCTTGGAACTAATGTATAATATAGCTTTTCAAATATCAATCTCATACATACCTTTTATTGCCTAGTTGATGGTGATATGATCACCTGATCCATTGGATGAAGTGACCCAATCTAAGCTTGATGTACTACATTCTTCCTTGTTCTTTTGTGTCTTTTTCATCTACACCTTTACCTTCTCAACATTTACCTTTTCTTTGTCTTTATTATTTCTATTACTTGGTGTTGGTGACCTAGTTGGATAGTTTTTGCTAACATGACTAGTCTTGAGACAACTAAAGCATGTAGTCTCACTCAACCATTTATTGTAGTTTCCTCTAAAATGTGCTCTTCTACAATTCTTAGGAACATGTCCATATTCTTGACAATAGTGACAACTGTACCTTGTGTTGTAATCCCAATCATAGGAATTTCCATTTTGTTGTACCTTTATCTACTTGTTTGATGTCCACTTGTTCTTAGATCTACATTTATATGATTTGTGTCCATACTTCTAACAATTATAAAAATATCCTTCAAATATCTAAGTGCTCACGATCTTGGTCTTTCATTAATTTTTCTAATGTCCTTATTTGTTGCAAATATTAGGAATATCCTCTATAATTCTTCTTGGGGTTCTGATTAATAGTCTTTCTCCTGCAAACATTTTTTGTATGACCCAATTTTCCATAATTATGACAAGTAGGTTTGTATTTCTTACCTTTATTATTCCTTTTCTCACCACTTTTAGATGATTCTCCTTTTTCAATATTGGTGTATCCCAACCCAATAGTATCATTGTTAGGTCTTGGAGATTTCATTAGTTTCTCAAAGTGTTTGATGGCTTCACCTAGTTTATTGAATCTTTCAATGAATTCCTTCTCTACTCTTAGTTCATTTCTTAGTCGACCATTCTATTATTTAGGGTTGTGATCTCAATGTAATTTTCATTCAATTCATGGTATGCAAGCATTAATTGATTCATTATATCCAAATGCATGTTTGAAATATTTTACACATCTAATGTCTTCTCTTCAAGTCTATTAGTTAGTGTTCTTTTGTCATCTTCAATCATGACTTTGTCTTCCTTAACTTTCTTTTTCTTTTTGGTTGCCTCACATAGCAATAATTATTGGACTTCTTTTGCTATCTGAAGATTCCTTACCTCTTCAGTTATGAAACTATTTGTTTCCATCATATATGCAACTGTTGCATCAAATTCACTTGATTTTCCATCCTCAAAAAATTCAATAACATCTTCCTCTTGGTATTGAGTATCATTTTTTTAATAGCCAGATCCTTTCTTCTCTACAATGAGCATTATAGTTCATCTCTTTCCTCCTTGAGCTAATGTAGGGAAAATAGTATTTCAATCTTCTAGTTCTCAATAGTCTTTCCCAACTTTTAGACTCCCATATTCAAGATCTTACTTCCAAAGCTATACAAATTTTCTTTCTAGAGAACCTAGCTCTAATAGCAATTGTTGGAAATAAAAATGGGAAAGTAAGTTTTGAGAGGGAGGGGGGTTGAATCAACACTTAAAACTTTTGCCTCTAAAACATATCATCAACATTCATCTCATAACTTAACATGTAAACTGAAATAACATAACATGCATCACAACCATAGCATCAAATAAATAACACATAGCACAATAAATTGGTTACCTAAAACCCATCCAATGAGAAGCTAAAATTGGGGTGGGGATGACATCCAAAAATATTCACTAGTGCAATTGTAAAATGTGGCCTATTATGGCTACAATTTGTTTGATAATAATCTATGATCTACCCCATGAAAGGTCTTCTATGTTAAAGCTTACAAAAACTATTAGGTGTCACCTTGTTAGAGGATTTGAAGTTACAATGAAGAAAACACTAAGTTAAGAGATTTATAAAAGTTTTTTAGGACATAAATCCTATTAGGACTATTTGGTTAAGAGGTTTTCTTTGTAAAACCTATTAGAATATTCATCACCATGATTATTTTCTTAACACCTCTCTACTTGATTCAGAACTTCTATTTACTAATTAAACTTTGATCCTCCTAATCAAATATGTCTTCTCTTAGAAGCAAGAACTTCTTTGTAGCCCCTGTCTTCCTATCTTCCATCATATTTATCTCATCATAGATCTTACTAATGTGTGCTTCAATTACATCAATCTTGACACTAGGTTGACATACTTGATCTTCCAATGATTTCACTTTTGTAGACTTCTTCTTAAGCTCATCATCAATGTCTTTAGTAAGGATGAAAGACATTGCACATTTTGCATACAAAGTTTTACCTTCAAGCTCACACTTTCTCAATATCTTGATACAAGAATTTAGAGTCATCAAATCAGCCACCATAAATATTCTCTATAATCTTAGCATTTATCTCTTATCACAATACATATTCATTACAAACTCTTTAGGGTTTGCCTTGTTAAATAAGCATTGGTAGGGATGGATTAGGTAAGAATCAACGGTTTTGGTTGATCCATATTTCCATCTTAAGCTTCCCTTTTCCTAATTGGTTGCATGTACTACATAGAGATTCACAATATACCTCCATACTTATATCTCGTAATCATAAAATATTATTATGTCAACCCAAAAATGGTTTACATAGAAGTGTATGCCATTACAAACCACTATGTCAAATTTGTTCATTTGACATCCAAAGACTCTAATGCTCAATCTTCACTATGATTTTAATGTTGTAACTCAACTTCTGAATAGCTTGGCCCTTTCTATTTACTCAACACCTAAATCACTCAACATGTATAGTCTTCTTTACTCTTGAATTACTCAGAACTAACTATCTATAATGCTCAACATGTATTGGTTGACAATTATGCCCAACATACCTTAATCACTCAGATTGCACTGATTGCTCGACTCACTTTGATCACTTGGAATATGATATGTCCTTGACTTGCACTATAATTATATTGGATTATGACTAAGTACTTAGTCACTACCTTATCAAATCCAATCTAATATTAACAACTTTCATTTCATTACAATCACCACACAACTTGGCAAGTTAAGGTTTCTTACTTGTATCTTTACTTTTACAATTATTGTCCAATTGGCCTTGATGCTTCCACATGCTTGAAAAAATGCAATATTAACACTTCCCCTCTTAGGGTTAACATCTATAATATCATCCCTTATTAGTTAAGCAATTATTTTGTAAAAAAAAATTCCTTAACTATTTATTCTTTTGATTCTATTGTACTCTATTATTCTCTGTTTATTGCCTTCTAGTGTTTGACTTGTAACTCCATCTGTACTGATCTACATACTTAAGTGTATCATAAAACATTCTCTTCTACCTATCCTTAACTATGCATGAGCTAATTGTCACTATATGCTTTACAATATGAAAGATAATCTCTATACTCGTATTTAAAGTGTCTAACACTTAAACAATTTTCTATCTTTTATCATGGAATCTTCAACTATACAATTTTTCATCTCTTCAGAGATATATGCTGCCATAAATGAAAACTCTTTACTTAAATCACTTAGCCATATTTCCAACAATATCCCCCTTTAGCATTGATGGAAACATATTGGAAATGTTACTACAAAAAACTTTCTCAAAATTGGCCTTTACAAAATTTCAGAATTATAAAATTGTGGATCAATACATATAACCATCTTTTCCTTATATCTCCTAACATTACTACTCCCCCTTTCTTCATATCATTATACAATTATTTGGTTATTCCCCTTTTCATTTACTTTATGCATATACTTCTCTCACAATTTTCTTCCTATATACTTGTCCCCATTTGACATCAATAAAAAAGGTGCCAAAACTTATTTACATGTCAAAATTATAGTTCATTACCTCCTTACTAAGATGATTAGAGATAAATACACTATCCAAAGATAACTATCAGACTCTTCATGTTCTTTTCCCATAATTCCTTTACTCCTTCTAGATGTTGAGGAGAACACATAATCCATAAGATGCAATTTCCACTACATTCAAATCCAAGTAAATAAAATTGTCAAAAATATCTTTGTTGATAGACATTCTTCCGGCTAACATTCAATGGTGCTCAACTCCATAGAACCTCTTTGTAATCCTTGTCTTCCTATCTTCCAATAGACTTATCTCATCATAAATCTTACTAACCCATGCTTCAATTACTTCAATCTTGACACCAAGTTGACATACTTGATCTACCAATAATTTTGCTTCTGCACACTTCTTCTTAAGATCATCATCAATGTCTTTAATAAGGATGAAAGACATTTTTCATTTTTCATACAAGGTTTTACCTTCAAGCTCACACTTTCTCAATTTATTCATACAATCATCTAGAGTCATCAAATCATTCCCGATGTTTTGACAAATAGTGTCAAAAATCTATATATCATACCTTGCTTGAGCTTGAGTTGCTCCAACTTATGAAAAACTTGTGAATTTAGCATCAAATACATGAATCACAACTTTGGCTCTATCGTTAGGGGTAGGATCGAGTGACTTTATAGTCATGGTTCCTTATAACTTCTTAGTTACCTCCATGAGATTTTTTTTCATATTCTTTACATGTTTGTTCTTGTTGATGATCTTGTTAAGTGATGATATCAATTTTGATTTATCATCATCATCTAAACTTGTGAGTGTTTCAAGGGTAAGACAAGTGTTTGGAATATTTTCTTTCTTCTCTCTCTTCTTCTCTTTTTCTTTCTTCTTTCTCTTCTATTCCCCTTCTCTCTTCTTCTTTTCTTCTTCTCTCTTCTCTTCCTCTTCTCTCTTCTTATTCTCTTATTTATTTTTCTTCTTTTCTTCAACTTCTATCCTATTCTTTCTTTTTCTTTTTTGTATCTTCCTTCCTGTTCTCTTCTCTTTTTATCTTCTTCTTCATTATGTTTCTTCTTCTCTTTTTCTTTTCTCTTATTGTCTTCTTCATCCTTCTTCTTATTTTCTTCTTCTTCTCTCTCTCCTTTATTCTCTTCCTCATCATGGATATTTCCAACAATATAGGGGCCAAGATCCTTAAAAGGATCCTCTACAATATTTAATATCACTTGTGTGGCACCAACTTGCATGGTATCAGGTCCAATTGTGATCTGATGCACTACTGCTATTGATTTCAAATCCTACATCATCTCCACAATTGATTTTTCTATTTCCTCATTCGCTTCTTCATATTTGCCTCCCATAATTAATATGGCTCTCTTCTTTTTCCCAAGATAAGGTTCTAAACATTTCAATAACCTCACCATGTGTTCATCACTATCAATCTAACACATTTTGCTAGGAAGATGTTGTCTGATGTTTCTATCTTAATCTTCAACTCTCTTTCTTATGTTTATCAATATCTTATAGAAATCCTTATGAATATCACCCTTTATATCTTCAAAATTCTTATTAGAAAAAATAATGTGCTGAATATTAGTATTTTCTAACTGTAATCTATCTATTCCATCATACAAATGGTAATATTTATTTAACTAGATAAAACTTCCATCATTAATTATTGTACAATTTACCTTGTCAATTTTAGGATTCTAAGACTTCCTTCCTAATTTTACACTGTTTGGTTCCTTCTCTAGTCTCCTAAGGTACTATCCAACCTCACATCTTCTTGCTTGGTATGGTTGGATTCATTTCCTTCTTCCTCTTTCCTAGACTAGATGCCATAGGCTTCATTCTCTTCTTTCTTGAGGAGTTGGGTGATTCTTGTTTCACCTCTACAAGTCTTATCAACTTCCTCTTGACCTCCAAAATCAACTTCTTTCTCCTCAAACTCCTTTGAAAGTGGAATAAAAAGGTGATAGGAGCTTGGTTTTTTGAAACTATTGCATAAGTTTCAATAGCAGTTGTAGTAGGAGGTGCAATCATTTTCAAAGTTTTAGTTGGTCCTACTAAAGCCAAGAGTGGAACATACATCATCACTTTTTGACCTATTTTCTACATACAAGTGATAATCTATCTCACTACACTAGCCTCCTATGTTATCATCACATCTTGTTCAAGTGTCTTCTTCATTACTTCCTCTACTTTCTTCTTCATAGATTTCTCTATATGAGTTTGGATAGCCAATTGCATCAACTCTACATAAGTTCCAAATCTATTAAATTATTTATATCTATCTACCTTAAGAATAATTTGATTATATCCTTTTATCTCTCCTTCTAAAAATGCATATCCTAGAGCTTCCACATAAATAATTCTAGGTTTAACTACTCCAATGTAAGTGAAGTCAGTGTTAACGATGAAACAAATCTCTTCCTTATACTTTCTTACCATAGAGGGTGGTACTCTAAATATTTCCATCATTTATTTCTAATAGGTTTTCACTATCATGTTTGTGCTATCATTCATCTTATTTGATGTAGGAGCATCCTAGGTTGTATGGCTATCCTACATAGTTTCTTGTTTCATTGTTGCTACCAAGTTGCAATACCTTGCATTGTCAAGTTTGTAGTTATTTTCAAGTTCTCTTTGGTTGTTGAGCTTCCTTTGGTTGGTGAGTTCTCTTTAGTTCCAACTTCACAATTATTTCCAAGTTCATGTATGTTTAGTTCTTTATGAGTGCCAATATTGTTTTGAGCCTTCTTTGACCAAGTTGTCTGTATTTGGTTCCTCTTTGAGTTGAGCTTATGGGTTAATTTTGTGCTTGATATTTAATATTTTTTAGGAGTTGACTTGTGCCTTGGTTTTTATTTAATGTAAGGGTTTATTTAGTTGGTAATTTATAATAGGATGACTTTTGGCAATGCATGTATTTAAAAGGTTCTTGGGTTTAGTCTTAGGGAAGAATAGTAGATTAGAAAGAGCAGAAGTAAAATTGGAATGTGAAGTTTATCATTAAATATTGAAGTATGAATTATAATGTTGGTAGTAACCTAGAAGTCCTAACAACTAGGCATGTATGATGATGATTTTGATGAATCTATAAAGCATTTTGGCTTTTATATCTCCTTTGGTTAATGTTATGTGTGTTTTTTTCCATTGTGTTTACTCTTATAGGTGGCTTGGATAGTTAGGTGTACCTTTGGCCCTAGTTATCTCATGTCCTAATCTACATCAATTGGTATCAAAGCTTCAAGTTTGTCCTTGTAGAGATTGGATTGTGTATAACTCTGAGTTTATTTGGTTGTGGGGTGGCAGATCTAAGAATTTGACCTAGAACTTGTAGAGGGTTACTATCTTATAGGAACTTGATTGTAAAGATGGTTTGAGGTAGAGGAAATGTTGATAATTTCATATTGGATACATTGGGACAAATTGCATCCAAATTATATGATGTGGAGATAGCTCAAAAGAGAGGAGCACATCTTGATGATGTGAGTGATGATGAAGCGAGACTACCAAACCCTATTCAAGAACCTAAAGAAGATCAAGATTAGTCAAGATTGTTGAGAGTATTATCCAGGGAAAATTAAAAACCTATTGTAGAATTTGTTCCTTATGATGTAAAATTGGACACCAATGTTGTGTTAGATTAGATCTATCATATTGTAAGGCCCCTTCTCTAGTACCATATTATAAACCCTAAATTACATGAATATGGTCAAAACTAGGAAGTGTAAGGAAGTGAGATGTCATGTCTTTGTGTCTCATGCATGGTATGTGAATTATAAACTGTTACCAAGCACTTTATGATAGAATGATGATAAGTAGGTTCCAAGATTTAGGTATGTCATGATTGTCATCCTTCTATTAATATCAAACTTGAGATCTTAATTGAGACTAATTTATAGTGTAGTCATTATTTTCATAAGTATCATATTCAAAATTTTATTAGGGTTGTAATCTAACACCCTATGGAATAAAGATTTGAGATCTTATGAATTATAAAACTATGCCAATGGGTTCATAGTATGTTATTATCTATTAAGATATTTTTTTTAGGTGGCCATTGGGTAAAGATAAATTAACACCCACCCTTGTGAGTACTAATAATAATTATAGACAAATTGTTATCAATTTAGATAAAGGCCTACTCGGTAGAGCTCGACATGATGTAAATATAATAAGTCAATTGTTGTACAAGTAAGTATTAGGTGGATATTCTAAATGCATGATGATTAAGATGAAAGTATAATATATTGACTAATAGATATAATGTGTTTACCTAATGACTAATTTTGAACCTATACAAACACGATTACGAAAGCATCCTAATTTCCTGACATTAGTGATTTTAGAGATATATTTCTTATCATGTAATATCTCATAATGATAATAAGATAGTGTTAGTAATAAAACCATACTTAATTGTATCAAGTATACTAGTTGTGATTATTACATTTTGGTGGTTTTGATCTAATGTATGAAATTGGAACTAATTTTCATGTTGGCTGATTTAGCAATATAGATTCAACATTTCATCATTTTGATAGGAAATTGATTATGATGTGATGTGAAATGTTAAATTGATTATGATAATTTATGATTAAATGTGATGTGAAGATTTTGATATTTTAACCTTTTGAATGTCGTATTTGAAATGATTAAGTAAAGGAATTCCATTCAATTATGTTAATATGGATTACATAACATTTAAATTCATATACATTGATGATGTGTATTTTATATGACCTCCTTGGACTACTAATGCTCAAGTTTAGTGTGTAGGAAGTGGAACCATGGAAATATTTGGGGGAAACAAGTTCCTAACTTACGTGAACATAGTATACCCAAGGTGAATCTTTGAAAGATTCAAAAGCCTCATTGTGAGGTATTTTATTTCGTAAATTTAAGCTTGTTTGTGTGTGAAATTGTTAATCTCAAAGATGCATTAGGGACATGTCATGACGATGTGGAGTGTACTTTTCTGTGTCACTTGACACTTGTGGATTTTTGTGTGTTAATGACATGTCACCTAGGTTTTGGTCATGGTAGCATTTTACCCTAAAACTAATTATCTTATTAATGACTAAGTAAACCCACTTGACAAGGGATAGGATGGGTCACAATCAAGGGAAATTCGAAATTAGACTTAACTAGGTTTTTGAAGGGTTCTTTAGGTGGTCCCAAAGTTCCTTTGGTGTGAAAATAAGCTACCCATATGATAGTATAACAAGTTAGGGACCTAATTTTGATCATACTAATTCCTAGGTAGCCTAGGGGGGGGCCCTTCACCCATGCATTCTTCCACCAATTCGAAAATGGATTTTTCACATGAGTTCTTTTCCATGTTCCCACTAAGTCAAATATAGCAAACTTAGGGGGCGACAAGTTTGTAAGAGAGAGTGGCTTGGTGTTTTTTTCAAAATAGTTAGTGGGGAAACATTTTTAGAGAGTCTTGGACAAACTAGAGGGGTGTTCACCCACTCTCTAAGTTTAGAGATAATTAGGGTTTTGGAGGGAGGCTAAGGGAGCTCTTCATCAACTATCATTGACATTAGCTTGGACCAAGGTTGGTGCTCAAATCATGTCCATTTTGTTTCAGTATTGCATAACAAATCTGCAAGTATGGAGTGTTGCTATGGGATCATGTGTTGTTATTGTAATTTTGTATTGTGTTGTGATTGTGCTTTGTGTATCATGCATATTTTGGTTTTCTTTCTTGATCTCTTTGTTTTTGGTTGAATGTGAAATTATTATGGTTATGAAGGCTTCACTCACCCTTGGGAGGGAAGATAATCCTTAGGTGAAGGGGTTAGTTGGGCTCAAGGTTGTAGTTGAGAAACTCTACCTCATGATGAGGACTTTTTCTTTCTTTCATGGAGTATGGGTTCCATTGAAGCCATACGCCTTTTGTTGTTTTGAAGGTATAAGCATATGTGTGAGAAGGAGGATATTTTATGATAGCCTTGAGAGGCAAAAATACAATTTCAATTTGATTTTATTCTATGGATATGGTATTCTCCTCTTTGAAGAGTCCACCTTCACCCAATGTGTTAATGATTCAAATGGTGAATCAATGTGCAAACCTTGGAAGGGATTGTTGTGTGTTGTGTTGTATGTTCCATACATTATCAAATGTTTTATATGTATATCCTATTTGGATTTGATTCCCCTTCTTAGTGGGTGGCTTCATACAAGCCTAGGATGGGAGGTGAGTCTCCATGGTTCCAAGTTTTGTGTCATTTTTAAGGTTTTTGAAAGATGATTCCTATGAAGATATTAGGGTTTCACTCTTGGAGATGTTGAAATTAAAGTGTGTGGAGAGACTATTCCTTCCCATGTCATCTCCAAATGTGTTGTGATGTTAAGTCCCCTTTTGTTGCCTCATTGTACAAAAAAAAAAGAGTTACTTCCTATTGTATTTTGTTGCGATTGTGTAAAGTGGAGTCTTGGGAAAATTTATACAATTTTCTTTGTATGGAAAAATTCATTGTGAGGAAAGTCATCTTAAAATTTTATGATCAAGCTTTTGCTCATATGAATAGTTTTTCAATTATTTAAAAACTAAGTCTGATGAGGTCTTCATAGAGGATAATCCTTGTAACAATTATGCAAGGTAGAGTTAGTAAAAATCATTGTAAGTTTCACATTGTGTGATTTGATGTAATATGGAGAAGTTAAGTAATGAGACATTTCTTCTTACATTGGTCCATAAATCAATTGGTAGAAACATTTCATGGTTTATTGTGAGAGATGTTTGGTTGATATAGTTGACTCAATTTGAAAACATAAGTGATTACCTTATAAGATCATATGTTATGAAAAGAAAGCATTATATTTTGATAGTTTATTTCACATGCTTGAAAAATGATTCAGATGTTATGAAAAGAAAGCATTATAGTTTGATAGTTTATTTCACATGCTTGAAAAATGATTCAAATGTTAGAAAGAAAATTAGTGCATGATTTTTACTCATTCCTAGAGAAATTTTCAGCCCAGGTTTGTGCATGTAAGTGTTTATAATTAATTCATATAATTCTAATGCATTAATGGACTATAGTATCACTAATATTTCACTTAGAAAACTTCATAAATTACCTAGTAGTGGTGAGGAAAGAAATTTCAATGTAACTCATACTCTAAATCTATAAGGAAAGTATGTTGTAGGTGCACTTTTTGGCCTCTAGAATTTGTGTGAGGATAAGAAATTAAAGTATCTCCTATTATAGACCAATATTTTATTCAAAAAGAATATACTTGGAATCTCATGCATAAAAAAAATTAAGCAATATCCTAGCTAAGGGATAGGACTCAACAATAAATTAAAAACACCTAGTTCCTAAATGTTGTAAGGTAGGACTCATGTGAGTCATGTGACACAATGTTATAAAATTAAAATAAATAAATTTAATAATGATTTCTAAGGCTATGTCATGTCAAAAGTCATGAAAGGGCTAGGAACCTATCCCTTAGACCTAGGTAGAACTCTAGAAAGAAAACATCACCACCAAGCAACAAAAAAATTTAACAAAAATATATATACAATTCAAATAGTTCTCTAAGTGCCTTTCCTTTTAAGACCACCTTGGCACATGGTTTTAAGCATGAAGTTGAAAACACATAACATAAAGTTAGAAAACCCATCATAAGCATCCCCACCTTGGGAAAGGAGTAATGTGTTCTCTTAAGTGACTTGGCACCTTGGAAAATGGTAAGCCCTAGTTGGAATAAGGGCAGTTGTAATGGACACCTAATTTGGTGCTATTATAATAGACTTAGTAAAAACAACATAACCCAAGAAAAAAAAACTAACTATAAGAATTTTCCTTAGGGAAAAATTCACCCAGGAACTAAGAACTCAAACACAAGCACAACTGTAGACCAGAAAGAGAGAATATGATCAGAATGATGATATATTCATTCAATATGACATCAGAGTACACTAGGAGTGCCTATATATAAAGGCCTCTGAGATATATCTAGAATGCCTCAGAACCAGCATCATGATAAGTCATACAACTATGCACATGTCCACTAGATATGGGTTATCCTCCATTAAGCATAGAAGTAAGTGCGATGATGAGAGGATAAGCCTACAAGGGTGTAACATACAAATCAATGTTGTAGAAAATATGTGCTAAAAAGGGAGTGTGAATAAATATGTTGTCAACATGAAAACTTAGTGAATGATGCAAACTCCAGTGTTGTAGACACCATGTGCTGAAATAGAGTTGTGTACTTCTGTGTTGTCAACATGACAACACAAAAAGGTGCACAAACTCCTAAGTGTCTCACAAAATAAAATAATAAAATAATGCATTAACCTAAGTAAACTTAAGAAAGTTTAAATAATAAATATGTTTTTACACCAACACCCCCCCTTAAGTGCAACTTAGGGGAATGCCCTTAAGCTTACAAAAACTAGGATGAAGTGCAGGATGGGTCCTAGCTACTAGGCCATGTTAGGTACCCATGTACATAATGACATGCAATCTCTCATAAAGTGGAGAAAGAGGGAAACCTCACAGGAAAAATCCTCCCCCAAAAAGAGAGATGAAAAGAGATGCATGGATGGATGGAGTGATCAAGACCCCCCCCCCCAATTACAACATACATCTAGTATATACAAAAGTGAAGAATGAGAAGAAGAAGAACCTCATAAGAGAAAAAAGTCCTGCCCATCAAAAATAAGAGGAAGAGACACAAGGTAGTCCCCCCCCAAATGAAGAATGCCTATCAGTGAAAGTCGCTCCAAGGAAGAAGCTAGTCCATGAATGTAGAATGAAATTCCTCCCCTTTGGAAGAAACAAAGGAAAAGGTACAATCCTGAAGATGTATGGTGACCCTAAAACCTGCTCAAGTATCCCTATGTTGATGTTGATGTTTGCCTCTTCCAATTGCATTAATAAGAATGAATGTAGATCTGCCAAGGATGTCTGTTGAACCTATCCCAATGAACCATCTATCTCCTCAATTGACAAAGAGACCTCCAACAATTATTGTTCATAAGTGTAAACACTCAAAAATGGTTCACATCTATGGTTTCATCACTCCCTCATACTAATTCATCCCATTTTCTCAATCCACTAATTTCAATCTTTTGGCCAACTTGATCATATCTCAACAGTGTCCATCATCACCTATATACTCTTTTACATCAATTTCATATCATTTTGAAATCATTTCATATCAACTCAAAACCATTTCAAATCAATTTAGAATCACCCCAAATCAATTTAGAATCACCCAAAATTCAATCATCTGAAATCAATCATCATGTATCCAATCCTAGGCATTGTTGTCACTTTCAATGCCTTGAAAACCTATCAATCTATCAAATCTTATAAATCTAACCTTAGTACTGTCATGGCTCTCAGTGCTAGGTCAAACTGTCATTCACGTCACTTGATCTTTGACATTGTCAAGTCTTTTAGTGTTAGAACATGACATCATAAAACCACTTTAATAATGTTGATTGTGTTTTTCAATATTATTATGATCAACCTTACCAATCAATCTCAATCTTGTAGCATTTACAATGTCAATTAAATGCTACATATCTTTAGTTCATGTCATGTGTCCTTGACCTGTTATCAAGTTCAATCAATCAATCAATTTGACCATGGCTTTGGTCTACCTATCATCATCCTATTCAATCCATATCATCATCATATTTTAATCAAAGGATATTGTCATACTTATTTAATCAAATTGGCCAATCATTTACTAATTTTCTCTATAGGATTAAATAACCCATAATTTAATCCTATAATTCTTACTAATTATTCTTTCTAATTTTCCTCCTCAATCAATTAATTAATTGATTTATCATTCACAAACCATGGAAATTCTCAATTTCCTAAGTCATATTTTCCACCATTAATTCCACTTCACTAATTTCTATTTTGTGGAATAAAAGATTTTGAATTCAAATATTCCACAAAATATTGACATTATCGTGACACCTCGTGGATTCTCATTTGACACCTGGCTAAAATATGTCATAATCTAAGATTCTTATTCTCTTATGCATGTCCATATTTGGCTTCCTTTGTCGTAGATTCTTGGCTTTGAGTTGGTATGAGGTGCCATATGATGCATCATAGATTCTCTTCCCTCTTTAGCCAAGTTTGACTTCCAAGCATCATAGAATCCTACACTTGGCATCTTGTGTCATATGTGTCATGGATTCTCAAAGAAATCTCATGCCAAGTTGCATATCTATGGGTGAAAAATCCAATGCTCTCACCTTGTGTGTTGATTATAAAATAAGTATTCTTTCTCTAATTTTCGAGCCTTAAATCCTAATTCTTGAGTTCTTGAGTCCCTAGCTTCTTTGTACTCTTACACCATTTCTCCCAAGCTTAAATCAAAACTTCAAGTATTCTCATAGAATTATCCATAGCATAGAATTTTTCTTCAATATTGTGTGCACTATAGGCAATTTTGGAGCTACATTACATAGAGAAGAAAGAAGGACATGGGAGCTACAAGTGAAAGAGGGAGTTTTTTAATATAGTTTTGTTTTCTTTATTCATTTTTCTTTAATGGTAGTCTAGAAGGTGTTAACATATTCTTTTTGGGATTTTATCATAGTATGTTAGACATTAGCCCATTTTCTAGGTCCTACATTTTGGTGAACCAAATGTGAACATGCTTATCTAACTTGGGTTTCTTGTTTTTGTGCTTGTAGGTATAAGGAAGGAGCTCACTTGGAAGGGTATAATGACTATATAAATTTCCTTATCACACCTAGATTAATTAGGGGGTCCACTGGCATGCTTTTATGCTCTTATTTCATGCATTTTGTTAGCTAGGGTGCACTTTGCTCTGTCAGGGTGCACTTGGGACCCCTAGGAGCAGTTTTAAGGGCCTAGGAGACACCATAACCCATGTCTACTAATCCTAACTTACCAACTACAACCAAAACTTACCAACTATGCCCTTCTAGGCCCCAACTACACCATGGGCACACTCTAAACTATCTAGGCATACTTGGTAGTAGAGGTATCAAAATCTTCAATTTCTAGGTCTTATTTAGGCACCATTTCCTCACAACTTGCCACTAACTTCCCAACTGCACCCAGAAACTACCAACTATTCCCTAATAATCCCAAATTTCACCATGGGTGTAGTTAGTACTATTTGAGTGCACTTGGGGGCATTTTGATCCATTCTAGCCTTTTGGGGTGCAGTCTACTCTATCAGAGCACACCTAGTTCATAGAGAGCACACATATCACTCAAAATTTGCATTAGGACTTCTATTTGATTTTATGGCATAAGTTAGAGGTTTTTTTATTAGTTATGGCTTGTTTGTAGCATGTGGTGATCATTGGATGAAGAATAATCATTGAAAACTACTAATGTTTGTTTGCAAGATGTTGTTGAAGACCATTGTGTGTTTGTTAAAACCATGTGTGTATGGATTTCATAGATTAGAAAATACTTCATTTGGGCTTAAAATGAACTTTTTCTTTTTTTCTTGGCATGTCTATAGTGTTTAAATCCTTAGGAGTTGCATGGATGTATCCTCTCCCCTCACCATTCATGGATCTTGGGTATAAGAGAACTTTGTGTAACTTCTATAGGAGGCCTACTTTGGACCAAGATACTCAATATTGGGTATGCTAGGGGACAACCTCAGAGCGATAATGGGCCAAAAGCCAGTTCAACATTCCAGCCACTATATAAAATTTGATTATGGTGAAAGTCATGTTAGTGGTATTGTTGCCTGATAGCTCTCCTCTAATACCCTTGTGGTGCATCAAACCTCAGTTCTCGGGCTGGGAGACCTTCTACAAAATTTTATCATTCACTTGTTGAATGAAATTCCCTTACTATAAACCATGCTTTAGTGGTCAAAAGCCTTTATATCCACTAGCTCAAGGGGTCACCCATGCCTGTGAAGACATCCTAAATTAGCATGGTTCTTAGTAGAGGCAACAGTCCCTTGGAAAGTCATGCCCCTTGGGAAGCAGATCTTGGTAGCCCTGGGAAGTGAGTGCGCTATAAGGGGGAGCCTATGGTGCCAAGATCCTAGGTTTTCTACTCTAGATAAGCATGGATGAACTTTGGTTCAAGTAGGAATTCAATGGATATAGTCCTAAAAGCCTAGATTATGGTGTGTTTGTTCACTTTTAACAACAACTATTCTTGTCTTAATGTGTCTTGTGTGTGTGTAAAACATCAATCAAGTTAAAAGACAACATTGAAATTTACACCTTGGATTTTTTTACACCTTCTCCAAACATCAAACATTTTCAAAATGTTACAACTTTGGTCAAAACTTTTCAAAATTAAACTTGGGAAACATGGAACACTACATCCCTAGAAGTGCTTGGCATACCTTAGGTTGCATCCATGCATAGAACCACTTGAATTAACCATATTTTAGGCCTCATATTTTCATTATATAGGCTTCATCCTACATCTTCTATTCATCATTGTGCATCCGTCATCCTTTACATTGCATTCATTAAGATCTAGTTTGCATCCTTCATTCTTTGCATTTCAACCACAAAACTTGCATTTTGCATTGCCCATATTGCATCCTTGCATGCCCAATCCTCATATAGAAAACTTTAACCTTCATTTTAGGTGTCATTAAAATAATTATAAACTCTATTTTGGTCTTAACATTGTCCTCTACTATTTACCTCACTATGTCATCAATCCGAAAACCCCAGCACCTAGAATTGCCTTAGTTTCATCCCAACTTCCCCAACTACACTATGAAACTACCAACTACAATCAAACTAGTCCCAAATACACCATATGTGTATTTGGTACTATTTGGGTGTACTTGGTAGTCTAAGAACCTAGTTTGGGCCTCCAAACAACATTTTGAGGCTTTAATAGTGTCCTTAAGTACCTAGATAAGCCCCCCTATCTCAGCATGCCTTGATTTGCATTTTTCATCTCCTAACCTCCATTTTCTTCACTTAGGAAATCATTACTTAGCTCATAATCTCCATTATACATCTCTTAACCCATCCTAACATCAACCCCAACATCCTAGCTTCCTAGCATAGCAATTTAGCAACCACCTCTCTCGGATTCATCAAATATTCAACTTAGCTTCCCAACTGCACCATGAAACTACCAACTATGCCTAGACTATCCCCAACTATACCATATGTGGAGTTTATATTTTTAGAGCACACTTGGTGTTGTCAATGTGCAATTGGGCACTTGTATGACCATTTTAGGCCCTGAAACTGCATGTTAGGACCCCAAAACTACATCTAGGAGCCTTTGTACCTCCCCATTTTGGATTTGACCCAAAACCACATCTTACACCCAAAATCTCATTTTTCACCTTATGACATGTCCATATTTCATATCTTATCAATATAAGCACCATTTTGAGTCCCCTAAACATCATTTTCAACCCCCAAAACCTTTGAATTTAGTCAAAAATTTGAACAAAGTAAGAGTCCTAGAGTATCTCCTAGTGTTGATGGATGATGGATCTTGACTAGTATTTTTATCTTTTCTTATCATTTTCTTTGACCTTGTCTTCTTTATTAACTTGATCTTTTTTTCTTTTATCACTTTTTGATTAAGATCCAAAGTCCATGATCACAAGGTTAAACTCCTAGACAAAATACTTTCTAAAGATTTCACCTAAGTTCAAAACCTTGCATATAATTTTGTCATTAGCATAATCATATTCCTAGGGTCCCTAAATTTCATTTTGACTTTCTCTAGTGGCATATCCCCCTCATCTTGCATTTTTCAAAACCTTAGCATCATTTCCACTATCAAACCCTATCAACTTCTCTTTCAACCAAATTGTCTTCTTGATCACTTATCCTCATTTTTCATATCAAAAAAATCATTATCAACCCTAGAATGCCATCTCTTACATATTTCACCTTGCATATGTCAACCCCTAGCATCATTACCAAGTCCAAAATCCAACCCTAACCTTCATTTTTCATACTATAGGGTCATTTTCATCTCCTCTAGTCAACCTCTAAAATGTCACTTTGCATTTGCATTTGCATAATTTCCCTAGGACATTTTCACCTTCCATATCAAGACCCTACTTCATTTGGGACTTCCCTAGGTTGCATAACATCCATAAACACCTAAAAATCCCAAAAACACTCATATCTTGCATACCCACATCCTGATTATCAAGTTTTACCCTATTTTACCAATTGTTCCCCTGTTTTACCAACTGCACACTTTAGGTGTGAAGTTGGTAGTTTCAGAGTGCACTTGATAATTAGGGACTTCATTCTAGGTTCTAAAACCCCAATCTACACTTCCATAGGCTTCATTTCATCCCAAAACCTTGCAAAACATTCTAAATCACTCAAATCACTCACATTTTTCATTTTAGGCACCCTAACACCTTTGTTTACCCACTACATACCTCCTACTTACCAACTACTTACCTTTAGGCCATGCACTTGGTACTATCTAAGCACAGTTTGTAGTTTAAGTGTGCACTTGGGAGGCAAAAACTCCATTTAGGCTTTCCTCTGCTACATCTACATCCTTAGGTATCATGCCAGTACTCACTAGGACACAATTAGCTCAAAGACTAGAAGAACTTTATCAACGTTTATTTTCTGAGTCACCAACACAACCAAAACCTCATCCAAGAAAGAAGAAGAGCAAGAAAACTCAACAGACCTTTGATGAACACCAAATTGAGGCATCGCCACCTTTACTTGAAGACCCCTTAAACATGTATCCACATGATCACCAAAACCAAGAGATGATGCAACAAACCTTAAACAACACACCTACCATGAGGTTTCCTTCAAACACTTACCCTACACATGGGATGGTTCAATCGAGTCCTAACTTTGAACCTATATTCATGCCAATACCACCTAGAGGTGGAAGTGTACCAACCACACTTGACGATGAATAAACAGATTCCTTTGAATTCAGTAAACCCAATGCAAGTACCTTCGACACTAATATGTCAAACATACAACAAGGTATTGTACACCTAAATGATGACTCTGACACTAACTATGGCATCACTGATGAAGAAATGGCTAGGGCATGTCAAGACAAATTTTTTTGCAAGAACTTCAAACTTTTGGTAGCCCAAGAAATTTTCAAATTTAACCCAAATGTGGAGGGACCTAAGTCCAAAAATCAAACCAACACAACAATTGTAATTATACAACCCACAATAAATTTGGACTTAGATAAGGGAAAAAGAACTTTGGATTTTTTAAATATAATAATGGCACCTATAAGGTCCCATCAAGAACCAACAATCAAAATCCTCCAAAGTACATTTGAACACATCAACATTAATCCCTTGTTTGATGAACCACAGCCAATGAAGGGAAACAAGACTCTCCCTCAATATCCCAAGAGGACATTAAGACTTGACTTTAGTAATATGATGCAACAATAAGATGCACCTAAAGGGACTTGTGCTCTAGGGATCCCAAACATACCTCCTTTGGAGGAAAATCAACAAAGTGCACCTTTGCTCCTAACCCTACCAAGTGTCATGACATCAAATGTTATAGAGCCTCCCACAAGTACATCATGTGAAACATCAACTACAACAATCCCTATTGATGCACAAAGGAAAAGTCTTATTGACATTACACCTATTCCCAAAAGGAATGCACCTCATTGTCAAATCAACATGATGTTCGAAGGAGAAACCTCTAACATGCAAAGGTCCCAAAGCAACAATACCAACATGGTGGTCAATTCGCAAGGACATGACCAACTATCCTAACAACCTCAACTTGCAATATTCTAAGGACCTAATGTTTCCAACATAGATTCAACATATCAACAGCAACATCAACCACAATAGCAACAACCTCAAGTGGTACAAGCATCCAACATCCCTAACACACAACCCAACATAAACCCACTTGACTTCTATGCAATGTATCAACAAAAAATTCAACAACAACAAGACATGATTTCCAAACAACAAGAGAAACTCAAAAAATAGCTACAATACCAAAGAGGAATTGAGCAACAAATTGCATACCAGCAACCTTTTTTATAATAGAAGCACTTGTCGCAATAGCCTCAATAGATACCTTTACAACAACAATCACATACATGGTCTCACATACAACCAATAGAGGTATCCCACCAAAAAGCACAAGTGTCACAAAAACACATGGTACATCAATCATAGTTGATACCACAACAAGTGTCACATCAAATACCACAAAAATTACCCCAACATGTGTCACAACAAGGACCTTTCTATCTTCGAGGTACTAACATACCTCCACCACCCAATGACACATCTCAGGACTCATCAGATATAGAAATGTCAGAACCAAGTATACATAGCTCCTGCCATAGCAAACGGTCTACTCATAGGCACAAAAGACTTGGAGGAAAAACTATCATGAAAAACCCTAATCAAGAGCTATTTCAACAATTCAAACAACTTTCCAAGTAAGTTGAGGCATTGGGAGTAAATAAGAAATAGGCTCTATATACAGAAAGGGACCTATGTCCTAATCCATTTGACAAAAGTCTATATATGCCTCCATTCCCAAAACACTTTGAGGCTCCAAGATTTGAAAAATACCAAGGCAAATGCAACCCTATTGATCACATTTGAGAATTTTGTGCCTCTTGTACCAAACTTAGTGATGAACCCACTTACCTCATGAGATTGCTCCCTCGTTCTCTAGGCGGACCTACACTTGACTGGTACTCCAAACTTCCTGGTACTATCAAATCTTGGTTAGAGCTAGCAAACAAGTTCATCTCCCATTTTTCCTTTAACATTATGAATTAGGTGACAATTTTTTATTTTTTCTCAACTAAGAAAAAGATGCGAGAACCATTTATCACATTGTTACTTCGTTGGAGAAGATTAGTCAATCAATGCTCACTAGACATTCCCAAAGAACAACAAGTTAACTTGTTCATTGAAAACTCAATTCCAAACTTAATGTATGAACTCAAAATCAAAAGTCCAAGCACCATTTCTAAATTGATGAAAAAAGGGGCTAGCATTGAAGATGTTCTTATTTGTAAAGGAATCCTCAAGATAAACAAGGAAAACACAAACACCAACTTGTCTAATGACAAGGAAATTTTTTTTTCCAAAAAAAAGGATGTGGCCAATGATGGCATTGTGGATGCCTGCACAATTGGCATAGCATAAACTCAACTAAATTTGAAAAGTGCATACCCTACAAATTCACAAACTCCTAGTCAAACATCAACCCCACAATAGAAGACCAAGACTTCCATGTAGGACAATCCTCAGAGACATCCCAAAACCAAGGACAAGAAATTCACACCATTGGGCATACCTCTTGAAATTGCACTACAAAAATTACTCAATAATAACTTCGTATAGTTACTCCTGATCAAAGACAAGCCATTAACTAAAGTAGATTGGTGGGATTGCAAAAAATTATGTGAATACCACCACACCAAAGGACATAAAACCTCATCATATTTCTAACTAAAGCACGCAATACAAGACCTGAATGATGATGGTGTGATCATAGTTGATCCATCATTGCTAGCATCTAATTCTAATCACACTATTTTCAAAGATCCTTTGGGTAATCATGACAAAGAGAAACCCTCCAATTCAAACTCAAACTCACAAGGTAATGTGAATTACACGTGCACTGGATACTACTACACCATTAACTATTTCAATGAGTTAGATTCCCACATATCCACATTCATGTTAAAGACTAAAGACCCTCGTTGTGCTATGACTACATGTCATACTAAGATCACTCTACCTAGAGACCCATCTAGACCTATTACCTCTACTAGACCTGCACCCCGTAGTAGACCTCTATGCAAATATCCATTTTGGATCTACTACATGCATCTCCCTAATATTAGAAGATCTTGGATCAAACCCTTAAAGAGTCAATAGTCCTAGATAACATGGATGTTTCCCTATTCTAGGCCATGGTTGGGTACCTATCCACCTCATAGCATATCACCTTTTCCCCTCAGGGTATTCCAAAGGATAGACCCAACCATAATGATCCCCTTCATCTAGAAGTCTTCATCCATAATACCAAAGTCATACATGTCTTAATAGATGGAGGAGTAGGACTAAACATCTATACTTGTAAGGTTGTCAAAGGTTTGTGTTATTCTAAGGAAGATGTGAATCCCTCTCGAAGAATCACAATAAAAGCCTATGATGATGGTGAACGCTTCTCCAAGGATGTTATCATATTACCCATAAGAATTGATCTGGCAACTAAAGACACATTATTCCATGTCCTAGATATCTAAATGAATTGTAACATTATACTTGGATGCCCTTGGCTTCATGCTATGCAAGCAATGCCCTTTGCATATCATCAATGTCTGATGCTTTCCTAAAACAATATGGAGGTTACCATCCTTGGAAATCTAGACCCTTTCCAATTTTGTGCTAATCTAAGAGATGCTACTACATACCAAGTCCCAACAAATAATGAAGCAAAACCTATAGATTCCTCTAAATATGTGGATGTAGATACACTCCTTAGTAAGGCCAACAAAAAGATGAAGATTGAAGATAATGGTTGTGGAGAGGACTTTATGTCTCAAATATCCTACATTAAGGAGTCACCACTTTCTCCCTAATATTATGGTAAATCACAGCTATTGCAAGATCAACATTTTGAGATCAGTATGCAAAATGCCACTCCTATCAATGAGAATACATATGTATGTATTGAGAAATAAAAAGAACAAAAACCCACTTTGATATCTCCTAGCAAGTATGGACTTGGGTTTACTATCAAGAAAAAACAAGGCTACGATGGCTATAGTAGTCTTGGATGTCAGAAACAAGGAATAATTGAACATATCACTACAAAAGGATGACCTCCTAGTTTGGGGCTTGGATTTAAACCATTATGAATAGGTCCTCCTAATACTATAATACCAATGTGTAAGACTATGAATGTTTTGAATGATGAAAATGCATCTGAGGATACCCCACGTAACACCAACAATCCTCCAAATTCTTAGCATGACCCCAATGATACAACTAAACCTAATACCCATATGTTTACCTTCACCCAAAGTCCATTCAGCACTGATGATGACATCCCCTCAAGTTTTCCTAAACTATTGGATTGGGACCAATCTGGACCACCGATCTTTGATCGATTTGACAATGATGACGCTCTCACAATAGACTTTGAAATCTATGAAGGCATTCAAATTGGTGATCATAAAGAAGTAGTTTCTCCTCAAGAGAACACATTTGCATATTTTTGGAAGTCAATTCCATCTTCCAAATGCAAAGAAAAATTGACAAGAATAGGTCTCTTGGTGAAAACCAAAACGCACCATTAGACAATGAAAAGTCAAAAGCTAGCTCCCAAGGTTACAAGATGAAAAATACAATTCCATGAATATCACTATTCTAGTGTTCAACATGCCACAAAATATTTTTGAGCACTCTTGATCAACCTTCATGTGGGAAGATGTTGGTCTCAATCCTCCCAATCCTTCCTTATATCTAGATGCTTATCCCCAAATCTAGCTACCTAATTTGTCCAACACCCATAATTAGACCCCCATCCAGAAAGCCTTTGAGTATGTCATCATTAGTGATATCCCACACAACATATCCATTGACCCATTTATCCTCAGATGCATTGATTCACAAGAGGCAAACATTTATATATGGTACATGATAGTATATCTTGAGGTCTTTCTAGTGGTTTGATCTTAGTTACAGATTTGAAATGACTCTTGTATAGTTATGGTCAATTATGGATCCAGAGATTATCAACCAGAAACACCAACAATAGATTTCTTCTTAGTCTCCATCAGAAACATTCATGATTTCATCTAAAAGTCATGAAAAAATATCCAAAAAAAATAGCAAAAAGTCTTGAAAAAATGTCAAAAAAATAGCCAAAAGCCAAAAGTCATGGAAAAAGAAAAGAAAAGAAAAGAAAAAAGTGAAAAAAGTCATGAAATAATGGATGCCAAAATGAAAACTTGGCAAACAAGTGTCTTGGCATGAAAATTTGAGTCAAGAGAAAAAATTTGTCCAAAAGTTGAAACTTAGCAAACAATCACTTTGGGCAAGTACCATGGTGAAAACCTGGCAAGGAGGTGTCATGTGTAATCAGTTATTACTCCTCCATCTATCAAGATTCTATCTAGTATTTTCCCCCTCCTTTTTTCATTCCTTGATCATGTCCATCATATTGCAAGAAATCCTTGGCTCCTTGACCATGGCTCATGAACTAGTTAATATCCATTGTTATCCTACCTAACACATCACCAGTTTGTACATGCTCTATCATCAACCTTTGTACATAGTTTTTGTTTTGTCTGGAGGCATATTACCTACATGGTGCATGAGTTTTAATTTGAACTAGGGGCATATCCCTAAGTACTTTTTATCCATTGGACTTATCGCATAACGGATTGGAGCTAACACTTCTATATGCTTTTATGATTATGAAAAAATCTTTAAAAATTCAAATATGATCTTGAAAAAATCCTAAAAATTCCAATACAATCCTAAAAAAATCCTAAGCATTCACATATGATCTTGAAAAAGCACTAAAAATCATAAAATGTCCTAAAATAATCATTAAAAATCATAAAATGTCTTGAAATAAATCATTAAATATCATAAAAAGTCTTCGAAAAATCACTAAAAATCATAAAATATCCTAAAATAAACCATAAAAATTGTAAAAAATCCTAAAGAAACTAGTCACACCAAAAAAATCAAATATCCCCAAAAACCATAAAAATCACAAAACCCATCAAAAACTTGTAATAAACCTTGTCAATAGTCATTGTGGATAATCAACCTTTAGCATAAAGTTTGCACTTTTATAGATTGAAACTAAAAGCATTGCACTTCAATGATAATCACACCTATCTGAGCAATGTGAACCAACAATCAATCCAACATGTCACTAAAAACCTATCAATTGAATTGACAATTAGAACCATCACATGATCAACTTATCAAATGTTATCTGACAACCTAAAACACTAAAAAGAAAGTAATAATGGACAAGAATAGCTATTGGCTCATGCTGTTTAGTGAGTGATTTATTTTTTCCTTTATTTTTTTCTTAGATCATGTTCCTATGCCACTCAATGATATAAGCTAATCTATGAGAGTGGCCAGGATGATTCATGGTCATCTTTTATTTTTTGTCTATTACAATGTACCTTTGAGATTCTGGGGCATGTATATATGCCTTAGGAAAGACAAGTTCATTTTTTGTTTGCATCGTGCTTGTTTATGCAAAATGTTGCATTTGGCACTCTAGCCCTTTATGCCATGATGCATCACATTCCATTTTCCATATCAAAATAAAGCTCCATTTGACATATAGTGCACTTTACAGAAAAAGTCTTCTCATCATACTAACAATTCCCCATCTCATCTCCTTTGTCTCCTATGTCTTCTTCATCTGCTACCTTGGTTTCATACTTTGATACATCCAAATCATTGTTGTCCTGCATCCCTAGATATGTAAAAAGTCCAAAATGATTCGAAGCAATAATACATATTTGCATAAACATGGCATTTATATCATCTTCACATTTCATTTTACATGTCATTTTCACTTCATTTTCATATCATTTTACATTTCATTAGTATTCATTCCATATCATTTTACATTTCATTTACATTCATTCCATATCCTTTACATTGCATTAGACATTCATTCATGAGAAAAACATGTGGCACAAATAAAACATGGCATTTCCTACCCATAACATGTGATAAATCAATGAATGATGTCATCATATATAAGTCCACATAAAAAAGCATAAATGCATCCATATAAAACATCAAAAGCATATGCATAATCCATCTCACATTGTCATCATAACATAAGTACATACCATAAATGTCTCACAAAAGTATTAGAGTACATGACCATGGTTTACATCAATACTAATTGCCCATAGGTGTGAACCATGAAAGAGCATAACAAAAACCAAAATGCAAAATAGAGAAGCCCTCTATACATGAGTCTGTTAGTGTCATCCCATGCTATCCCTAGCCTCATGACCTCTATTTGGCCTTGAGGATGATCCCTCTTCTCTCTGTGGTGGCCTCATAGGCCCCATCACCCCTGCACTACTTTGTGTCCTCTATGTTTAGTGGGAATCAGATCTCGATGCATGGAAACTCTCTACTCTCTACCCTGGTGGCACCACTCTCTCATATTGATCCCAACAATACCATTCCTCCATGATCACCATCTCCCAAAATTGTGCAGCTCTGATGCTATCGATGAAATCCTTAGACTCCTATGCTGCCATCTCTACCCTATACACCATGACATCTCTCTTAGCCATAGCTCAATCTCTCTTTGTTGCAACTACATCCCTCTCTCTAGTCACAGCATCTCTCTCTACCACAACCTAATCCAACTAACTCTATAGACCTCTAATCACCTCCATTAGATCTAACTAACTAGGCCCTACCTATTCTAGTACTAGTGCCTTGTTAGCATAGACCATGGGATCCCCTTCCACATCCATCACAACTGCATCACCCCTTGTCTCCCAATAATCATCCTCATCCTCTCCCTCATCACCACCTCCAACACTATCCCCAACCCCACTATCTCCACCCTCCTCATCATCTCCCTCATCATCTCCCTCCTCCTCCTCCTCCTCTCCTCCCTCCTCATCCTCTCTCTCATCCTCCCCCTTAGCATCATCATCTCCCCAATCCTCCTCCTCCTCCTCAGCATCATCCTCTCCCCCATCCTCCTCCTCATCATCCTCCTCACTTGGCTTTGCCTAAGACCTCACTTGTGGTACTGGTATTGCTAGATTTGGCAAAGGCCTAGGGAAATGTTGTGTAAACCATTTGACATATGCTACCATTGTGCCTACATCCACTACATTTTCTCTTCCCCTCCATCTCCTTGGATATAAATCTGCTAGCTATGCATATGCCACCTATGTCCTGATAGGTTCTCCCCACTCTTGGACCTCTACTCTAGACTATGTAAATAATGCTAGACTAGTTGGTACATCCTGTGTCTCACCAAACTATCTCTATACTTGCTCTGGTAGGTACATCTCTATCACCAAATGTCCAGTCACTATGCATCCTATGAGATAGCACTCCTACCTATAGTATGGTAAGTGAATGTCATCATCATCCCATCTAGGGAAATCTCTGTAAGGTCTCCAAATAAATTGTGTCATTGTGCCTATTTGATGTCAAAAGTACCTCATGTACCCTAGTGGTCCTCATGCTAGTACACCCCTATAGTTGTATTCATATGGCATGT